>CATQJL010000316.1:36787590-37106162 GCA_958299035.1 Cylicocyclus nassatus
TGCGTGTTAGGTCTATAATTTCTGTCACACTTTGACTTTTTAGCGGCAACCCCATACCCACATTTTTGATCAGGTTCGAGGTACCATTCGACAAAGCACAGTAAGTTCTAAATGATGGCATATAAAACTCGCATCCTTAAAATTAAGTTTGAAGCCAAAGTCTGAGTAATTGTGGATGCTCGGATAAAAAGAGACCCCATCTTTCTAGAAAAAATCCTGGGCATCACTTGCTAACGCATATACGTTTCATCATACAATCGCATACACCGTTGCTATATATCTTCCTTAGAGATCGAGAGAGCGACCCGTAGCTCAAAGATTGCAAATAATCGGAAATCGAGAACGGTAAAATTTATACACGATACACAATAATCCAGCACGTTACAGTCAGGTGAGTTTGGAGTCTGCCTCTTCCTTCTTGCCGCAATCGGACCATAGCCCCTCTTGAATCGGCCACTTTACAATTTATAAATTTTTGTACAAATATAAATCTTTATGTCGTTCGAAAGAGAAAGAAATGGCTATCGGGATAATACAAACTTTCTTTTTTGACTAAACATAATTGTAACATAATTTTTTGTCAAAGTTTCCCAACGTAAATCTGAGCGCATGGTATTTATAAATTGAGTTGGAAAAGTATCTCTCTCGATGCTCACTGCTAATTCACATTTACAAAGCAAAAAGAAATCATAACAGTAGCATGTTAGACTTTTGTGCAAATTTTATTTAGCTTGAGTTTCGCCCCATTATCCTAGAATGTTGTGGAAGGAAGATATATCGGTGAACAGCGAAATTTGTTGAAAGCTGTTCGAAAATGGGAATAATTTATGGCTGAAGATTTAGCTAAAAATGGCGATTGCGCAAAATGCTGCCAAAATTTGAGTCCAGACTATAGATTTTCCAACTGCGTTGTAATTCATGTGGAAATGCAGAACAAGCGCGAACATAGAGGTTGCATCAATTATGTATTTTATCAAATGCCAGTTTTCCAGATGTCGAACTTCTGTGGACTCGTATTAACAGTTCCCGTAGTTTGTGGGAAGTTGTTGTTCATGAATAAAAACATTTGAACGATGAAGCCCTCCTAAATTTGAAAAACCATTGCAGAAATCGCAGTATAGATGACCAAACGAGATAAAATGTTATGATCTACTTGGGAATCTTTCCTATCAGCGTCAAAGTACGCACACAACAATTCTAGCTTTTTATTTCGCCATTCAATGAGGGACCTCAGGGAAAAGCCCCCTTTTCGTTACTTTCGCGCACACTGTGCATTGCAGGAATCAAAATGCTAAAGGCTAAAATCTAGAGGAAATTGTCAACCCATTTCCTTTGACCTCTAAAATTGTGGCGAAGAATTTAAAAAAGTTGGAGTCCTTTTCTTTCTCTCTGAACACATTCTTGTGCATTTTTTGCATAAAAATTCGTCACCTCAAAACTTCATCTTTTCTTCATCTTTCGGTAAGGATATCCGCATAAAACTATCGTTTCAACAACAGGGGCTCATGAGACAAATCTAACGGTCTGATCTACTCACCTCATTACCGAATTCCCTCCTAGAAATACACTTTGAGGCCAGAGATCTATGCCATGAGTTTTTTCGAAACGTCAGACTGTGTCTGTTGCAAAAGTGCCTTTCAAGGAAATTTTTGAAACAATTTTCACGAACTTGCTTTTACACGCGCGGTCAAAGGCTGACCAGCAACATACGCCCATTGCTGAGTAAGAAAGTTTATAGATTCTGAGGAGCTAACAAGCGGCTTCATTGCGATAAGAAAAACATAGAATTAAAGACGCCGCTCTTGGAAGTTTGATCCATCAAGACTAACAACGTATTGCTTGTTTAAAGGTGTCGTAAATGGCAAACCTTCAATTTTTAGAACTCGAAAGTCTCTAATTTCTTCCCAAAACATGCAAACATTTTCGCCACCTAGCAGTTACTACAGGCCTGTAGCTATTTAAATGTATTCTGAACTACTACATGAGCTATACTGCAATGGTTGTTCCAATTTCCTAACTCAGTTGAGTTTCTATTAGGTTGTATCATAAGTTCGTTCGCATTTATTGTTCCAGTTTTTCCTCAATATTCTGCAAAGCATTTGGAGAGATGTTTGTATGCGCTTGGAAGCTCTAAGTCTGCTCTACCAAATTACTATCATTATTTTCTCAGTTGCTGAGAAAATGAATAAAACATTGACTGTAAACCGAAAAATGAAGGCAAAAATCCCATTTTCGACATCTTTTCTCTATTAATTTTTGCTGTTATCTTTAATAAAATTTATTCAAAAATTTGAAATCAGTTGGAAACAACAGAATAACCACTTATGCACTTATTGCCACAGTTTATGCTTGCTCACTTCCTTTCACCGACCTTTTAATGTCATTTTGCAAAAGTCGGCGGTGCAAGCCTTTGCCGCGAAGGCGTTCATCGTTTCGTTTCAGTTGAGTTGCGTGTCTCTCAAAACCAGAATTTTGGAGCAAGTGGCCCATATATTAGGTCCGTCCGAAAGTTTGTGCCGTTTTTCACACCCATGCTCAAACGACTTAGAATAAAGATAAACAGAAGCTGTAAGCATCCGATGCAGAATTTCTTCCTCTTTCTAACAGTTGTGTTTCTATTCAGATTCCCTTGATGCGCTCAATAACCGGCGAAGACCTCCAACCCATGATCTTCAGTTTGGCTGTTTTTTGGAATTTCCATATTCAACTTTTGGGCTAGCTTTGATAACCGTTGGATAGAATAAACAAAATGCAATACAACGAACTATTTTTACTTCATCAAATAACTTTTCAATATTTCTCAAAATAATTTTTCTAAAAGTCCTTATTTTGCGAAGCCGTGTATTACACAATCGCTTCAAAAACTGACAAATCTTCGGAATCTGAGGCGCCCAAAATCAGCTTATTAATTCACGCTGATTTTCTGAGGGCAACTAAGCATTGGGCGACTCAAAATTTTAAATTCCAAATTTTAGCCTGGGACAATAATCTGGAAACAATAATCACAATGACTTCAGATATTAGACAAATTAGGAAGAAAACAAGTCTATCAGAAAGAGGAAAAAAGCTGCATCGAATGACACCCGTTTGCCGTGTATTGTTTTGTGAGGATTAGAATGCCCAGATATGGAATTTGATAGCATCAGAAAAAATATTTCAAGAATTCTGAAAAACCGGCTAAAGATGCCGAAAAACAGTATTGTATGCATATTGCTCATTCTATCCAACGGGGGTGGTGCAGAAGAAACCAAAGGACTGCCGCCTGTATCCGCAAGAAAGAAATAATTAAGAGCGCGAATACTGTGGAGAATATTTGGCAAGGATCCAAGAAAACTAGGCAAGAATATCCCTTAGCAACAAATCTTCATAACTTTGCTTGGTAATGACTTCGAAAAATTTGAAAAACAGATTTGTAATGCAAATTGGAAGAAGCATTCACTGGGCCTAAAAGTAAGTGGAAATTTGGAATTGTAGGTAAGAAAAGTCATCTATCTGATTGTGTGAAAACTTACTAGTCAGCTTTCTTATAGAAACATTTTGTTTTATGAATTTTGAAGTTGCAATTGTTGAAGACCGAGTTTTCATTCAAAATTCATTCTTTTTTCTTTGAAATAAAGGAATATGTCTTTTGAGTCAAGGAACCAAAGCAATCAAATTTCAATAAGAACACATCTGGAGGCTTGAGTTAAGTGCAATATGCAGTTTGTCTCATAACTTTAACCTATTTTAATTCTAAATTTTGACACTAGAGATTTCAAAGGATTTGCCATTGAAACTATGTCGGTAATCCTTTCAGGGTTGTACACAATAGAAAAAGTTTATCACATGCAACTTAGTTAACAACACTTTCTGATCCACTCCCTACTTTCGGAATTCTTCAGCTTTTAATGGTAAATTTTAGAGGCTCAATTTTTGGTAAAAATAGAAGAGTAGTGAGACAGGGTATTTTATCTATTCGGTAATTATATTGCTGAAAAATGCGCATTTTATTACCGATTCAAATCTGTTCTTCGTATTCTTGAAAGTTAATTCCAAGAAGAGTTACAAGAGTTTGTTTTCTGGATGTCCTCGCCAAGTTTTCTTGGATCGCCAAAATATTCTCCACAGCTCTCGCGCTCCTAATTATCTCCTACGGCCACAGGCGGCAGACCTTTGGTCTTTCCTGCACCCTATCCAACTGTTATCAGAGCTAGCCCAAATGTTGAATATGGAAATTCTGAGAGATAGCCTAACTCAAGATGGATGAAAATCATGGGTTGGAGGTCTCTGCCGGTTATTGAGCGGACATAAAGGGAATGGAATCTGAACAGAACATAATCGTTAAGAAGAAGATGAAATTTTGCAATGGATATTGCTTACAGCTTTTGTCTATCTTTATTCTAAGTGGTCTGAGCATAGGTCTTAAAAAACGGCACGGACTTTCGAACAGGCCTAGTATTTGATAATTTATGATTAAAAACTTTCTGCCACTTCCGTATTGTTCGACAACCTATCCCCTCTCGAGGTGCCGTCAGATGATCAACGTTGACGCCGAAAAAAACGTTAAAAAAGGCTTATCTCTAAGCTTGTTGTACGAATTTTCAAGATACTTTAGCCCCTATAAGCAGTTTGCGGGAGATATGACATTTTATCCATCTCGTCGCAAATTATTCGAGCTGTTTCTCAAGCCTTCAAAGCCATTTGAGATGCAGGTAACGTAGCTGTCGAAAATAAAATTTTCGCTTGCTTAAATTTTCAGATTTGTAATTGAATTGTTGTTAAACGCTAAGGGGCTGGGAGTTGGCACGGGGGGGGGGGGGGTAGGTGAACACGCTGATTAATAACATACTGATACAGCGGAATAGGGAATTGGCATGTAGAAGTGGGAACAGGGAAGGTTGTAGAGGGATGAGATGGGACTTTATCATAGTACTAGGCGGCTTACTCGGCTCCTTCCGGCCCTGTCATACTATGATGAAGGTCTTATCTCTATCCCTGTATCATTCCCTGTGCAGACTTCTACATGCCAATTCCCTATTCCACTGTGTTAGATTGTTAGTAATCAACATGCTCCAATCGATAAAATCGATAAAAGAGTAACGTGTAATTCTGAAAACTAATATTGTATTCGTGATCAGCATGCTCGACTACCCCCCCCCCCCCTCTCCCTGTGCCAACTCCAGCCCCATAGCTCAAACTTTGCAAAAAAATCGATAAAATTGATGAAAGTAACGAGTAATTCTAAAAACTACGTACAGACATACAGACAGAAAACAGACATTCAGCTTTATATATAAGATGACGGGGCCGGGCAGAGCCGGGCACAGCTAGTACACATATAAAGCTGAGAGTTGGTAAATTATTAGTTAGTGTTCATTATAAAAGCTTTTGTATGTGGACAGACCAGAGTCAAACTTTGCGCACATATGTTTTCGAGCCTTCCCCATAGGTTACTTTTTGCGGCGAAGTTCCCATTCTTCTAATGATTTGTCGATCTTGAAGAGAAATAAAGTTTATCGCTATTATTAAACCACCACCAGCTTTCGCGAAAACAGTAGGGGCAAAACTCACTTTCATCTTACCATGCGGAGGATGGGTGATTCAAAGCAATGCGATCAGAAAGTGGTTTCGGCTTTCTCCTTTTACTCATGTGTTACACAAGTAAAAGGAGAAAGTTGATTCGCAGATAAGTTGAGCTTTTGAGGTCACGCATTAATCTTGCTCTTTATTGAGCCAGTTAGATCAAGGGTCTAGTACAAGGCAAACCTTCACAAATGAGCTTCACAAATGAGCTCTACACGTATTACACAAGGACACTCAGCAAAAACCAAAAAAGTACGTATGACTAGGCTTTCGTTTTGCTTCCTTCAACTTAGACTGATTCTTTTTAATAAGTTATTTGATAATGTTGCAACCTGCGTTAATGACACGGTTTTTCTAACAATAAGAATCTTATTTTTTAGGCAATGACCATATAAAACAAAAAGTCTTTGACGGGAGAAAAAACTGCACTTTAGGATCGAGGTAGAAAATGTGGGAGAATTAGAGTTTAGAACTATACACTGTTTAGAAAAAAACTTGCTGTACTCTTATCGCTATATGAGGCCACTCCGACGCATATTTGCCTCCGACATTTGTTGAAAGTAATCTCGCGGGCTTCGTTCTGTTCAGCTAAGGACATCCTCCGCTGGAATCTGTAGTGCACACAAAGGCTTTCCAAAGCGATAATACCTGTTTAGATTTTGCCTATGTTTAGATGGACTTCCCGAAAGTTCATCACAGTAGAGGCCCAGTTTGTCAAGTCACTCCATTTTAGATCAGCTTATGAAACCGATGTACTAGACCGATCGGCCCATTTATTGAAAAATCGGCCATTTTCTCAGAAGGCATTGAATTACTTCATGTTATTTTTAACCACTGCGTTACATCTGCTTCGCAAAGGCTTGCATTGGCTCTTCTTTTATATGCCACATTCATTCCATAAGATAGCATTGAAACTTACCGCGGGATGCCTGCTTTGCCGAGTAAATCGTGAACAACTATTCATTCTGAAAGTTTTTTCGTGTGAGATCGGTATTCTGCGTGGATGAGTTTGGAAGACGAAGCACAAATGCAGAATCAAATATTTAATTTTTCATGGCTTGAATGGCCATAAAGGTGATATCTACCGTGAGCTACATCCTCGTGCAAAAATCTTCTCAAACGCTCAGGTAAAAAGCGGCAAATTGGCCGTTTGCGTGATCATTCTTTTTGGCGTCGTGGAGTAATAGACTCTCATCATTTTTTGTGCTAAAGATTTTGGCTTGCATTACTTGCTGAACATAACCGTTACTCTGCAAAAAGTGATAATACCGACCCAAATTTGCAGGCCAAAACCCGAGTGGATCTGTTTGTCGCGCAGTTTTTAAAAGATCCATTCAGCGTATGTGTTCGTGTTTTTGCATGGCGATAGATGTTGGCATTGTGTGCTGTGCACAAAATTGCGGCTCAAAACCTTCTTTGCAGCTCGTTCTATGAATTCCGTTACACACACATACACATACACATACACATACACACACAACACACAACACACAACACACACAACACACAACACACACACAACACACCACACACAACACACAACACACACAACACACAACACACACAACACACACAACACACACAACACACACACACACTGCCTGCACCGTGGGTATAAGTGGACCAACGAAAAGTGGGATTGGTGCACATTTGCAAAGACCTAACTTACTGCGTTCTGGCGTTCATCTCTTCTTCGTATAACACAGGGCAGATATCTCTTGTTCGCTTTCTTAAAATACCGCAGTTCCCTTATCGTGGAATGAAAATGAGTTGTATCGCTGTTGTTCATACGTAAGTTGGAAGTGTTTTGATAGTAATTATAGAACATTTTTTTTCAAAATTGTTAAATTAATAGAAGGAGCGGGAATTTCATTGCGAAAAGTAGACTACGGGGTGGTCTGACGTCGAAAATATGTGTGCGAAGATTCACGCTGATTGGTCTACACACAAAACTTTTTATAAATAACACACTAACTAACAATTTACCAACACTCAGCTTTATATATCATAGCTTTACATATACGTCGAGTCATCTGTGACTTAATATGAGTAATGCACACTATACACGTTAACTGACAACTGCAAACTAGAACCTGCTTATTTCCTGTAATTTCTCCGTGTTTCCTTATTTCTTTTGTTTAGTTGGTTATATGTTGGTCAGTAAAACACATTTCTACATTTTGTTAGGTTAAAAAATGTTTTATTGGGAAGTTACTAGCATGGGTGCCGTCGCGTATAGTGCTTAGTGTGCAATCTCACATATTAAGTTACAGATAACCCGTGGTTATGTATAGATCATAGGCTATAAAGAAAGTTCCTGGGCACTTTTGGAAATTTCATTTTCTGATGTCTTTTTTGGCATTTGATTTGATTTTAACGACAATTTTTTTATACTGTTTATTAGAAGGAAACTTAAGCTTTTTAAAATTGCTATCGATGTTTATCGATACTTCCGCATTTGATCTGCGCTTCAAAAAAAAGAATTTTTTACAACCACAAAAATTTAACAAACCTCCCTGCTGTCATTTTGCAGTTCATTTCCCTTTTTCTATGCAGTGCTGTCATTTTTGCAAATCTTCCCGCTGTCATTTTCTATCCAGTAACATTTCATCTCAAACAACTTTTATTCAGAGTGCCTATAAAATAGGGCTCCATTTCTAGAATCTCAAAGCAACCCATCACTAGAGTATGGGAGATGGAGGCGTGCATGTCATAGCAAATAACACTTCAAAGCAGAAGAAAGAAAAAATTTGAAGAAAAAGCATGAACTATGTATACGTTTCGTTTAATTCATCTACAATCATGACAAGAAAGGTCTAGTCAATATGAGGAACGTCAACAGAGCAATCCCCAGCTGCATACCGAACAAACTTTATGCATGCAAAATGGTGAAAGCAAAATAAAACGTAACGAAAAGCTGAGCTTTCTTGATCAATTCTTGAAGTCTTGGAATGCACGCCAAACCGAATCATCATCAACATAATTATCATCGTCGTAACCTTGTTCTTCTGCATCTGGAAACAACGGACATCGCAAGAGTCATGAATGATATTTGGAATACGGATCCACTATTTCGCAAGAGACTTCGCTTAACTACACTTACACCAAGTTGGCAACATTATTCTGGATTTCGACGCACCGTTCGACTCAAAATGCTGTTCCATGAAATTCTTGAGAAGTGTAATTGTGCTCAACGGTATTCTAGATCCCATCACTTTTTGAATCATTTCTTCACTCAGTGTCAAAATATCCCGAAGAGCAGAAGACATTGCGGGCTTTTTCAGCCCGCGATTTCACACCAAATTATCTACAACCTAGACGCGTTTGCGCTTTTTACCTTCTTTTCCGCGTTTACCACCGGATATGCCATTCCACCTGTGGCCACTGGC
The DNA here is from genome assembly GCA_958299035.1 of Cylicocyclus nassatus. Lineage (NCBI taxonomy): Eukaryota > Metazoa > Nematoda > Chromadorea > Rhabditida > Strongylidae > Cylicocyclus > Cylicocyclus nassatus. Next base: position 36,796,542 of record CATQJL010000316.1, read on the forward strand.
TTCCTCACCGCATTTTCCACGTCCTCATCGCTAGAGTCAATGACTATCTCCTTCTTGGCCCTCTAAGGGTCACCACTTGAAGTTGTAGCACCTCCTCGGCTATGGCCGAAGAACGATCTGCGTCTCCGCAGAGGGTCTCGCTGCCATTACCTTTGAACTTTGTCCTCAAAAAGGAATTTCTCGCCGTCCAATGCTGCCCACCCTGCCCCCAAGGCGTTCCCCCTACATCTCTGCGAAGCTTTTACATAGCTGCATACATCCTTTACGAAATACAAGGTTCGCAAAAACGGAATTTTCAAAATGTTCATGAGCTCATGCACTATCGCGTTCATGAGGAAATCGGTGAGTCCGAGTCGATGAAGTCGAAGTCTTTCTGGCGCTCTTTTTTTCTCGAATTGCGGTGATAGTCACGGTCACGGTATCGGTCTACCGCCGGGGTCAGCAGGGAGAAGAAGAGCGCCATTCAAATGGTAGCAGATGGAAGAAGAAAATTTTTTACACGAAACCTACCTCACAGTACCCATTTAGGAAAGAAACAGGACACCGTTTGATTGGAAAATAACAGCAAAGACGAGTGAAAATAATAGCGATTGAGCGGGAAAAGTGACGAAATATCAAAAACGCCGATTATGGACCCAGCGACGCCGTTTCGATTAGAGCGCGCTTTCCTCCTTAGAAAGAGGCTGCTAAAGATATTTTTGGTTCTATAGTAAATTTCAACTCAGTTTAGGCGGAAATTGAACTGGCGGGAGTCCGCTTCGCAACGATTTGAGGTGCTCTGCAGTCTGCGTCTCTTCATTCTAATCTTTCTCGAGATCCTGTGGCGGTGCGTACGCGCTGCCCCACTTGAAATGTTTCGCCTACTCCGGGTTGAAGAAGACTGTAGCAATGAGGAAAGGAGGAGTTCTGAAACCAAAATGCCAGTATATACTAAGGTTTAGGCTAGAGCAGATTTCTGTAAAAATTTTGAAAAATTTATGTGAATTGGAAGTTTTGCCGATTTCAAATGGATATTAGGAGGGCAACTGCCCACCTAGTTTGGAAGAATATTGGGCACGCTTTTCATTCACATAAGTTTTTCATAACTTTCCAGACTTTGTTCCTTACTCCTACAGCGCGTACGCACACCAAGTCGCGCTCAACTTCGTCACTCTGGAAACGAGCCATTTTCCCATTTTTTTGGTAGCGGAAAATTTTTTCACAAAAAAGCTTGCCAAAACCTTCGGTCACATAATTTTTCGATAAAAAGGCTTCTCACAGGGTCCTGTTTACCTACGTACCAAATTTCATACGTATCGTCATCTGTGCGTTGCAGATAAGTCATTTAAATTCACTTTTGACGGAAAAAACGCTTATTGCACGTTCTACTCACATAAGTTCTTCATAAGTTTTCACAAGTTATTTACACTAGCCTCTCTTCATTCGCTTACGAAATTTCATGCTATATAGTTACGCATGCACTGAGAACAACTCATGTATGCTTAGCGCGGTTTGACGCGCACGAACTGCAGCCTGTTGAGGCACCAGTCTGCCCCAATCCCAACCAGGGTTGAGCGTGAGGTTAGGCGCGCCCGACCTGGGGGGTCGCCTTGGGGGTATGGCCGGGGGGGGGTCGTAATCAAGAACCGAATCAGTTTAGTTGGGGAGATACTACGAAAGTGAAGAAGAAATGCGCTAGTCCGGTGGATCATTGGTACTGAAGGAATGACGGTCGTAAACAGCATATTGATTGTTTCTACAATCGAAATTTCAGCCAAATTCAAGTCTTCATCTTTTACCTCCACATATCATGAGGTCGCCAAGTAAGCCTGCTGTGTGAAATGGGTATTATTTCTATGATCATCATGTCAGATTTATGAGCTCTAAAGTCATTACCTACCGCATTTTCTAGTGTTTCGCAACATCTAGAAAGCGTGATTTTCAAACATGATTAACTTGGCTTCAAAAATGAAAACAGTCAGCTTTTTTATACTCATAACAAAGTAACGATCTCTACAAGTCTATGCCAGAAATCAGGCTTCATATCGCTTTCAAATAGTGAAGTAAGAAGTGCTGCCAAATTTGCAACCGGCGCGCTCTTCACATTAAGTGCTTCAACTCTACGGATTACTACAAATCCGAAACAATTCGAAACAAGCTCACACACATACTGTGGAATCTTCGAGAGTTGTGCTAGCGAATCACATGAAACTTGGATAGAAAAGCTTCCTCGAAAATAAAGTTAATGGGGTCAGGCGCAACCCCTCAAAAGGTCAGGCCGCCTGAGCTTTTGAGGGGTTGCGCCTGACCCCCTTAACTTGCCTTCGATATTCAAAAATCGCTCCTTTTTTAGTATGAGTATTGAACGCAAAGCCTCTTCTTGCTATATTAAAAATTTGGAGCCAAACACTCCACCCTGCAAAAACTATAACTCTGAAAAGAGGGCTCTCCAAGTTCAAGACTTGCCGTCAAGTTGCGTGTGGTTGTGCAATCGCAGAAAGTTGGGCCTACGGCCAGAAAACAAGAACCCTTCAGTAAAGTCTGGTCTGTTTCAAAATATCACAGTCTAAGGTCCTGGAGGTGAAGCGGAGGGGTCATTTTAGGAGCTTTCACAGGGGGGGGGGGGTCGTTTTTGAAGGACTTGTGCCTGACCTCTTGCTCAACCCTGATCCCAACCAGGCCAAATTTGGCAGGGCGGGAGTCCGTGCGGCGAGGGTATTACGTCACGCCCAAGGCTGGTTAGTCTGCTCCCTCCTCAATCTCTTCACTCTCTTCGATAGCGCGTGTATAGGCTATACCAACCAGCATCGTTCGTGGACTCCCCGTAGCGAGGCTATGTACGCGCCTCGCGCGCAGTAACTTGTACCTGAGCGCGAAAATCGATGTAGAAATGGAGTCAGTTGATAAAATTTTCCATGTTTGAAACTGAAGCAGACTTCTAACACAAGGTAAATACTTATTTGATAACTTTCGCGTCTTTTTCGCCAGTGAAAAAACCAAGGGATATTTCAAACGTGTTGTTTCTCATTGTTGCACTGACTCACCCTTGCAACCATTCAAAAACTTAGGACCTACTACATCAAGCTTTATTAAGATGTGTTTTTCAAAGAGAAATCGTTGCAAGGTTGCCTATAATACCAATAAAGGGAAAGTCTAAAACCAACGAAGCCACTGACAAATTTATGGAACAACTTTGACGAAAATCACAAGAGATAGCAAAGACTCTGAACAACTAAATGTTCTAAAAAGCTGCATAGGTTGTATTCGAAAAATTCAGTATTCCAACTCAAAAAGAAGTCTCCTAGAAAGAAATCTCGAGCTCGATGATACTCAGTAAGAAACAGAGTGACATTAAGCATGGAATCTAAAGCGAAGGGAAGCAATAGTGCGGATTTGCAGGGTACAGTACATTTCGCAATAACAAGCTTAAACACATTCAAACAATCGTTAAATAGCCACATCTGCGAGCAACTGTTTGGCTCCTGCCTAGATTGCGCGCTAGAAGCGCAACTTTGTCAGCGCGCTGCATGCGCGCGTAACCTCATCGCGAGGTCCGCCACGACCGATCGTGGTTGATACAGCTTATACTTTCTGCCCCAATCCCAATCAGGCCAAAATCGGCAAGGGAGTCCGCGTCGCCATGGTTTCGCGGTCACGCCCACGACCTGCTTCTCTGCTTTTTCTTCAATCCTTTGGCTCTCTCCGACAGCGCGCATATGTAGCGCAGACTGCTAGCGCCGCGAGCGGCAAATTTACGCCGACGGTTCGGCCTGATCCCAATTGGAGCAGACTGTATGCAGAACAAGCTCCTGGCGCTGCTCGCGCGTAAATTCAGCCGACAATTTGCCCTAATCTCAATTGGGGCGCTCTGTAACATTTTGAGATAAGCAGAGAGCATGAACAACCAAATTTTTCCCAGGGCTTCGCGTCGGACCCTGCAAAAACGATATCCCCTTTGCTTTTTCATTAAAAACGATATCCAACCTGTCATTTTCCCACCTAGTGCCGAACCCTTGTATTGCCCTAATACAGGATAATCCCAAATACCTCAAAAACCGGTGCATTAGGAATGGTCGGTCACAAAATTAGCCCTTAAATTTTGCTCAAGAGCCTCCTCCCCATTTCGTCAGCAAAGATTGCTTATGTGTTGCAAGCAGACTACTAAACATCATCTCGTGCACACGTTCTCAGCACCGAATTGGCACCCTCGCTAGGCCATGATGCCAGCAGTATAAGACTTGACATCACTTAGTACATCCGGATAAATATGGTGATGATCCTCTTACTTTCGACAGATGGGCATGAAGCACGAGGTATCCGGGTAAACAGCTCTCCGTCGCTTCAATTCCTTCATACTACGCCGCAGGACGCGGCGTGTTGCGGCACGCTGCCGCGTGCTGCGACAAGCTGCTGCGTCCTGCGGCGTAGTATGAAAGAACCCTTCGTTGCAGTTCCCGCTCGTGCCGTTTTTTTTTGTATTAAGCCTTACACTTCTATATTTTTGGATATTGGACAAAATTACAAATAGCTTTCAAGAGCGACTACGGTAACAACAAAAGGAGATGCGAGGTACTCCGCAAAGTGAGAACAAGATACACAATTGACGTTTCGCAAATATGTGTAACTTGCCTATTTATGCGACACATGATAATCGTGCCGGAGCCAAGCTGGGTAGCAGACACGTAAAAGATGAGTGTGAAGACGGAGAGGAATTTCAAAAGTTGAGCGATGAGTAGTTGTGCCACTCTTGTGCACTGAGCATGAAACCTTCAACGGAGCAGCATATAGAGGCAGAAGTTCTTACGGGAATTCATGAAGTGGCAGAAGTGAGGTCATGAAGTCATGAAGTCGAGGTGGCGTACCACCACAAACTGCACACCAACAGCAAGAGCCTAAGGCCCTAGGCAGAGCTCACGCGACGAAGTCGCGCGATCCCCAGTCGCGACGACTTGCACGAAAGTGGCGACTGGGACGCGACGACTGAGTCGCTCAGTCGCCGGAGGAGTGCGTACCTCCGACGCGATTTCATGCAATTGCACAACACTTCACACTTTGCACGTACTCTAATTCATTAGTGAAAATCAGTGCTCTCCTTGAGTTTGTTTCTGTGTTATCTGGCTTTCACAGTCTAAACTTTCACTATGCTGCTAAAATGTTTAGCTTTTCATTTCAATGATTGATTGGTTTGATTTCAAAGCGACCGTTCTTCCTTTTTCTGAGTGCAAACAGACAAATTGCTTGCAAATAGCTATTTCAGATTATGACGCAAGGTCGAGATCAAACGCTTTGGCGAATTAGTACCCGCAATTCAGCGAAGAAGTGAGGGCTTCGTCAGTAGACTGCGAGCACATTCTTAAAGTATTCGATGCACAATCGAACAGGGTGGGGCTTTTCTTTGGCAGCCTAGGGCCTATGAGATATAGGAAAATGTAGATTAGAAGATAGGAAATGCAAAATGAAGACTAACTGCCCTCATCAAACATTGCAAGGATAGGCATAATTTAGCATTTGCAACAGTTCATGCGAAAACACTCATAACCCGCAAAACAACAGCAACATACAACAATAACATCGAAAATCCAGTTCAGGATCGGTGCGACGGTCGCGCCGTCGCTCGCCGCAAACGAGCGACGCGACAACGCGCCGATTCAGCAAAATCGCGACGATATCGCCTGGCAAGCTATGAACGCCGAAAAGTGTGGCGCGATCCGTCGCGCCGCGCAGCCATCACAAACGCGTCGGGACCCACACACTAAACAACATGGCATGGAGCACTTATCCAAAATGATAAGGCGCGACGCGACGAAATCGCATGAGCTCTGCCCAGGGCCTAAAGCGCTAACTCCAAACCTGTTCCCCTTAATTGATTTCTGGAAAAGAAGGTGAGTCAATAGCCTGAATATAAGGTTGTAAGTTCTCTTCTCATAATTACTAAAAATTGGGGTTGCAAGGAGCTAATTCAAAATGTGTTCTTAGTGTGCCAAGGACCTTAGCTACCAAACACGCTATTCAGCTCAAAAAATAACGATAAAACCAAATAAATGCTCAAAAAAGGAGAAAAATCCGTTGTGATTGGGTCTGCAAAAAGAAACATTTTTCAGATTGTAGGCACGCAAAACTTGCAGAAGCTCAACTTGAGAATTTCTTTTATACATTTTGGTTAGATAAAGCAATACCCAACTATAGCTCCGGTAACTGGGCTTTTTCTAAACAAGAAATAGCTCGTTGATTTTAGGACTCAAAAAATCGAACTCTCCACATGTTTCAGAAAGCAGCCAGCGCTCTTCACGGAAAAGAGCATCTATAAATATAATAATCCGTGGTCCAAAGTTACCAGTACAGATGACCAAAATTGTTGATTGACAGCCACTCATGATGAGGATATAAATAAGGCAATCTATCCCAGCCTCTTTTAACAGAACATTCTCTACAATCTAGTAGAATCAGTTGCTACATCCTGTCTAAAATTTTAATGAAGCAGCGGCGAATGTCAGAATATATCTTAGAATAAACTTTTTTCGTTAGTTTTTGTTTACTTTCTATTTCTTCATTCTACTTCTAAAAGGGGTTAACGACTCATTCTATTGAGCCATTTGTTCATTTTCTTTTGCTCAAAAGTGCTCATAACTTATCTCACAAAGGCGCTATGCAGATAAGTGAAGTAAATGGGCTTGGCCAGCTCTTCAACCTCTCATTATTCTCATTATGGTATGCAATTTGCACTGACTGCGCTACCTAAAATTTCTCACCTTCCCTTGTTAGTTGAATGCTTTTTAGAAAAGCACATCGCTTTATTAGCATTCTTCTATGTTGACTGTCGCATGGGATTTTTTCTTTGATTATATGAGAACTGAACTGGTGATTCGTTATCAATTTCCTCTTCATGCGCGACCAGGATGATAGACTTTATCGATAACAAGTTACCATGCCGAGGTTTAAGGCCGAGCTTTCGAAATAATTGAGTTGATGAAAATGTGCCTGTATCAGTTTCACCGTGGCAGCCATAACTTTTCAAAGCTCTGTACTCTTGGGTGCGCTGAAGATCATCAAAAACAATCAAACGTTCAAAACTTACTTACGTCCGTCTTTCTTGATATCACAAACGGGAAGAAAACTTAGTAGATGTTGTTACAGCTGAGGCCAAGATTTTTACGCAGCTTTATTAGGCTCACGTTTCGAAGTCTCCGAAAAATATTTTCCTTGAGCGCTTACGCAGCGCCTGATTAGAAGACGAATACGTTGTGGAATCCTTCGACGGCACTTCGCTCTACACCAACGTCTCCAACGCTATGCTATGCAGGCAATATATGAGCTTCTATGTGAGCATAATAGCTCGTTTAATCTGTGCGCTTCTCTTCTGCGCTTCGCTCCGCTAGTTTGGGCGGTATCACAAGCAAGCTAGGAGTTTAGCCACGGGGCAAAGGTTAGCAACTACGGTCGCTGTAACCTTCATGTCTAATGTACGTCCTATTCTTTTGCGTAAGCCCCTTATATACTGCCGCTATATTGACGATTGCTGCAGCACATGTTCTCCTTAACAAGAAGTGGACACATGTCTCAATGCGCAGTCGCACAATAAGAAATTTACTCGCGAAAAGCCCAACGACACCTGGTTAGTTCCTCTCAATGTCCAGGTGTATGTGTCCAGTGGTATGACGTACTAAACAAGGGAAGCTTGTTTAATCGAGGTGGCCTTTTCAAATGTGATGTATACCATACTGAAGGACAAAAAACATTAATTGCAAATTTTCCTCCACTATATGCAGAACATTTATGGAAGAGTAGTTATGAGCATTTTTTGGGCGAAAAATCAAATGTGCTTTTCGGATAAAATGAGTTTGCTAGAATCATACAAGCCTTCAAACGATGCAACCAAGTTTAATGCATTTTTAATTTAGAGTTGTGAATCAATGCTGCTGCTCCATTGAAGAACCAGAAAAAGTATTACAGATATTTTTGTCCTACTTGCACATTCAATTTTTTGCTCCAATAACTGCTCATAAATTTTGGTCCATAATCGCTCTGCAGATAAGAAAGGCAGATTGGAATCAGCATCTTACGTACTATTTGGTATACATCCCATCTAAAAAGGTCACTTCGACTAAACCTGCTTACCTTGTAATTGGTTCCTAAGCCGACTATTAGTAGAATTTATCTTAATTCATTACGTTCAGCACACCTGCGTAACATGAACCGTTCCGTCATTAGTAATATGTATAGAACCGCTAAAAAAGTTTCTTCCGGCATACAGGAGCGAACAACACCCCTATAGCTAGCCGGATCTATTGCGGTTTCCAATGGATGCTGACAAAAGTTCTTATCGCTGCATGCCATATAGTAGCGCACACCACAAGACAAATCCCCTTTTGCATACCTTCGTTGCGGACTATCTCAGAAAAGTGGTTAGGGCATGTCTGTATCGAACAGGCCTTCAGGAATATATTAGTGTCGTAGACATCCCCCCTAACCTCAAGAAACATCTGATACGCAATCATGCTTATGACAACATTTGTACGACTCCTGATTGCGTGGTATGTCCGCACGGTAGACCGGGTAATTGCATGAAGTCGGGAGTGGTCAATCTCATCACATGTCAGTGGTGAGGAATATGTGGGCTAAACAGGGAGACTGGTATACGTCCGGATCAAGGAGCACTTAGACGGATTTGCAAAGGGCATCGACATTTCCAGGCGATCACAGTAGGTTGCGTAACGAAAACACTACATTGCCTGTCACAACTTTATCGCACTAACCCCAAACAGTAGCTCGCAAAACTCTTGAGGCATTTTGGATTGCATCGCAAAATCCAAAAATTAATAGAAAGAAAGAATGCGTACCTTAATGGTCAACCCCTACGATCAGTCTTTACACGACTATCATGCACAAGCACCATCGTACTTAGGAAGCCATTATTAGAAAAAAACTGAAAACTTATTCTTATTGCAAATTTTTTACACTAACAATAAGTTCTAAATTGAACGGCATACATAACACTATGCTGCCAAACTTAATACGTAGAAGCACAAGGGCTAAAAACAAAATATGAAGCATCGTGAAAAATTACGCAATTTAGCGTTGTTTCCTCCGAAAATTACACAAGACTGAAAAGTGTAAAATTGACTAGTTTGCAGCGATCAAGTTACGATATGGCTTTAAAGCTGGTCCGTATATGTGTAGTGGACACTAAAAATGAAGTTTGAGTTTTAAGTTTAACAAACTTACGTGATTACGTGATTAAAGAGCGTGCCCAGCTTTTTTTCTGAATTAGGATGGCAACTTTTGATTGCCTCCCTGAGAATAACGAAAGTTCGCGTAAGTTCTTCATCTCACATAAATCGAACACCTAACCATCACTATATCATACGAATTTGGTTTCGCTCTCCCCTTTTCTTTGCTAAGGCCTACAGTAGCAAATGAGCTGCTGCTCTTAAAGTAAACGCTCCAATCAAACGATTCTGGTGTTTTAGCGATAGATAGAGAAATTTGTTAGATTATTTTGCACCATAAAAGTGCCCATAGGGGGTCTGCGTTGCCGAGAGATTTTTTTTGACGGAGCAAAAAAAAGCTACTTTTTGATTTTGCTTTAGCACACATGTGCATGCCTATCCACGATGAAAATTTCAGAATTGATGTGAGCGCCAAAAAGGAATTGGTGGATGGGCCCTGCTAGCTCTTGCTTTCCCTAGCATCCCCACTTCAAACTTATCGAATACTTCTATTCGCAGGAAGTTATTGCTCGTAAAACATTTGCACAAAAAAAAGTTCGGCAACTAATTTGCTAGCAAAGCTTTTCTTCATGAAACTGAGCTTCTGCTTATACTAGTCTTCTACACCCTTATTCCGCAACGGGTGAAAGAACTCAATTTGAAGGGCGCATTGTGGAGATTTTCTTGCAAGAACATATTTCTAAGGCGAGAACGTACCTCGACTACTTGGAGATTTTGAGTCTTAACTAAAAAAATTACTGAAATTTGATATGCGTTAGAAAGGGCAAGAAAAGCACTTTTTAATGATACTAACATATTGCATTAGAGATAAAATGCTCTTAGAACCGCTGCTTCAAACGTAAGGCAAAAAAAAAGGAAAGAGCTTATATAGCAGCCTAATATGACTCTTTAAACCCGTAAAAAGTGCGTTTTTCTTTACCTTGTTCTGCCTCAGTGCTTTCACAGCGATTTTTTTCCAGCTTGGGCGATTTTGCTCAGAACAATAAGCGCAACAATCCAGACAACGTTCCAGGAAACAGGGACATCAATGCGCGAGAAAAATAAAGGCCGCATCAAAAACTAAATTTGGCTTTGACGCACATTATGATCAGTAAAACTTTGCATTTTCACAACTATTTTCTTTCTTGTTTATTTTCTTTTTGAAAACCTACTTCCGAAACATGTTTTTTTTGGAACAATCACAAAAAAAAAGATTAGCTTTTTCCCGTTTTCCTGTGTTGCGAACGGCTGGTCTTGAAGCGAAATTCTGCACGTCAAAGAGTCGCCAAATGAAAGATTTAAAATCTCGTTGCAGCGTTTTTATCCGGTTTTCAGCAGTTCTTTTGCTTTATATCTGTTTTGCGTCCTTTTCCTTTTCCTTCTATAAACAACCTTCATTTTTTATGAGGGCAGATGTTCAAACAACGTTCACTTTTGACGCCCTGTCTTTAGAGTATCGAAGGTATGGTTGGTGCAAAGGTAATGCCTGCTTTCCAAAACTTCACTTTGAAGAGCTGTAACCAGGTTTCGGCAAGAGTCGGTTTCTAGGGTTTCTGAAAACATCCCGCAATCTCCTTTGACTTAGAATTATTAGGAAGTCCTCTTTGAACCTTACCTAGAAACTATCGACTAAAAAGAAGCTGGAAACAGAAAAGAGTCACTAGTCTGAAACAAAACGCGTGAAATGAGAGTAAAAATTCAAAGTGGAGCTGAACATTACGCATGCACAAGAGCTTAATTTGGAGCGCAATGATTGAAAAAGCGATCATGAAAAGGGTTGAGGCAAAAAACAAAGGAAAAACAACGATATGAAAATGTCTTCATGCTCAGGGGCAGATTTTTTAATCGCAGAATCGCATGGTAGAAAAGTCCAAAGCTTTGTCACTTTCGAAAGTATATGTTCCATACGATCTTATTGTTATATCTATTGTCGTCTGGAAACGGACTAAATTTGGGGAAGTTATTACTTCATATAGGTTTTCAGAACTCTTTACGCAACCCTTCCTTAGATAATATTTATTCCAGTCAAATTTGTTGCCATATGCTTGTCGATATGCTTGTCGTTGTGAACAAGCTATTTGTTGATTCTGGCTTTGCTTTCAAATCAAGCGCGTTTTTCGCAAAACACGATGGCACGTCCGATGTGGGGTAATCTGTCATTGTGTTTGACTTAGTGGTCGCTTTTGGTACTACAGGAAGTGTATTGGACTACCTTGCACACTTGCAATTTTTCTTCACATACTTCGCTAGTAATACAAGTACATTTCCTTGACTCCGCCCCAGACCCCCAAAACGATATCCTCTTTGCTTTTTCCCAAAAACAAAGTCCAGCCCTCCCATTCAGTCTGTGTCGGCCCCTGTAACTTTGTCAAGTCTCAATAATTGAATGTAATGAAGACCATTAAAAGTAGCAAACCTTTTGCAATCCATGTACTAGAACCACAAACGGATACGAAACATTTACGGTTCGAGAAACACAGATGATGTTTTTGCGGAACCCTTTTTAGCGAATGATGACTCCTCAAGGTTTGCGAATAAAGTGCGAATAAAGAATTCAAATTTTTCAAGTTCAAGTTGACAGCTGTCCCAACCGCTCTCAAAAACTGTACGAGAAAAGCTTTCGAGTAATACATATGCAAAAATAGTTCAAATAAAGAAAGTTTGGTGGAAAAAAGAGTTTTCCGGACAACAGCCTAATAAAGGGTGTTCCAAAAAATGTATCTAAGAATTGTGTTTGATTGTTTTGATTGTTAGTAACTCTCTTGCTATAAAGTCTTTCGAAAACCTTAGGTATTACCTATTTGTTAGAGCAGGCTACAACTTAGGCCCGTATGCACGTACATCCCCGCGGGGAGGGGAGGGGATCTGAGAGGGGAAGCGCAATATCTCGCTGCTCTAGATATCTTTCTTCCATCTTCTCTATCTTGCTTATAAAGGTTCTCATACCCTTATACCTGCGCATAATGGATGCCAGGTTACTGCTTTACAAGATTAAATATTCACTATTTCTTCCGATTCCCTGAGGATCCCCAGGGGAATGATCTCCGATTTTCAAAGTTATTTAATTTCCTGAGAAGTCAATGAAAATGCTGCAAAATTGTACTGAGGATATACTACGGCACTGCTGAGCATGTTTCGAACAGAAAAAAGGAATCCGAAGACTTTGATTTTTTCGATAATCCCTGGCTCGCGAGCAGCGATTCATCGGAGATTTTGATATTTTACGATATTCATTTTTACGATACACATGTTTAGCAGTGCTGCAGTGTATCCTCAGTACAATTTTAGAGCATTTTCATCAAGTTTTTAGGAAGATAAATAACTTCGAAAATGTGAGGTGATCCCCTGGGGATGCCCAGGGGACCAGACGAAATAGTGAATATCTAATCTTGTGTGGCAGTAACCTGGCATCCGTTATGCGCAAGTATCTGTATGAGAACCTTCAAAAACAAGACAGAGAAAGAAGAAGAAAGATACATAGACCAGCGAGATACGACGCTTCCCGTCTCAGATCCCCTACCCTCCTCGCCGGGATGTACGTGCATACGAGCCTTAGATTTGCACTATGGAGCGAATTACCGTTGTACCTTATTACTGTAGGATTATGGTAGAAACTTTGGAAGGTTTTGCTGATTGAGGGCATATTCTCCCTTAAAAAAAGGAGTGAAGAAGTTAAAAAAATTTTTACATTAGGAAGTCGCTGGTTTCGAATATAAAAACTCGCACTTCACCGTAAGTCTTTTATCATCAGTAATGCCAAATGCTCCATAAAAACGCCTTCTAACATTCGTCAACATTTTGATTACGCTACTCAAAAGCTCTCCAAACTCGCGAAAATCTATGTATTGAGCATGCATGAAAACCTCGTTGCACAATTTTTTCAGATGTTTTCGGAAGATTTCTTGCGATCGGCCTATCTCTCAATGGCGCTATATATGCTGCGAGTTCCTACTGTAATTCTGCAATAATGAGGAGAGATCGGTAATTTGCATCATATTGCAAATCTAAGTTCAAGCCAGCTCTACAAAACGATACCTGAACCTTTTCGAAAGACATTTCGACAAGAGAGTTATTGACAATCGAGTAGTAGGTACATTTTTTGGTTGTATAATGTGCCTAAGGGAATATAGGAGGGATTAAATGTCGAGATGGCTAGAGTTTTCATATACACGAATGTTGGTACATTCGAGGTCTGATTTTGAATAATTCACAACTGAATCTATTTCAGAATTTTCATCCAGATGCGCTGATATTTATTTTATCCATTCCAATGTATAGTAACACTATTTGTTTTCTCGCTACTTGTCATCCATCACAGCACAAAAAGATATCATCAGTCACACCGGCCAACCACTCGTTAGCGCGTCCGTGAGAATGCGAAAGCAGTTTGAGCCCTGCGTGATTCGGTCATTATTTTAACTTTGCACGATCTTATAAAGTTGTCCGCTAAAGTGTCGCAAATCATGAAAGTGTGCAACATGCAGGAAAGATTCATGCGAAACCTTGATAAATTGTAATGGTAACTGCTTGCACACACATATACAACATCACCCATCGTAAAATGAAAGACGCAACTGTCACTGGAGTTCGTGACATTTGTTCGCATCGCCATATCTCGGTTTGGAACGGACGGAGAATGAACGGGGCATTCTTCAGTTCAGCACATTGAGCATCATTTGATATAGGGTGCCCCAGAAAATGTGCCTACTCTTTGATTGTTAGTAACTCTCTTGTCAAAAAATCTTTAAAAGGTATAAGAGCCATTTTGTAGAGCTGACTTTATCTCAGATTTAGATCGATCTCTCTTCATTACTGTAGGACTACGGTAGGAACTTGCAGAATATGGCGCCCCACTGTGAGATAAGGCGTTCAAATAAATTTCAAAAAATCTGGAAATTTGTGCAACAAGGTTTTCATGCGTACTAATCTTACCACACAACTTTTTGCAAGTTCGCAGAGCTTTTTAAGTGTTGTAAACAAATTTTCGAAAATATTAGAAATCGATTGTTACGAAATATTTGGCATAACTTATGAAAAAAGTGTTACGGTGAGGTGCGAGTTTTATATTCGAAATTAGTGACTCTGATTAACCTAGTGGAAGTTTCCAGCTTCTTTAGTTCTTTTTAGGGTAAAATCTGACCATTAGTGACGCAGAACCCTCTTCAAGGTTCCTACCGTCATCCTACAGTAAACAAGACGGTGTTTTGCTACATACTTGGAATCCTGCTATAAGTTGGGGCCAGCCTTACAAAATAGTACCTGAAGTTCCTCGAATGACTTCATAACAGGAGAGTTATCACCAAGTAAACAATAGACAAATTTTTTAGGACACCCTGTATTTGGCCGGTTTGGTTCTAATTAAGGAATGCAGGTTAGCTGTCATTTTTCCAGCAGAAGCTAATAAGGTGTGCTTGTTGTAATCAGCAATCTCAGCGGTCTATGATAGCAAAATTCTAGAAAAAGTTAGTGAACGCTGGCTGCTTACATGGCTGTCGTACTCGTTCCAAATTACCTTTCTGTCTTTGAGTATTCCGTTTTAATTTACTGCCTAATCTCAGTGGTTCTAATTGGAAAGACATCATGATCCCCCTTTTTGAAATTATTCCAGGTTGTAAATATAATGCGTATCACGCACCTATGAAATGTGCACTAAATTTACCGTTGTGGTCGGTATTTTAAGAATGAGAGTAGCGAAGAAACCTGATGCTGAACCTTTTTGATTGATAATATCGCACCTTTTCGAGATTAAAAAAACGAAAAAATTGAAAGAGACAACGAGACAAGGAAATTAATACAGCAAAATCAGGTTGAATCGGTACCAAATTCAGGGCTGTCCGCTACTATTGCCAAATTCGCAGCTTTCGATGACCTTGCATTTCTACATAACCCTTATCTGAACTAACTAAGTAAACTTCTCATATGGAAAATATAATAAGAAGATTTTGCAAAATACTATAATATCTTACAAGTATTTTTTTTATCCTACCTCCCAAATGAAACCATCATATTATGGCGAGAATTTTTAGTTCAAGTTAGTAAATTTTAATTTGAACAGCTTCACTTAAGAGATCATTGGAATCTAATAAGACCCTAGACTTCCTCTGTGTCTTCTCGTTCTTTTCAGCTCATGCTGTACCGTTAAAAAACGAAGCACTTGATATCATAGAATATCCTTCACAATCCGTGCTTTAACAAGTTTAGAACCGGTGCTGCACATGGTGCAGCATGCTGCTTTGAAAAAACTTTCTGACGTTTACAGGAAGTTGTCATTTAGTTCAGGGTTATGAAGTCAAAGGTCTAAGCGCCTATTTTGCAAATAACTTTGTAGAGCTGTGCTGCCGATATGTGTTTAGGAGATATGAGCACAAATCGAACAACATTTGCAATGAAGTGCGCAGCGCGAACGATGCGTGCGACCTGGCATCTTTCCCTTGCTTTGATTTCAAAGAAAAAAACCGTAGTTTCAGTGATGGTGCGTACCGTGTACAACATAGATACTTTTAATTACTATAGAAACCAAGTTCTTGTTCCTATCTTTCAAGAAAGCACGAAAGTCCCTCTCAAACGACAAAATTCAAGCACTTCGAATTCACTCAGAACTTTGGGTATGGAGCTTATCTGGCGTGCTAACTACAGATGTTGCCCACAGTCTACAAAGTAAGGTCCTTTTTTTGATACCTGAAAGTACATTCTTTTTCGCGCGCGACTTCGTCATTGCTGTAGGGGACACTGATCGCCTTAGTCTATTTCTGGTCTCCTCTGGAAACTTTGTGGTATGGAAAATCAATCATCAAGTCTTGGGGCGGCAAAACTCTTGAAATCTCAGGGTCAAATAATTTGCACTCTAGAAATTTTTGAAAGCTCACGGTTTATCACTAACCTTTTTACTCGACTTTCTGTTTCTAACTAGAATAGGTAGAGGCAACCACTTTGTCTTAGTCATTTTTTGCTTGATGAAAGACTGATGATTGAAAGTTTGAACCTGATATCGCATGTATTAACTTAGCACTGTTTAGCGCGGGTTCGGAGCATTTTGTATTTTCAAGTATTATTTTATATGCTAATAATATGAAGCACTGCTACTTTGCTCAGGTTTTGGTCTCAGATGTGGCTCTACTTACAATAAACGTTCTTAATATATTGACTGTGATATTTTTGCCTTCTCGTATGAATTTGTTCTGCGATCTATTGCATCATGCATGTTGAACTCTTTTTACGTATTTTCCAAAAAAGTGTCAGAATTCTCATGCGTAGAGAAGTACTTAAGGAGCTGATTAACCTATCTTCGCACTTTTAGTTCACATTATATAGGGTGTCCCAAAAAGATGTGCACACTTTTTGATTGTTGATAACTCTCTTGCTTTCATGTCTTTTGCCGAGCTTGAGATACCATTCTTTAGAGCGAGGTTCAACTTATATTTGCAGTATGGAGCGATTTATAAGCAGCTCTTCATTACTATAGGATTACGGTAGGAATTTCCAGGAGGATTCTAAGCCATTGAAAGCGGTATTTTGCCTCAGAAAGAAAGCCAAGCAAATATAAACTTTTGGACTGGGTATTCGAAGATGATGACTCTAAATATGCAAACTGCACGTCACTATGTCACCGTTTCTTTCATGAGTTATTTTTGATTTAGGGTAACAACTAATTTTCTAGTGTTTGTCAGAAATGTGAATACGCCATCAAGAAAGCTCGAAAAACTGGTGGAAAGTTATATATTAAAGTTAGCATGCCTGAAAACCTTACTACACAAGTTTTTAGATTTTTTCGAAATTATTTCATCAGAAGGCTTATTCCACAGTGATGCTGTATGCTGTGAAAGTTCATACCGTGACCCTAGTAACGAAGAGTGTTTGGTGATTCGCTCCATACTGTAAATCTAGGTTGAACCTCGCTTTACAGAATGGAACATCAAGCTTGGCAAAAGACATGAAAGCAAGAGAGTTAACATCAATAATCAAACAGTGTGCACATCTTTTTGGGACACCCTGTATAAGGTACTCACACGTGACTGTATAAATTGTATAAGGCTGACTAGTAAATAAGTTCTTTTGGCAAGCAACTATGATTCTTTATAGCAATCACTGTGTTCAGGCCGAAAATATTTTGTCAAAAAAATAGCTACTCTCCTCTACTTCACTCATCAGAAAATCAAAAGTTCCTATAATGGATAAATGACAATTATGCTCTTTGGAATAAAAATCACTTTTCAAACTCTCCGAGTATCGTTTACAGCCTAAAGTGAGCGCATAGGCGAGCAAATTGGTGGTTGAAAATATACAATCTTTGGCTACTTGACGAACCACAATAGATTGTGTTCCGCTGTTTGTGATTTGCTGCAGTCAAAAATGTGAGAATTCGCTGGCATTTGCGCTGGAAGCCAGTTACTGGGCAATAAAGATCATTTGTATTCAACCACCTGTGGTCATGCAAATGTTCGGAAATTTTCATTTTGCTGCGCGGACACCAATTGTGCATTTTATACCCAACTTCGAAAAAATTTGATAAAAGATATCTCACTATTCATTTCCTACAAAATTTTGTTATCAAAATAAAAATTGTAGCTCAAACAAAGTCAGATTCTGCTTTTGCTCTTTTGATTTTAGCATACATTCTTGCATCAATTAATTTGTAAGATTTCTACAAACCCTTAAATCGACCGAATTTAGCCATTCTAGTAGCTTGATACTCCTCGATGTGCTATAGTGAGCTCAGATACTTCTCGTCGCATGGATTTCACCAGATTGAAATTATGAACCTGTCACGATTTTCTAAACTTTGAACCAAAAAATCTTTACAATAGCGAAGAAAAAACTTTCAAACAACTATAGGAAAGCTGACAAAAAATAATTTTTTATAATGCAAGGATAGTTTTTGTCATTGGTAACATTTTCTTTCCATATCAGTACCAAATAATTCAGTGATATGGCATACTTTCACAATTAATGCACGTACCACCATGCATCATTACTGCGTGTCAATTAACTCTGCTGATTCTTGCACCTTTGCGATAATAGCAAAAACAACTTTCACTCTTTCTATTCCAAATCTAAGCTGATTCATAGACAATTCCAATAAGTTTTTCCTGAAATGTGAGTCCTTCGTCTGCTCACATTGAATTGAGTGCACAGCGAGAAGTCATTTATATTTTGCTTGGCCATATGTCTCCTTGGATCTTTTCGACTTCTTGCTTTGAAAGCAAAGAAACGAAGAAACTTAAAATTTAAAAGGTGGAAAATCAAACTTGGACTGCGCAGTTGATTAGTGATGCATGCTTTCCCATCTATAGGGTTGGCCTTGCTGTGAATCAAAGTCACAGCCCCATAAGGACTAATTACTCCTTACGTAAGTTTCAAAACTGTTTTATGTTGGTTAGCTTGCTCGTGACAGCTTTGAAGACATCCACGAGGTGGTTTACTCGGTTTTTTGAATGCTTTTCGTTGCTGGACTACAAGTAAGAGATAAATATATTATATGATTGTTTACCTACTGAATTGAACATAGTTCCATCATTTTTCCGTGATTATGGCCTCTTGCACGGAGAATTACTAAATATTGCAGAAACATCAAGCAAGCGCTTCCTTGGAAAAGTAAGATCTACAGTGAGTATTAGAAATAGCTGCACTATTTGATCGTCAATTTCTCGCTCGTTTATTGCCTTACGCCAATTTCCAAGTAACCGCCGCTCATCCCTCAATATTGTAGGATTAATGTTGGAACTTTGAAAAGAGTATTAAGGCTTTGAATTATATTTTGCCTGTGGGAAGAAATCAAACAGTTTGTAATCTCTTACTCTAGGCTAATCAAAGTTGGTGGCTCAAAACTTGAAATTTGTACTTCACCATAATGCTTTCTCCGCAGGGTTCTTCCAAACATAACGTACAAATTGTTCTTTCCATTTTATTTTGAATAAATCTGCGCTATTTGAAAATCTTTGCAAACTCAGAAATAGTGAAAATATCTTGTGTATTTCTGCTACATAACTTCTCAGATTTTTTTTGTAAATGCGATAGCGGCGCCTAGTTCATAAAGGCACTGTTACCATCATAATTTCTGCAAAAAGGCTTGCGTTACTTGGCATCACCTTAGGGCATATCTCGCTTTATAGTGGACAAAATCCGAATCTAAGAGCATTATTCGATTTAACTCAAAAAGGCGCTTCTTCCAATATATCCCTCCAATTTTTTGCCTACGGTAAGTCACTTACAATGGAAGGGTACCAGGTCGCAATGGCGAACTTGAATGATATGCACATCGTTAAATGCGTCTTGATGAGCTGATTCCAAATCGACCTTTCTTATCTGCTGAGCGCTTCTCTAAAAGAAGTTATGAGCCTTTGAATAGCGAAATTTGGCAAGCATTCAGTGCCACATCATCAAAAACTACTCTTTCAAAAACACTTACTTTTATGTTTGGTGTATGCATACGTTTCTTGTAGTCAATGCACTTAGAGCCACGCCAATTATTCACTCCGAAACTGGTTTTCAAGCCACATTACGCATTGAAACCCCCATAACTTGACACCTTAACCGCCCACAGCTTCTTCTAGGGAAGCGCTTAGCAGATAAGAAATGTAGATTTGGAATCAGCTCATCAGGATGCATCTAATGATATGCAGATCATTTTGATTAGCCGCTGCTTCCTTGTGTCTTTCCATTGTTAGGGTGCTTACCCACACTGACTAATCTAATATACAGAAAATCGTTAGCACGAAAACCGCAATGCGGTCCCGAAGCGCGCAGATGCAATCTAGCATCTTTAATCACTGGTTCACTAGTCTACCATAAGCAAAAATTCTATCCATTTTGGAATCTGGCCGCCTACGTTGCATATGCCGTCTCCGAACAGGTGCCTCTAAATATCAGAAGGTGCGCCTTCTAGTTGAATCGAATGGTAAACTCGGGTACAAATTGCGTCCACCTTGAAGCGAGAATGCCACGTTACGGTATGTCGCTTGACTTAGGTATTGTCCGCGTACTTTTTTCATGTGAGAGGTATTGTACGTTGGAAGCTCCTGCAATCTTGCAGTAGCAAAGAGCAATTGTGTTCCGTTCCGTACTGAGTAGATGTAGGTTGAATCAGCTCTGCAGAAGTGCCTAAAGATTGACGAGAAATGTAGCAAGACAGATGTTGACGATTTAGTAAAGGATATACATAAAATGCCTGCATATTGGAATCTCTATAAATTTCTGCAATGAAAGCTTACGAGAACCTACGTAGCTTAGCTAAGCTACAATCGTAAGCAATCTATACTAAACATTTTAAATGAAAGACTTTGGAATCTTTCACACGGCTGTTCGACTCTCTTCTGTGTCCCTGTCGCACAGCGTAATTTTTAAATTCATCATGATCTTTTGAGCAAGATGTCGCGCGATACTATGCTCACATCTCCTGCAGAACTCATCGGTAATACGCCACTTCTCAAGCTGAGCCATGTCACAAAAGGATTGGACGCAACTATAGGTTAGCGACTATTCTACCCTTTGATTCAACGGGAATGGCGGCTGGAAGGCGACCACTCGCATCCGCGACGCAGTCTGCGTTTCTTCGCGAGCAAGCTTTCTGATCATTTTCTAGCATTGATTAGGCTTCGAAGCTCCGCCTTCCAGCCGCCAATCTCAATGCAATTTCGGATAACTTCCGGTCCCTCAGAGGCATGTGGCTCTTTCGAAGGCCGAAAATCCCTTATTCGAGCTAATTTCGAGAAGGATGGACTTGTTTCAGCGAACTTAGGTATAGGTTCCAATTGCAAAGTTGTCGTGCTATGATGTTCACAGTCAAAAAAACCTCCAACTATCACTGAAACCAGTCAAAAGACTAATAGTAAGATTGAAAACAAAACATATCACGGAAATTTGTTTCAGCGGCAAAGATTGAGTACATGAACCCAGTTGGCTCAGTAAAAGACCGCATCGCCTTCAATATGCTTGAAACAGCTGAGAAAGCAGGGAAAATAACACCAGGAAAGACAGTACTGATCGAACCAACAAGCGGAAACTTTGGTATTGCACTGGCATTCTGTGCGAATCTGAAAGGGTATTCTATACTAGTAGATGTGTTTGCTATGTAATCATTCGTATGATTTTTCAGATACAAGGTTATATTCACTATGCCATCATCAATGAGCGTCGAGAGACGAACTCTTATTAAGGCCTTTGGAGCTGAGGTATTATACTGCTTCTGGAGGTTTCTCAATTTTTTCAAGTAAATATTGATTCTAATGTCATCTGAAAATGAAAATTCATTGTAGGTGGTGCTGACAGATCCCTCGATAGCTGTAAGAGGTGCCATTGAAAGAGCATATGAGTTAGCCAAGGTCATTCCTAACTCATATGTTATGAACCAGGTAATTTAACAACTGCATTCCATAGTAGAAAATAAAAACTGCTTTGAAAAAACCTGCTTACTTAGTTCTCGGATCCTGCAAATACGGAAGCACATTACAAAACGACAGGACCGGAAATTTGGAAACAGACCAATGGAAAAGTAAGATTTGCGAAAACACTGGATATACTAGGCAGGAAAAGTTGCAAGTTACGAACAAATAAGTACTGTTCTTCCACTAACGGAATTGGGGAGGAGATTTCTGGGGTGGAGGACTATATGCCGTCGAAAGGAGGTGGTCCCCACGGACATGCGATAGAGTACGCAGCTCCACACTTTACAGACATTATAGAGATTTGTACCAGCTGTCCGCGCGGAGTGGAGCCTATCGGCGACGTAGTGTCCCCTCTCCAGATTTCTGCTGTGCTTACGATAATGTAGCCCGCATTTCAAAATGAATTCTGCCTAGCTAATCGACCGAGAAACCGTCCCAAACATTTGAACTATAGAAGAACAACAGTGCACTTCATCTCTCGAAATCAATGCATTTGGGATTACAGATACTCATAAGATGAGAACAAAGAAAAAGCGATGCATTGGCTCACTTCAACTACTTCGCTTGGTAGACGCAAAAAGTTGCATTTTGAAAGTTTATCAGATGTTTGCGTCATTAATGCTTTTGTTCGAATTACACCAATGTTTTCGTTTGATACAAAATTGAAAAATTAGCGTCTGAGCATTAGGCAGAGCAAAGTCTATTCTCTGTTTTTTTTTATTTGCAGCTTTTCACAAACTTTCACCAATGTCTGCAAGTTTTTGGACGAAAGAAAATTTTGAACAGCTGAAAAATTTGCAAATTTCAAATTTTTGGCATTTATAATGCTTTCTCTAGCAAACCACTAGTCTTTTTTGAGCTTGTTCTGCTTCCTTTAGACACTATCTACTAACATTGAAGTATGAAAATTTTGTTCTATCAAATTCACTGAACTGAGACCTCTTCTTGTAAATCAGTAATTTTTTTGGCTGCTCACAACATTTTTGTAAACCACACATTTCCTTTTATAGGTACATCAACTCTTCCAAATCATTGACTTTGAGGAAAGTTGAGAGATGAAAGAAAAAAGCAAACTTTAAGAGCGGTCTAATATTCCTTTGTACGCCATGAAATTATGGTTATGTATTTTGAAAGATTATCCAGCCTTAAGGAACGGAAAACCAGTGTGCAAGTTCATAGATTTCGCCCAAGGAAGAAATGCAAAAAATAGCGAAGCCAATTGGTTATGAGGGGAAGAGGAACAAGTACCTTAACTAGGCACAGCCTGTGCGGTCCTTTCGTTCTACTGTTGGTGCATCGTGTTAGGACCAGTAGTCCGCGGAGGCGGGCCTCATAAAGGTGTTCGTTCTTCTACTCGTTATGAGGATCCGTGACCTCACTTGCAATCAACAATGATTTTGAATAAGGGTGATTTCTGGACATAGAAGGAATCAAACATTTTCGATTAAAAAATCTTCTGCGTTTCATCTTTTAGGTCGACATCTTGGTCTTGGGAGTAGGCTCCGCTGGTACATTTTCAGGTGCGGCACGTTATCTGAAGGAGAAGAACCCTAAGATTCAGGTACGGTTCATAATTCATAAGGGCAATTTCAAAATATTCTTGCAGTGCTACCCGGTTGAACCTGTTGAATCATCTGTCATTAACGGCATGAAGCATAGTCCGCACAAGATTCAAGGTAGAATTTATTTCTATCCGACCTGTTCTCTTGAATTATTACCTTACAGGTATGGGTATTGGTATAGTCCCAGAATGCCTTGATCGCACGCTTTTCACTGAAGCTCTTCGTGTACATTCTGACGATGCCATTGCGATGGCGAAGCGGCTGGCGAAGGAAGAAGCGATTTTGGGTGGAATCTCGTCCGGTGCCAACGTCTGTGCAGCTATACAGGTTGTTATGTACCTTTGATTCAACTGGTTTGGCGGTTCGAAGGCGGGGTTTTGTGTCCTAATCAAGGTTAGGTAGTAAGTAGTAATCAGAGAGCACGCGCGCGGGAGAGACGCAGCATGCTGAACAAAGCTGATAGTACAAGAAAAATCTTATTAATAACGCAAACTTGCTTTCTTCATAAGTTCCTCACTTTTTCTAGAAGAATTAATTTGCATCACTCAATACTGCAACGATATACAGAGTGTCCCAAAGTACATACATTTTGAATCTTGATCACGTTCTTTTTACAAAGTCTTTTGCTTAGTTTCACTTACTTTTCAGGCCAGGAAAGCAGGCCCTAATTTAGGTTAGTAGAACGAATCATCTAGGCTCTTTATCACTGTGGGATTAGAAGAGGGTTTCAGCCATTAATGACTACATATCGCTCTAAAATAGATATAGTATATACTGCAAATTCAATAGGTTGAATTGAGTCGCTAGAGAATACTAAGCCCTACCGAAGGTTTTTTCACTTTCGCCAGTAAACCGTAACAACGTTTTTCCAGTGTTTTATAACAATGTAAAATTATTTGACATCCTCAAAAATCGTAAAAATCTGTCTGATGAAATCAAGCATGTCCCGAAGCACTGCTGCACAATACTTCGAGGGGGGGGGGGGGGTTTCAACTTCTCTGCAAGGCTCGCAATAGCGCTGTATGTCGTAAATTCCCATCACAATCTTACGGTTATGAATAATGGGTGATTGACCCCATACCGCAAATCTAATTTGATACTTGACGCTAAGCAAAAGACCGAGTGGGGAAGGAGTTACTAGCAGTGGAAAATTGTGTGGTAGATGCTTTTGGGATACCTAGATACATTGCTGCGATAATGCAGCGGTGAATTGGGCATCAAGATCTTGTCCGCACTCGAAGATTTATTTGATTCTAGCTAGCAAAGCGACCAGAGAACAAGGGCAAGCTTATTGTAACAGCTATCAACAGTTTTGGAGAGCGATATCTGTAAGTGCCACTTGAAATCATTTGAAATTTGATTTTTCGCTTGCCAGAACCAAAATGTTCATTATTGAAATGCTGATCTAGATCCACAGCTTTGTACTCGGATTTACGTGAGAAAGCCGCCTCTTTGAAGGAGATGACTTTTGACGAATCCCTCGCTGTCGCGAAAGCCTTCCTCGGAATTTGAAGTGGATTTCTTTGATAGTCTTTAAAGTAATTAGTTCTATTATTGCCGGAAGTAAAGAATGTGCTTATAACAGTGTCAGTAAATTTTTATCAAAAAGCAGGTGACTCAAACAAAAGAAGAAACAGATGAAAGATGGGCTCAATTTTTAGTTTATAAACTGGTCACACCCTCATAAAATAAGTCAACGACGCGACTTTTAAAAAGTTTTTGAAGGAAAATTCATTTGCAAACGTTGTAAAAAGCTCTACATTGTAACAAACTCCAACTTGAAATACAATACCGCTCTCAGAACGTGCAAAATTTCCGTGAATGTCTCGGAAACCCCGGAATTCCGCGAAGGATCGCGAAATTCTCGGAATTTCGCGACATTCCGGGAATGTCGCGAAATTTTTGGAATATCGCGACATTTCCGGAATTTCGCGACATTCCGGGAATTTCGCGGAATTTTCGGGATATCGCCATAACTTCCTTCGGAATGCATAAATTCTGGATCTGAAACAAGGGTTATACTCAGCTCATTAAGGCGAATCTTTTGGTATCTTCCCTTACCGTAATTCTCGGGGCACGATTGGTGCACGGTCTGAGATGAATTTTGCGTTTTGGGAGAGGGGAGGTGAACACAATATTCGTGTCCTGTACTCGAACCCACCCCTTCTAGTAATAAATAGGTGCTTGAAGCTACTAAACAAACAGAAGAGGGGAAAAGCAACATCGACGGCATCATCACGGCATGTTCGCATATTTTAGAACTAACCACACCCAGTACCACTGATTACTCCCCCCCCCCCCCCCCCCTCCCTAGAATTTCAAAAAAATCGCAAAAGGATTCACTTGCTGCCGTACACCCACGTCCTCTCTCCCAAAATGCAAAATTCATCTCAGATCGTGCACCAATCGTGCCCCGAGAATTACGGTAAGGCAAGGTACCAAAAGATTCGCCTTAATGAGCTGAGTATAATCCTTGTTTCAGATCCAGAATTTATGCATTCCGAAGCAAGTTATGGCGATATTCCGAAAATTCCGCGAAATTCTCGGAATGTCGCGAAATTCCGAAAATTTCGCGATCCTTCGCGGAATTCCGGGGTTTCCGCGACATTCACGGAAATTTTGCACGTTCTGAGAGCGGTATTGTATGTGATACTCACAGTGTCTTGAAGAACTACAATGAGTGACAGAAATAATTTCTTGTTCATTAGCTTTAGTGAACCAAGTAGAATTAATATTCTACAACTTGGAAAAGTTTTTCCTTAACTTCTTAATAAAATATGGACCCCGATACGTCAAGTATGGAGAGGGGTATGAGTTGATTCGAACGTTTTAACACATTGAAGACAACGTGAACCAACATGCTGGGTCATGGAATGACTGCCACGTGGCCAGGTGGGACAATGTGACCCACACGGTGGGTCATGGCTTAAATTTCGTCAAAATGACTACTATCTCGAAGTACATTCTTTTCAGAAGTTTTGTTGCGCACTGATTCTAGTGATTACTACCGCATTTCTTTTCTGCTTCTCAAAATTACCTAGTCGGTCACTGTAAATGACGATCTGCGTAATTTTAGCTGAAAATTCTCAACTTTTTCGTGGGAAGTGCTCCACAAGGCAGACAATTAGAAATCGTTGTCGCCAACGTGTTAAAATCGTTGCGAGAACGGTGGAGCCTACACTGCTTACAGTCAAAGTTCACACTCACTTGTCAGATAATTGAACGCTCTGATTGTACTTTGGATCTTGGAGCTGTTTACAATCTCTTCAGAGTCTACATTTTGCGCAAGCATTCTGATAAAGCCAACTTCACTTAGCAGCCGAAGAGATATCTTGCTACAATATAGTTCACAGAACTTACAAAAAAAGATAAGCTCGTAGTACATTCTACTACTTACTCCCTTTGATTACTTGCCATCCAAAGTCAGGATCCGGCACAGCTGGAACCGGGTCAAGCTGGATTTCGTTTCTGTGGGAAAAGCAAAGAGGAGGCTGCTGAGTGAAGTTGGCTTTATCAAAATGCTTGCGCAACATGTAGAATCTGAAGAGATATCTTGCTACATAGTAGCAAGATATCTCTTCAGATATGGTTATGGTTCATAGAACTTATGAAAGGAGGGTAAGCTCATAGGAGGGTAAGCTTACATTCTACTAGTTACTCCATTTGATTACTTGCCATGCGAAGTCAGGGTTCGGCACAACTGGAACCTGGTCAAAGTGGATTTCGTTTCTGTGCGAAAAGCAAAGAGGATATCTTTTGCGCGGTCCGGGGCGGAGAAGAGCCGCAAGCATGCCGCCCGCATGTCACCCACCCGCAATTCATTGTTTATAACCAGACGCAATGGCACGAAAATAAATTTGGTGTGCCCATGCGCGTGAGGGAACTCGAACTATAGCCCAAATGTGAAAACTTATGTGAATGAAAGTCGTGCCTAACTTCTTCCGAATTAGTTGGAACTGCTGCAGCTGGGTTCCGGCCCTTTGCTCACACAAGTTCTCATACCTTTTTTCCGCCTATTGAACCTTCCCCGTAAAAGCTTTCTCACAAGCAAAAAACGGGTTGATAATCTTTCCTTTAGGGTTTTTGTAGCTCTGTAAAAATTTTTGTTGGCGGCGGAATCTGCTCCGGTTGCAAAGCGTGCTCTATGCAAATAAAGTTGGATCAGCTTGCCTTTCTATTTCCCATTCTTAATGTTCTTGTTATATAAAGAAGAAGACTTCACAAAAAATTTTCAATTGAATCGGGCTTTGTTTCAAAATCTTCCTGTCTGCAGCTGGTTCCAAACGCTG
This sequence comes from Cylicocyclus nassatus, assembly GCA_958299035.1. NCBI lineage: Eukaryota > Metazoa > Nematoda > Chromadorea > Rhabditida > Strongylidae > Cylicocyclus > Cylicocyclus nassatus. The sequence continues at coordinate 36,823,958 of CATQJL010000316.1, forward strand.
TTATATGCTGTTATTAAATAGTCAAAGATAGAAAAGTTATCGCTTCTCCATTGTCCAGCGTCGCGCATGTGTGAGTCGTGCTTGGATCAAATGTTGAGAAAAACTAAGAAAGTGCCTTATGATTAATGGAGGCTAGTGGTCAAGACTTTCTTATTACTCTCTGCGGGCATAAGCCAACGCATCCAGTCGACGAAGTTTCTGAATGCGTGCGAGCCTTTTGCGGTGACTTGTAGGGGCCAGCCGATTACCAAGTCAGTGCTTTCATCCTCCCAGATTACTCTGGTACCAATTTACTGTTTTCGGAAGGTAGAGGGTTTGGCTGATTAAGGAGTGGAATCTAACCTTGCTCCACCTGGTCATAGCGGCTGCTTGGTAGTCGCATAGATGATTTTGGAACTCACTACGCGATATTGAACATCACAGAATTGTGAACAACTGTTTATTCTTGAAGCATCTCCATGTAAGATCGGTGATTTGAGAAAGAAAATTCATTCGTAAAGGAAAACCTGCGAATTTGAATGGAATACTGAATTTGTTTTGGCTTGGTAGTCGTCACAAGGGTAATATCACTTTTGGCTATATTTCCATGCAAAAAACTCATCAGATTTATAGGTAAAACCTTGCCAAATCGACTATTGACGCGATTACCACTTTTTGGCGCTGTTTTCGCAAAAAAGCAGACTTTTGAGCACTTTTTCAGCTAGAATTTATGGGCCGCAGATTTATTAAGCTGGAAACTAAGTTTAACTACTTTCATAACTCAACTCTCTTTGGATGTAGCGCATTCAAACTTGGACAGTATGTAGAGAGTAGTGTGAGCTACAACCGATTTAAGCTGCCTGAATTTTGAAAACGAATTAGAAAATTCATTTTTCTAGCTTTTCTTTCTTTTTAGCGAAAGCTAGTAAATTTTAAAAACTTTTGGGGTTTTGAGGCAAAGTGAAGTTGTTAGCAGTCTAGACCATCATCCGGAATCGTGTACTAGTTGTTGCCAGAGGTTGAATTATTCGGCTCACCCAAATAAAGAAATAAAATTCAGGGCCAATCCGAGATTCGGCGCCCTCACGAATTTGAAAGAGTTGCTGTACGCAAGGTTGCTGGGGACAGCCGTCAATGGCTAAGGAGTCAAAACCACAAAATTCTCCGAGTCTTTACATATTAAGGTTCTTTGACCTGCTAAACACGAACATCATATTTATTTATTGAATCAACGCCTCTTTGCTTGTTTAGGATGGGAGCCTATATCGTACACCTACAGAAACCTTACAAAAAAGCGCCTATGGCGCAACTTCAGTATCGTTCTCGTAACCAGCATGTCGGATACCCTCCTCCCTATGCCAAGTTTCAGCCGAATCTGTCGAATTTTATAATTTTTCCCTTCGTACCATATACCTACCGTAACCCTCACCGCGACGTCAGAAATTGGCAGAACAGCAGCTGCGCTTGTAGCTTATGTCAAAACCAACACAGTGGCAAAATTTGAGTGCGCCAGTGAAAGGAAAGGTATTGATTGAGCTGGAAAACTTAGTTTCCGAAATAACACTTGTCAGGAAAATCATGGCCGCAGAAATCCAAATCTGAACTCAGTTTTGCCTGTTTAAAGCCGTGTGGGTCCTTTTGACGCACATTTTTGTAGCATCAACTCATCGGATCCGCACGAAATTTTGTGTGATGGGCCTAGATGCTGGTAAGGTGCTATGACCATCTCAGCTCAAGGCATTTGCTGGAACTCGCTGTATGAATTTCGTGACAGACACACACACACACCACACACACACACCACACACACACAAACACACACACACACACACACACACACGCGATAGACATATGTGCACGTACATATGTCTATATTGAGTGTACTTTATGTGTGTTTATGCTTATATTCATATGTAAGTGTGCTAATGCAAGTACAGGATGTCCCAAAAGTCTTTGAGCCTAACTTCCCAACGTAGTAACTTTGTTAGTATTCCTCGGTTTCAGTCAAATTTTGCGTATGAGGACTTCGTCTAGTTTTTAGTATTCCTTAAGAAATTCGTACCATTTGCGCTGTACATTCTCAAAATATTGTTTTTGGACCAAACAATATTACGATTTTGAAGGCGACTCAATGTTAATGTACCTTTTACTCAAACATCTATACCTCTTTTGCCTTTGAAGCTCTTGCGGAATTTTGAATTGCATATTGTAGAGCTAGCTTCACTCTACGTCTACTGTGCAAAACTAATCAGTGGTCTCTATTCATTGATGCAGGGTTAAGACACAAACACTGAGAGTAGTGTTGTGTCAATAAGAAGAAAAAGTTCTCGGGAACAAAAACCCGAAAAAGCTGAAAACTCCATTACCAATTCGGTTTAAGTCACTAATTCCAGCTGTAAGCTCTACATTCTTTGCTGAAATATCATTCTAAAGTCATTCCACACCAAAATTGCTGTTTTCTTGATGTTCTCAAGAAATTGATTGCTACATTTTAACACTTTTGTTGAATCTCACAGACGTGCTTCTCAGATCAAGGTGCTTTAATCGACGTCTCAAAAGTTTTTGACTTTTCTTTGTGATCAGTCACAGAAAGCAAGGCTTGCTCTGTTTTTCACTAAACTTGGGCAGTCTGGAACGCTTGCTTCGGAAGGTGTGAAACATTCTTGAAGTCAACTATCTGTCTGCCACGATGCATGCGTTCGGCAAGAGTGTGAAGGCTCGTGTGGAGACCAAATAATGGTTTTTTGAAGACTGAGTGTAATCTTGTTATTTTGTATGTTTTTCACAAGATTCCTGCTGAATTTCATGTGACAGTGTTGCTTCGTACAGTTGCAGCTGAGGAAATATTAGGCTTAAAGACTTTTGGGACACCCTGTATATGTGTATGTTTTTATGTATGTTTATGTTTAAGTGTATGTTTATGGGCATGTGATTGAATTTACGTGTATGTGTAGTTTATCTTTATCTGTACGTTTACGGTATGTTTTAGGTGTATGTTCATATGGACGTCCAAGTGTACGTGTATATGTATATTTATATGTATGTGCTTGTGTATGTTTATGTGTATTTATGTGAATGTAAACTGCATGTTCATGGTAAGTAATGTGTTTATGTGCACACAATACACTATACAGTATGAGTACATTCCTTGTATAACATGTTGATGATGCGTAGGTGTATGTTTACTGTAGGTGTATGTGAATGTTTAGGGTGTAAGTATATGTACCTGTATGTGTATGTTTATATTCATGCGTAAGCTTATGTGTATGTGTATGTGTATGTGTACGCTTATGTTAGGTATGTGTTTGTGATTATGTGTGTATTATACTTGGGTGCGAATCGAATAGAAATTCGATTATTCGAATAAAACATTCGAATATGTTCGCATTCGAAATTCAATATTCGGATTTTTCCATTTTCGAATAATATTCGAAACTCAAATATTTGAGAAAACGGGGTTTTGAATAAAATTCGAAACTCGAATAATCGAAAATGGGGTTTCGAATAGATTTAATTTGAACGTTTTATTCGAATATTTATTCGAATTCGTCTTCGAATGAATTCCATATTCACAATCAGATTATTCGAGTTTGTTGCAAAGCCAACTGCTGAGTTCAGTGCTGAGCTCGCTTCATCTGCGTTTTTTCCAAAACTCGGTAATGCATCTTTTTGAAATTGTGATGACCTTTGAACTGCATGGAAAGTAGCATTCCTCCAATTGCTTGCGACAGTAAAAAAACAAGTGTGTCTATAATTAATGCTTTTTCAATCAATGAGATAGTTCGCACTGCTATTGGCACCAAATCAGCAAAAAACAGCCATAAAATTCAAGCTCGTTTTCCGAGTTTACATACTGGAAATGTGTTGACATGCCTGTTTCTCTTTCTTTGCATTGCTCACGTTTTTGGTACGCAAAGGTCCACACTAGTGAGCACTCTTGCTTGTAGAACTCATGCTGCACAACTGCCTCTATTCTTTACCTTGGAGATTTTCGGCGAATTGGAGTATTTTGAGTAAAGGACATCGAAGCTGTAGTGGAGTATTAGAAGTTGCTGAATTTTGCAGTTATATCATCTTGCAAGAAAGTTTTGTTCAGATAACACATGATAGTTCTGTTATCACAGTGCATCCCAGATTTTCAAAGAGGTTTGCAGGCACTTTAGCACTGGGAGCCTATCAGATATCAGCTACGGTTAAGGGTAAAGCTGGACGAAGAAGATGCACAATGAAAAAAGTAAGCTTTGCTTTTGACAGGCCCCCACATACTTCACGCGACAGTAGTACGCAATTTGCCAGTTACAAGATGCTAGGTACGAGGCTGGGACTTGGTACAGGGAGGTAACGAATGGTGTGCATCTATAAAATATTATTTTATTGATTTCATCCATTTTTTGGAAAATCTTGAGTTACGAGGCTGGGAGCTGGCGCAGGGGAGTAAATGAGGGTGGTGATTAAAAATATTGTATTAGTTTCACCTTTGAAAAATCTTGAGCGAGGAGTTGGTATAGGGGATATGAGGGTGCTCATTATGAATGGATCGGCTTTAACCGAATGTGTCAGCAAGTTTCAGATCTGGTTGCTCTAGTTATCCAATAAATCATTTGAATACTTATTCAAAATTCGACCCTCAATGTTCGAATATAATCGATATTCATTCATTCGATATTTTTGATTTTCCGACTTTATTCGGGATTGTAAAGATGAGAGGACGATTGAGGATGATAACGTGTCTGCGATAGTTCTTTTGGTTAATTTACGTTGTTTCGTGTTTTTTTGAATGTTGTTGTCCGCCGCGCTCCCTGCTCGCGGCAGGACCAATCGCCATCTTGGCGGGCTAGAGTGCAAGTGTTGCATAACTTTCGAAGTGCACTATTAGAGTTTGGAGGCGGCTCATCGTTTTTGCCCACGTATCGATCTGTTAATTTTTCCCTTTTGTGTGTTATCGATAAACTCTTGTTCCTCGGCGTGCAAGTCCGCAATAGGGAAGGGGACCAAATCACTCTTTGTCTCTTTCTTTTACAGGGATTCACTCATCCGAGCATTCTTGAATCTCAAATCTATTCGATATTTGTTTATTAGGGATTTTTCATTTTCGAATTTATTCGTTATTCATTCATTCGATAAAAAATTTCGAATTTACCCAAGATAGTGTGTATATGTACCGTCGAGTCATTTGTAACTTAGCTATACACGTTAATTGACGAACTGCGAAACTGAACCTGCATTTCTCCTTGTTTCCTCGTTTCTTTTGCTTTAGTCGGTTATATTTTCTCCTTGTTTCCTCGTTTCTTTTGCTTTAGTCGGTTATATGTTAGTCAGCAGAACACACATCTACATTTTGTTAGGCTAGAAAATGTTTTACTGGGAAGTTGCTAGTATGGGTGCCGTCGCTAGTGGCGCTTAATGTGCAATCTCACATATTAAGTTACAAATGATTCGAGGTTACGTGTATGTGTACGTTTATGTTTATGTGTACTATGTGATTGTTTATGTATTTTTATGTGTGTGTGCGTATGTGTTCATGTGTATGTTTACGTGCACTCAGACAAATGACCGGAACTTCCGCAAACCGCCTGCGGAAGTTCCGTAAACGTCCTGCGGAAGTTCCGAAAAATGCCAACTACAACAGCAAAAGAGAACACCGAAGCGAGATTTGAACCTCATTCTATTGACTGTGAGACCCACCTACTATTCTCTACGCTACGGCTGACGTGTTCTATAATGCACTCTACTCTCGCCGGGGGCAGGCGGGCGCCGGAAAATACGCGTGGCTGAAATTTCGCATTCCGCTCGCAAATTCCAGGAAAATGGTCAGCGAGTTTTTGAGAGACCGCCTGTTGAATCTTTTTTCGCGCTTATTTTTTGCAGATATATTGCTGAATCTTTGAGGAATCGAGAACTCAGCAAGCGGCGTCCCGAAAAGTCCTGATTGCTTTTCAAAAAATCCGCGAGCGGAGTGCGAGAAATCAGCCATCTATTTTTTCGGTGCCCGCCTGCCCCCGGCGATTGTCTGGGTAGTTGTTGGCGAGGCAACATCACGAGACAACACATTCAAAATCCTGCGGAAATTCTGGCAGGCCAAAGCGCTGCGGAACCTCTGGCATTCTTCGGAATATCCGCAGGATTTTGAAGAAGGTTTCGCGGAAGTTCCGGTTTTTAACCAGTTTGGCATGAAAATACCGCGGAATTTCCGATTTTCAACGTTTTCACTTTTGCAATAGCGAACAAAATCCTGCGGAACTTCTGCAAATTTGGCTTGCCCTGCGGAAATTCCGGTGATTTGTCTGAGCATGTCCATGTGTACGTGTATTACGTTGATGTATGTGCTTGTGTATGTTTATGTGTATATCTATGTGAATTTGTACTGCGTATTCATAGGTAAGTGGTGTATTTATGTGTAGGTATAATTGTATGTGTATTTGTATGTGTAGGGGTATCCTGCGTAAGTGTATGTCTATGTACTTCGAAGTTTAAAATCTAAATGTGCCTCTTTACAAAAACTTTGGTCTTACCCAATCGTCCGAAAAAATTAACCATATTTGCTCAATCACTATCAACACTTTTAGTCGCACGAGCTGACCAACGGACAGGCAGGACGATGGCAATTGGATTTCATATTTCTTATCCTCCTTGTCGCAGGTATTACGAAAGGAAGATTTAGCGATTCTCACAGATAATTTGTGCATTTGTTTGTTTGTAATTCGTGTGTAGTCACATGGCATGTGATAGTATAAATGAATGATGTGGACTTATAGCACTGTGAATCTCTGTACACTCAGTTGTCTGAATTTTTCTTTTTGCATCACCCCGAAACCAGTAACCGCGGACGGAGGGAAATATACAATACAATACGATTGTATATAATTAATTGTATAATTGTGTATTTGGAGAGCAAATAAATAGTAGGTTTTGGTTGTTTACTTTGAGAAGAAAAGAAAAGTAGCACATAGTTTCGAAATGTATCAAGTTTTAGAAAGAGATTGGTGGACGAAAATAGTTGGTTGATGTGGTGAAAAAACACGGTTATTGTTATTGCTGAATAAAATATTGAATGCGCGTGTTTGTCATGATAACATTGTGTTAGGGAATGTTGTGTATGTTGGTATGATTAACACATTAAAACATTGCAGTTCGAGAAATTTTTTGGATGACGTGCATGATGGCATGATGCTTAGCGGAGAAGTGATATATGCATTCTGCATAGTGGTGTCTTTGCGGTCGGGAAGGCTTATAGCCTTAGATACTAGCATTACGGTGGTAAAAAACAAAATATGTAGTCATCCCTTGGAGGCTGAAAAAAAAAGCTATACTTGCTTTCCACATGAATGGAAACCACTGGGTATTCAAAGTTTTTGACATAGGTAACAGGAGCATAGTTCTTTACGATTCACTCTCTTATATTTACACGACACGAGGGGCTTGAATCGTAAAATGAGAGAAGATCTTGTCCGACTGTGGAGTCAGATAACTGATATTGAACTGGCTGTGATAAAACTTGCTGGGCCGGAGTGTGTTCACAAGCCAAAGGATGGAGTAAATTGTGGCGTGTATGCATGTATCTGTGCAGAAAGATTATGTACTGAAACTCCGACCAAATTAGAAAGCTGCTTTTCGCAGGAGGAACTTGGAGAATGTAGAAGAACGTTGTACAACATGTTAAGAACATTCTATGCTGTCAGTAGCATTAACGGTGATTGCGAAAATGATTTGTACTTGAGTTCACCAAGAATGACGGAGTATCCAGTGTTTGATGAGCGAAGACGGGTAATTCTAAGCGAGTTTTCTGTACTGATGCATTTGGAGAGTGTTCACCGTCAAGTTTGGGTACATATGGAGAGAGTTTGGCGCACCCTACGAACGTGGATGAAGGGCATAAACAATTGCGTAGTAGACAGGATGTATGGGGCATGCTTCTTCCGCAGGCACTAATATCAGTTGGTACTGTAAGCTATTTGGATAGAGGCGACAACCAGTTGAAAACTTGTGCATTACCAAGTAGCATTTCGAATGTTTAGAAGGAAATCACTGGATGATGAAACATTGTATGCCTACATGATTGGCTGCATTGCGTGACGATATGCTCGCTATAGATCCAATGATTGCGATATGGCCAAATGCTGCTGAAAATTCAAGGTTTTCTTTGTATCCATTGCATGGTGAAAAGAAAGGAATTTTGCCTTTTGCTCAATAGCAACCATTTTGTGCTTCTGTTGCTTGACATTGAGGCAAGATGTGCGAAAATTTTTGATAATTTTGCATATAAGCACGGATACAGCTACTCTAAAAGTGCTCAAAATGATAAGTATAATATAGAGCTACAAGCTACAAAGCAAGCTACAAGCTACATTTTTTGTCCTTGCATGTCATCTCATGTCCAACAGTCTCAATGACTTGCGGTAATTTGCTACCGCCTTGGCACCAGCGACGTCTCCCAATGTAAGAAGCTCACTGCTTTTTCGTTTTTGTCATCACTCATTCTTCTCTTTGCCTGAGTCTCTTATGCTAAGTTCTTCCATTTATGAACATTGTCGTATTAGCAGCTGGAGAGCGGTAAATACGATCTTTGTGATGCTACTCGTAATGCTTTTCAAAAGCTTACGTATTCTGGCTTGCTTGCACTGGTACTTTCCTGCTTGTGCTGGGTTCATACTGACTCCCATGTCCCGGAACTGTTCCCGCACAGTTCCCGCACAGTTCTCGCACTGCGCTGGAACTGTTCCTGAACTGTGCTGCATGCGCTGCAGGAGCCCCGCACGTGTTTTGAACGGCGGAAGTTGGAGAATTTTGACCGTTTTTAACGGTTGTTCTTTTAGATTTCACTCATTTTGGCGGTATTTCTACCCCGCTTCCCTTTTTGATCAGAAGAACTTCGAACTTGAAGCGGGATTGAAAAATAAGCGCTCTACTCTGCATATTCGACACAAAGTTTGTTCTTGCACACGTCCATTCTCGCTTCGTTTTATTTTTGCTCAAAACTACTCCATTTGTTTCAGGAAGCCGCCACTAGTTTGCGCAGGCATCTGTCGCAAATTAGGGCAAGGGAGCAATCCTGAAGATGCGAAAATGGGGACTTTCCCTTTGTTTTCTAATGAGTTTCGTTTGTGGGCATTCTCAGCTCCTTTCCTTGTCCCATATCGATGCTTATCCACTCTTCCTTCTGCCCCGCTTCTCTTTGTGAAATCTGTGAACTTGAAGCGGGTTGAGGATTGAACGCTGTTCTGCTCTATGTATCCGAGAAGGTGGGCCCTCGTGCGCTTATACATTCTCCCTTCGTGATTTTTGCTCAAAACTGCTCCATTTGTTCCAGGAAGCCGCTGCCTAGTTCCCACTCAGATAATCGCCGGTGTCAGGCGGTCCGCAAACTCGCGCTTTTCTGCAAGCGGTCAGCAGAATTTTGGGGCGTGGCCAAACCTTCAGCGGGCGGCACTTCCTTTACTGTCTAATATTCTGCCAGCGGGCATCAACACAGAATTTTCTGCAGGCGCTCGTCAAATAATCTCTTTCAGCGAGCGCTGGTCGAAACTTCAGCTGGCGCTTGGACGGTTTTTAAGCAGTTTCGGGCGTACGCCGAGCAAAGGTGAGACTCTACACGGCAGAGGTGTCATCGATGGTTTAATTACTCAAGTTTAAGGTACTTTCTCTCAGCGGAAAGTACCTGGGGGCTGCGCGGTCCTCCATAAAAGACCGTGCGGCCCTCGAAATTTTGCATATTCTCGCGGAAAGTCCGCGAGAATGCGGCCACTGCGCCGCAGCTAATCCATAAAGAAACCGCGATTGTTCTTCAAGCATTCGTCTTTAATTTTGCCAACTTTCTTCCAGATATCTGCAAGCGGACCGCAAGAAATCTGCGAACTATTTTTCCGGTGCCCGCCCGCCCATAAATCGCATGGTCGCCTGCCCCCGGCGATTATCTGAGCAGAGGCATCCGTTTTAAATTAGGGCATGCAAACAATTCTGAAAAGTGGAGATTGGGACTTTTTTCTTGTTTTCTGATAAGTTTCGTTTATGAGCATTCTCAGCCCTTTTATTTTTTCCATATCTTGCTTATCCGTTCATTCACCCTCTTCTCCTTGTGATGGGAATGGAAGCAGGGCTGAAAAATGAACGCTGATCTGCTCCATTTGTGGAAGAAGTGCCTTCGTGCGCTCCATTCCCTCGTTTTCCTCATTCCTACTCCTGTGTTTTACAAGCTGTGTCTCTGCGCTTACCAACACAGACGACCGTGACTGCGCAGCAGCTTCCTGCAACACATCGGGTAGGTCTGAACAAAAAACCTGTGAGATAACGGGCTGAGCAGAAAACACATACAACGCATCTTCCCAGATTCAAGAAGCAGAACAGCGTTCTTCTTTAGCCCTGCTCGAAGATCGAATCTATTCTCGTCACAAAGAGAAGTGGGGTAAAGGAAAGAGCGGATAAGCAATGATATGTGAACGGAAAAGAAGCTGAGAACGCGCAAAAACCACACATCATTCAAACAACGTGTAGTTCTTGTGCTTTATCAAACCCTCTCTTTTCATATCATTTTCCATCAGAGCTTTGAACTTGTAGTACAGTTTATTCTGTTTTGCTTCATACATGGAAGAAACGTTCGTACGCGTCCTTTTCCACCTCCATTATATTTTAGAGTCCACCTATTGTTCCAGAAATCCTCTACCTATACAGCCATCTGTCTTGGACTAGGGCATTCGCCAATAAAAGGGTGGAAGAAGAGTTTCGGTGAGAGTTTACGTTTATGCGGAAAGCAATGCTGAACTGTTTTTTTTTTCATTTTGAGATGCTGCTAACCCATTGCAAGAACAAGGAAATATTAAAGATGGGTAAGGTGGAATCCTGTGATAGGCCGTTGCGTCCAAGTAAAATCAAATTTCCCCGTCGTGGGAAGATTTGCAAATGGTACTCCGGGTCTTCTGTGTACGGTATGTTTGATACTGAAAGCTTTCACAGGCTTGTAATATTTCTATTTTAGTGGTTTACGTTGCGCAGTTTTGAGGCAATTAGAGAAATATTGGTTATTTAAAAACTATTAATTTATATCTTGAAAATAAATATTAGGTTGTAAAGAAGGTTCTGCCTATAGACGTTGAGCTAAATTGTTTTATCTATATCTTCATCATGAGTGGCTATTTAGGGCTATTAGCGATATTTTGGCCATTTTTACTAACAACCTCAACTACTGGTTAGGTATGTCATAGATGCTTTTTTTCAAAAAGCGCGCTGGCTGCGTTTTAAAACATGTGGAGAGTTCGATTTTTTGCCTAAGTTGAATGAGTTATTTCTTGCTTGCAAAAAGACCCCACCGGGGCCAGTAATAGTCGGATACTGCTCCACTTAGCCAATACACGTGATAAAAAACGGATTTTTGAATCAAGTTTCTGAAAGTTCTGCGCGTCCATAATCTGAAAAATGTGCCTTTTCAAGACCTGAGCGCAACGGATTTTTCTCTTTTTTTGGGCTTTTCTTCCTAGTTAATCATCATTTTTTCGAGCTGAATAGCGTGTTGGGTAGTCGGGGCCATTGCAGACTAAGAATACAATTCAAACCAGCCCCTTGCATTCGCATTCATGTTTGGTATTCAAAAGAAGAATTGGTAGAACTTTCTTCACAATCTATAATAATAAGTCAGCTACCCTTTTCTGCATTTAGAGGAATCACACCTTTAATGATTTTAACAATGGTAGGAGTCCAAAATACCTGGTTTGTCGCACCCCCGCATTCAATGGTTGTGCTTGAAGCGACTGTTATTTAAAAGACGAATGCAGGTGTGGTATTGGAAATCGCCATCATAAAAGCAATGAGATTCAAGTTTACAAATATTTCTTATGATCTAATTAGTTCTCCTGTAACAGGATGATGGGGTGCGGCATCGCGAATTCCATGCACTACTCGAGAGATCCTATTTCTGAAGACCGAGAATTCCTCAGAACAGCGGACAAGTCTCAAGAAGACAAAGTGCTCACCTCACTCGATTTATTACACACGAAGGTGTCAGCACTACAGTGCTTGATCTCTGAGTACTTTTGCAAAGCTGTTGGAAAGTAGCCATGAGAGAACTGCATCCAGTCGCAGAAAAAAAGAGTAAGAGGAGAAAAAACAATTGGAGAAGCAGATGAGAAATAAGAAATGAAGATTTTCGCCGATTATGTGGTGCGAATTTTTGTTTTGAATTTCTAATGTACTTATGTGAGTGTGTTTCTGTTTGCTGATGATTCTTTTGCACACAGATAAAGAATGAAGTATAAACGTGAGAGCAGTTGCACCTACTGCGCAGAAAATCTTGTAATGCTGAGTGTCAAAGCAGCTACCCAACAAGCTTAATTATTCCAAGCTTTATAGGCCTAGTAGTGTCATTGTTTCTCGTACAGGTGGGTTTTGCAAAGGTAGTATTAGTATCACCGTAGGTATTAAAAATATCAAGCGCTGCCTACTCAGAGCAGCTATCCGCAAGAGAACTCGGCATTGACGATAGGCTCCGAAAGCTATGGATTCCGAATTTCTATGCTAGGAATAGATGGTCAGTCTGCGTACATGTTTGGCCTCAAACGATGTAATGGAAATATTCGATGCTTCTTTTCATGAAACTTCTACAAATCTTGTCCATCGATGCATACAACATCGCAAACTTTTTGATGACATTCTTTACAGTGTTTTTTCGCAATATCCCTTTTCAATTAGTCGACAAGATGTGTGATGCGGTTATAAATCAAGGTCGCTGTACCAAAGGCATGACAAAGTTCACTCAAACCCCTTTGACGAAAAGCGCAAGTTGATGACACTTGTAGTCATCATCTTTAGTGAACCTAAAGTCCTATTGCACTTCATAATTCATAAGTCATATATCTCACCTTTTCGTTTCAATTCAGTTTATTCATTTATGCTTACTGCGAAAATTTAGTTGCATTTAGACAAGTAAGTTCTCGCAGAGACTAGCAAATTTTGGCGAGCCCATGAAAACTCGGAGGTAGAAACATTTGAAACTTCCTACCCACCAATCCAAATTTGTAAGTTACCGAACTGCAGGTTAGAGTCTCTGCATTGCGCCAAATTTGTTATTCTTTGCGCTGAAGGCAAGTTTTCCCTTCATAATGAGCTAGATTTTTGAACCTTAGAATTTTTATATTATTCCAATCTTCTGTCATGTTTAACAATACATTTATCAGAATTAATTCACAGAGAAACAGTAAAAGATTTCTATCTTCTATACTTGGCAAACTTTCCATTTTCACTCTACAGCAAACATGTGATGTATCTCTTAAACTATTTATTTCGATTAGCACAAAACGGATACTATAAGTCAACCGATATATAAGTTGATTACTTTTTTAAAGTCAAGATGCCTTGCTGTTTATTAGCATTTTCTGTTCCCTCCTTACAGTTTACTGCTAATGTGAAAATCAAATAATTTGTCAAAAAATTTCTTTGCAAAAGAAAAAGATTCCGTGCAAACTAGAGTACTATTCAATTCTTTCGTAAGAGACTTGATTAAATCTCGTTTCCTGTTGTTGACCTCTTAATTACCAGACACTGCCCTAACCTAACGATCAATTTGAGACAGCAGATTCTTTGGTCTCCTGATCGCCTAGTTTCCTTTTGACGTTTCATCATCTTTGCAACTATGTTCTAAAGCGTGATAGGAAATTCTCCGAATTTTCTTGGTTTTCGTACCCTAGATGTGCTTACCGTTTGTACGAGGATAATTTTCGAAGCTAACACAATACAGCGGAATTTATTTTTTGTTCTTTTTTCGGTCATAGATTTTCGTGCGAAAAAAAAACAGTCAAACTTCCCTAATTTCAGTAGAATATATTGGGTTGAACCGAAAGTTCTGTCGCACCATTTTCAAAAGATCATAACTTCTTTCCCTCACAACATTTTTGCTCATTTCAAATTTTATCAAAAAGCGTAAAGCATGTCGTTTCCGAAACTGCTACCCTAGGGACTTTCCAACATGCTCAGATTGCAGAGATAACAATGAAAGAACGAGATTATTCGAAATTCGGAATTTTCAAGCAAAAAAATCTAAAAATCTAGTAACTGTGCGATAAAATCCAGAACAGCTGTCGTCCTAAATTTTCTTGTGTTTTATTACTAAATGAGTCAAGTTTGTGCTGATTGAGGTCTTCTTTCAAAAGTTATGATTTTTTGAGAAAAAAAAAGCCGAAAAATATTTCTTAAGAATTCTTAGGAAATTGATTTTTCGGTGTTCTTTCTTAGAAAATCATAACTTCTGAAAGAAGACCTCTATCAGCACAAAATTGACTCAGCTAGTAATAAAATACAAGAAAACTTAGGATGACAGCTATTCTGGATTTTATCGCAGAGCTTCTAGAATTTTGGATTTTTTGCTTAAAATTCTGGATTTCGAATGATCTCGTTCTTTCATTTTTAACTTTGCAACCTGAGCATATTGGAAAGTCCCCAGGAGAGTTTTGGAAACTACATGCTTTTCGCTTTCTGACAAAATTTGAATTGCGCAAAATCGAGGGAGAGAAGTTATGATTTTTCGAAAATGGTGCGACAAGACTTTCGGTTCAACCTCATAAAAACCTAAGCACCACTGTTGTACCCAGAATTTCTGTTCGGGGGAGGCACAACAATAGTTTTTTTCTGATGAAGATGCGTGGCCTTAGCCACGCATTCCAAAATTTTTTTTGGGATGCTTCTTAAAGTTTTCGCGGGCCCACAAACCCATTTTTTTATAAGACTAAATTGATTTTTCAAAGAATTTTAGAAAATATTTTAATTATTTACAAGTACGAGCGAGTCACTTATACATTTTTATAACTTTTTATAACTCATGTAAGTAACTTTCAAATTTCGCGACCTATTCTCGGGGGGGGGGGCCAATAAAAATCGCTCCTCTTGACATACATCCGCCCCCCCCCCCTCGGTACGCACTGCTAAGCACTGATAGCTAGTTTTATTGTAAACTTCAAATCCTTGGATGCTGCGAAGTCAAAGACTTCTTCTTTTTGATAGAATTTGATTAGTGAAATCCATCCATACGGCACGTAACGAATTGCTCAAAAAACTCCAAGCACTTTTGCGCCAACCTGATTTTGCAACACTATAACGTGTGTGCTAGTAATCTGGAGGTACCAAATTATAGCACAAGATTTTTTATGGAGTGCAGCATCACGGCATCGTTGATGGAGATATTTTTGCGTAAACTATCAGTTTTGCCCGAAGAAATCATGTCAAGATAAACAGTTATTGAAAAACTGTGTACTGTACCCTTTTCCCTGCACAGAGATTAAATTTGCAAGCAACTCAACTACAATATGGTTTCCTAGTCGACATGGCGTACCTTTTTTAAATTTCAAAGATAATGGCGTATTCAATTTTTTCTTTTATCGCTCATTGCCGATCATCACACATGCTTCCTTGAACTGACGGCTCAGCGAAAATCTTTGTAAGTTTAGGAAGATGTCGCGCGACACCATGGCCACTTCTGGTGGTGATGTCATTGGTAATACTCCACTTCTCAAGTTAAATCATATCACAAAAGGATTAGACGCCACAATAGGTAAGCTAACGTACTATTTTCCAAACGATCTATGTAAAACCTCTAATTTTCCTTATATGGATAATCCTCTTATCATTATCAATTTGCGTAGACAAAATGACAGTAAAGCTTTTTCAATGCACCCATCGGCTTGTTAAAGACCGTATCCTTTTTCTGTCTACTGCATTTTTGTTCGGAAAATCACGCAAGAAACGAAAAAATAATGAGTGCAGACTATCAAATAAACTAAGTACGAAATTTCATGACGATAATCCTATGAGTGAGGTTTTCACAAAAGACTTACCTGTGCTCCCCGTCCCTCCTCCCCTCCCCCTCAAAGTTTATTCCAAAATGCCAAAGTGAAAACTTCTGTAAAGACCGAAGTACGTAATATTTCAGCGGTCAAGCTAGAATACATGAACCCAGCCGGCTCGGTCAAGGACCGCATAGCATTCAGTATGATCGAAGCAGCGGAAAGGGAAGGAAAAATAACACCTGGAAAGACGATACTCATAGAACCCACTAGTGGAAATATGGGTATTGCGTTGGCTTACTGTGCTAACTGGAAAGGGTAACTTTTGCAACATTTCACCCTGAAAAACTCTGTTTCAAGAAGAGAGTGATTGTTTAGCTACAAGGTAATCCTAACGATGCCATCATCGATGAGCGTTGAGCGAAGGGCACTTCTCAAAGCTTATGGTGCAGAGGTAAGAGCTTCTATCTTTGAGCTTGCATAGTCCACTTTTTCGCATAAGTGTTGAATAAATTAGGCTTGTTAATGAATTGCAGGTAATTCTGACTGATCCAGCACAAGCAGTGAAAGGTGCTATCGAGCGAGCTAAACAATTAGCGTCAATCATCCCCAATTCATATATTTTGAACCAGGTAGTTATGCACTTCAAGTTGCAATTCAAATCACAGTGTGTGATGTTTAAATATTTGCGCATACATACCACGTTTATATCACATTTACTTACAATGACTATCTCGAAGTAGCAAATATGTTTCAGTTTTCTAACCCTGCAAATCCTGCAGCACATTATCGCACGACAGGTCCGGAAATTTGGAAGCAGACAAATGGAAAAGTAAGACTTACATCTACCAATGTTACATTTTTCTCATAAATCAGTCTAAAGAACCATCGGACTAGGTACAGCGAACATTGTAGCCTTAGATCAGGGCACGGCACAGGTGGCTTAGCAAGCAAGCTGGATATCGTTTTTGGGGAAAAAGCATAGGGGATATCGTTTTTGCGGAAGAGAATAACGTTGTCTCTCGATCTGCGGCCGGCACGCTGCCGGCATGCCGCTAGCAAATAAACAAAAGGATTAGCGAATTGATGATGAAATGACACCAAAATAGGTGTGTAGATGGGCAATGGGGAGTTAGAACTAAGTATGAAAAATTATGAAAACATTATGTGAACTAAAGGCGTGCTCAACTTTTTTCGGAGTTAGGTGGCTTTCAAGCCACATGGATAGCCACCTGAGGTGGCTTAGGAAAGAAAAAGTCATAAATTTTTCCTCCCTCACATAATTTTTCCACTTTCTTTACATACTTTTCATCTACATCCCGAACTCTACAAACTAGTTCCTAAACCGCCTCAAACCCCCTTCTCCCCGCTTAGTTATAGCCCCTTGAAAATTTTGAATGGCCGCGGAAAAGCTGCTCTAGGCGCGTATTGCTGCACGATGGATACATCATGCCGCCATTCCGGAGAATATGAATATAATTGCATGTGTTCGATGATTCTTCTTCGTTTTTTCTGCTGTTGCTTTGTTCCGTTCCTTTTCATGTATTTTCTCTTCGAATATCTCATGGCGGATGTCGTAATTTCATTGAAGTCAAAAGGGACTTTATTTTTTGCAATTTCGGGACGCCACCTCGTGCCGAGCCCTGGTCTAGGGTCAAAGGGGACTTCGTGAAAATTCGCAAAAGTCAAGGGGGACTTCGTTTTTTGTATTTTCAGCTAGCCACCTCGTGCCGAGCCCTGCCTTAGATAGATTGCAGTGAGATAGCCAAAAAACTTTTTGGAAGCGACAAAAATTTTTTGAATAAGAGAGCATAAGCGTTAGTTACATCCATTAACATATTTTAGGCAATTTCCTTAGTTTTTGCACAAGTTTTTAATCGTAGATTGAAGCGCTAATTTGGATTATAGAGGATTAAAAAAATAGTACATCTCTGCCGAAGAAACTTAAGTTACTCCCCCCCCCCCTCATGTTTCTTTTTGGTCCGCCATTATTAAATGTGAATCAGTAGAAATTCCGAAGCAATATAGCTAAATTTGAATAAACAAAGTTTGACGAAAATTTCAGGGCGGGTTTATTCCAATCTAATAAAAAATTTTCTTTATCAAGGTTGACATAGTATGCTTTGGAGTCGGTTCTGCTGGTACCTTTACGGGTGTAGGCCGTTATCTAAAGGAGCAGAACCCGAATATTGAGGTAACTTTGTGCAATTTTTGAATTTACAAATCAGGAATACGCTCTCTGTAGTGCTACCCAGTCGAACCAGTCGAGTCATCTGCCATCACAGGTCTACCGCACAGTCCGCACAAAATTCAAGGTAAAGTTTAGTTAAACCTAAAGGTGCTTCAAATTACTTGAATTTTGATATAGGCATGGGCATCGGAATGGTGCCAGAAGTGCTCGATCGCACACTCTTCACAGAAGCTATACGTGTTCATTCTGATGATGCCATTGCTATGGCGAAGAGGCTGGCAAAAGAGGAGGCAATCTTAGGTGGAATATCATCTGGTGCTAATGTCTGTGCAGCAATTCAAGTTAGTTTTTGAGTGACTCACAACGGAACTGTTCATTGACCTGCATTCTGAATTCTTTTCCGAATTCTCAATCTGTTTTAGCTAGCAAAGCGACCGGAAAACAAAGGAAAACTCATTGTTACTGCGATCAACAGTTTTGGAGAGCGTTACCTGTAAGTAAACCTTTTTTCTCCTTTTTTTGGAAACTATGGATCTCACTGGTTTGCAAGATTATGTAACCATACAAATTTATGATTTCAGATCCACAGCTCTCTACTCGGACATACGTGAAGAGGCAGCAGCTATGGATCAGATGACACTCGACGAGTCTATTGCAGCCGCAAAAGCTTACCTTGCGAAATGAGATAAAAAAGCTATATCATGTTTTTTCAAATAAAATCTATTTCTATGGAAGCAAGTCGGTGTTGCGTATGTTCCGAATAAATTTGTATTTTTTGGACCAGTCCGGACCAAAGTTTGCGCATATATGTACACTTGGGGAGAGTTCGATGTCATTGAATACTCCTCATCGATCGATATCGATTTATTCATTTTTAAAATAGCTCATTAACATACATCACGTTTCTGGTGTCTTCTGGCTACGGGGGTGAAGGCTGCGCTTGGCCTTAGAAGTGTGCTTTGCAGCAGTATGTATGGTTAGAGTCTCCTGATTGGTGTGCATCTGCGTCATAGAGACAGAGTTCGTAGATTTCATGTTGCTGGGAGGCAAGCTTAGCAATTGTTTGTGTTAAGTCTCATCAACTTCCTCAGATCGTCGCTGGCGAACTCGTTTCGCGTTTGCACGATGCTTGGGTTGATGCATCGTCTCCCGTTCGCTGAACTCATGGGTGCTGTCGAAGATAAAAATGACGTTTACGCATTGCGGCAAAACGTTTCTCGTGCTTCTGTTTCTGTGTTGCAGCGAGGGCAGCTATAATCGTCCTCACCCCACTAGTCGGTCAGTGGACAAATTCGAATCGAACATTGTCTCAAGTCTGAATACAAGTAATTAAAGAAACAATACAGATGGAAAACCACTGCTGCAAATCTTTTTCTCTTGTGAGTATCACGTGCAAAGTGTTGTTTTAGTGATCAATGTCACAAAAATTTGCCATCTGCATCGTTTTTAGAAGCTTAAATAAAATCACCTCAACAAACCGAGCATAACTATGCGAAAAAACACTCAACAACAACAAAACGCAAATTTGACTAGAAGTATTGGCATAGTGCCGCGCTTTGCCGCAACCGACCTGCTCCAGTTTGAATTCGAATTCGTCCAATGAGCCGACTAGTGCGGTGATGATTATACGCATGGCTTCAGGCGCCTTCAGCGGCACGGGCTTGGGTCTTTTGGGCAATGATCATCTGCGACTGCGGTGTGGAAGTGGACGGTCCATTGCTATACGGGATGAAGGAAGGCATTACGGTGTCGGAAGTGGAATCAGTCGAAAGAGGTAAGATGCGATTGGCGTGAACGTTTGAATAACACGATACGGCCGGAATATAAGGATGTTGATTATGAATGTTGTTGGTGGTGTTCACGTTTGATCTTGTGTATAAGTAACCAGTGCGTCACCTCTGCTTCGCAGAGGCTCGCGCTGGCTCTACTATCTATGTGCCTTACTCATTCTCGTAAAATCGTGGCAATGGAACTTACCGCACTATGCCGACTACCACGAATTAAATGTAAACAGCTACTCATTCAGAAAGTTTTTTCACGTGAGATCGGTGATTTCGCGTGGATGAAACTTTTCGTAGGAAGACAACGCAAATTTGAATAGGTTTTTGAAGTTGTCATGGCTTGGTAGCCCCCTTAAAGGCAATAGTAACCGTGAGCTACATCTCCGTGCGAAAATCTTTTGAAACGCTTAGCTAGAACCTTAGCAAATTAACCATTTACGCAACCAACTCTTTCTGGTGCCGTTTTCGTTATGTAGCAAACTTTTGACCACTTTTTGGGCTAAAGTCCATCGCTTGCACATTTGCTTACCAAACACATCCAGGACTTTGCAAAAAGTGGTGATATGGACCCAATGTTGCGGGACAGAAGCCAGGTGGATCCGTTTGGCGCGCAATTTCTGAGGGACCCATTCAACGAATCTATTCGTGCTTTTGCACGTTGAACTTTCATGAAGGTAGCATGCGCTATGCAAAATTTGGGCTTAAAACGCTGGCTGGAACACGCTCTACGAATTTCGTAACAGACGGACACACACACACACACAAAAACACGTAAACAACCCTTAGCCCGTTATTATAAGGTCTTGATCATTTTCGATTTTGGTGGTGCAGCTAGCTGCCGATAAACTCCATTGAGAAAGGTTAGTGCAGTTGAATATCAGGTAAGCCTAGAGGATGTAACATACAAAAATTCACAAAAATAAACTTCGGTAATCAAAGTAATTTATATTCGTGATACGCTGCTCACCCACCCATTCCTGCCAATATTTTAGTCCTTTAGCGTATACAAAACAAATCAATGAATCGGCAAAGCTTACTTCGGTGGAAATAATTGACATCCGCCCCGCCCCTAAGAATGCGAAGTTTGATTTGGAAACGCCAAAATTTAATTAATCAATAACGCAATTTGATGATTTTCAGTGAAAAAGTTAAGCGACACCCGCTGCGCCCCAAATTTATGTGCGCAAAATTCCGTTCAAATTCCTTGATTTTTTATGTCATTTTGGGCCGGCCATATCCAGTTGTTATATGAGTATTGCTCTCTGAGAAGAAATTGCGAAAAAAATTCAATGAAACTGTAGGAACGGTAGTAAGCCACAACCAAATGGTAACTCAGACGCATTCCGTCCATACATTATGTCTGTCAAAATTGGTTTGGATTTCTTGACTAATTCTATCCTATTTGAGCGAGCATAAAAAATTCTTGAAGCAAAAACTGCGCGGGAGCAATCGGTACGTCCTCATCAAGTTCCATGAGGATCAATTCCCACTTTCTATTGTCTGGTAGAACAGCATCTTCTATGACTGGGCCGTACATGTCGTAAGGATATGCGAATGTGTTTCCAGTGTCTTCGTCGAAAAACCTCGAAAATTCTTGCTAAACTGGATATATAGATCCTTAGCAGCGTCCTGGGAACATTCTGGCCTTTTGTAAGGCTGGCGAACAGCGGCAATTCCTCGTAATGAAGACGCATAGTTCTGCAATCATTCGCATAATCTTCTCCAAATGCGGGTCTTTGCACTTCTTGTTCACCTTTTCCTATGTCATTCTCGACCGGTTAGTCCCTCGACATAATTTTTTCTCTTCGCAGATCGTTTATAGCTTCTAGTGAAAGCGGTAGCTTATCTGAAGAAGCTCTGAGGTCGTCTCTAAGCTTGGAGCTCTTTGTTTTTAGCCCTTGTGGTTTTTGATGGTATAGAGCTTTCGTTGGTCCTGGGGCTCCTTCTCATCCTTAATTGTCGAATGGATTCTTCTTATCCTTGATCAGCGGAAAGCTTCGTTCTTCCTTGATCAACGTGAAGCTTCTTCTACGCTTGATCCTGACCGCAAACAGTTGCGGGCATCAGAACGGTTAGAGCAAGTCCTTCATGTCGAAAGGATAAACAGGAAAGTACCATACTGTCACAGCGCCAAATTTACTACTTCACAGGATTATCATAACTGACACATCACTCCCTAACGCAATGCTTTCCGGTAAAAGTCAAACCATCGCGTTGTAGTTGCAATTTTTCTTCAAAAAGGGTTTGCCCTGTGCATGTCATATGTTTTATGTTCCAGCTTAGTTTTGTATGCAAAAATTCATGAAATAGGTGGAAGAACATTTCTGAACAGAATGGGGTAGGTAATCTCACCAGGAAAAAAATTCCTGGGAACCCCAAACATTTCCTAGCTTATCCTTGTAAGATGGGAAAAACGTGGCCAGTTCTTGTTACTTACAAGGAATCTGTAAACCAAATCAAATCAATAAATCAAATCATTACCACAAATTTATTTTGGTTAGGTAAACTGCGTGATTTGATTTGCAGGCCACTTTCGAAACTTCGAAGAATTCCCCAGCAAAGTCTTGTCCATCGCCTCCTTCTTTTTGTATCTGCCCTGCCGTCTGCCACTTCTACAGTCTAGCCATAGCTATAAGGCCACCTTGCAAATCATCTTATCTTGCGCTGTTGTCAAAATCATTGCTTTAAATTTCAAGTTAGTATATATGCAAACGTGATGTTTAACGTAATATAGTTAAGAGGGCTTCATGTTTCAGTGAGTTTGGCTAAAGAAATATAAAACTTGTGATGGAGAATGACCATAGCTACAAAGTTACTTATTTTTTTAGTCTCTTTACGTTTTTAGCTCTCAATTTTTTTGTACAAATACATCATCACGTGAGACATTTGTAACACTATAAGCTGTTGCGTTTCGCAAGGAAAAAAACGTGTGCTCATAAGGATACTCAAATTACTTCGAGTAACTACTCTCAGTTCTCAGGTACATATTCAACAGGTTCTTTTTCGCTACATTTATAAAAACGTTGATTAAAAATTTCGCGCGCAAAAGCAGATTTTGGGAAACGGGCCTTATCTTCATTTACGAATAAACATGCTTTTGAGCCACAAATTTTGATTTTTGATGCTCTAAAAATTCTGCGTTGAAGTTATCACAGTGCCTGGATGGTAAATTGTTCAAGCAAATTCCGTCAGTTATTTCGTTTAGCTGCAGTTGCAACAAAGAGATGCTTTTCATACAGTTTTGTTGTGCGCAGTGGATTTAGCATAACTCTGAATCTTATCAATTTCTTTTCCGCAGTTCATGAAATACTAACGTATACAGAAATTTTGAAGTTTGGAGCCGTTTTTTTTTTAATGATAAAAGGCCAAAGCATGCCATGCCATTTCTTGAACAAAAGCGCTCAAATTGCAACCAGAGTGCTTAGGGTTGCAAAAATTTTCTAGCTGTGCACACGAGGTGTAATCGTTATACAGGCAACGTACTAGGTAAATATAAACCATTCTAGGCATCAGAAGTTTGAGAGCGCCTCGAAATGATAGTCGAGGCAAGGTCCGCTTGTCATCATTAGAGATTGCTCAAAATTTACCCGGGCGCCTTTTATTGCGTTCAGTGAAAAGAACGTAGCAAAATTCAAAACCTCCATTTAACGATGAGTGCCAGAAAATTTCGTGAATCAGCAATTTTCCGGAACAACTTGATTCTCAATGCAATTAAAGGCAAAAGGTGTAATTATTTTTCTCTTCTGAAACGCGACAGCTCCTAGGCGTGAGAATGTTTTATGATTCGCTGCTGTGCCTGTACAAAAAATTGAAATCCAATAGGGTGCTATAATGAGTGGGAGAAGAAAGCGGAATTACAGTACAAGCTTTCATTACAAACTTTTGCAACCTCTTCCATAACTCTTCAGAACCTGTGAGAATGGAAGTCATTTCGTGATGAAATGCATTCGTTAGCGTGACATGTTTTCCTCTGTATTTGCTACACTGTTTATTTAACTTTAAAGCTGTGATAGACATCAAATTTCAACTGCACAATGCACACTTGTTTAAAAAGTTGTTATACATCTTTCTTCGCTCCTAGAGCAATTGCTCGGCCTCCACATGCTCATGTCTTCCAGGCGAATGTTTCTATCTGGGAATGTTGCTATATACTTCATACTACAGTGTATATTACAGACCACATCATCAGAGGATATCATAGGCAAGATATTAGGCGTATTTGTGATCAAATTCCACAATAATCTTACGGTTGTTTTAGCTTACATATCCGAGGATGATGAAGAAAGCTTGAGTATTTATCAGCATCTAGCCGTATCTCAAAGATACCACTCTCGTGAGCTAAAAATGCATAATATCATCACTATTAAACATACCATTATCACAAATGAAACATCTTTGAATGACAGTAAGTGGACATTGTTTTTTGAAACGGTAGTGATGCGTTACGAAATAAATGAACTTTGCGAGTAGTCTCTTCTATGGCATTACTAATGCCAATAATTTTGAAATAGCATAAAATCTTGATTAAAATAAAAAAAGCTCAAGCAAAACTTTTTTATTGCTCGCAATTCTTTTCAAAGACTACAAATTTTCAGTATGTGAAGCGATTGAAAATGTCAGTATTTTGATCAGTGCTTGTAAGACTGAAATTGGTCAACAATTAGTCATGAATATGTCACAGAGCTCAGGCATACCCACGGTTCATCTCCTTCGAAGCGACTGGAATGCGCTACTTGAGAATAACACCGGTTAGTGCCAGTCCTTGTTTGTTAAATAGTCAGTAGCTAGTGTGCTAGATGCCATGCAGAGCTTGGTTGACTGAGGTTCGGCATACTTTATGCGATTCAGGTCGTGCCGCGATGTGATAGTTTGACAGATTTTTCGAATGCACGCTTGCAGACTACAAATGTATAGTGTGTACATGATGTAATTAACATAAAGTAACAAGATGGTCTTTTACAATTCAGAATGCGCTTGCGATGGGTTATGAACAACTGGACTACTGCCAAATTGCTCGCCACCGAAGCCTCATAAAGCAAGCCCGGGGCCTAACATGCTGACTATCCAACTAATGCGGCGCCCCAGTATTAAAACAATCGAAACTGGGGATTTTCGTTCATGTTTAAGCAAGCGAGTAGTCGTTGACATAGTTTGCGAAGAGCCTATACTCGAGTTACAACTCACATTTGCAGTCTATGTCGTCGTCCGCGCTGCGCACGGAGAGGAACGCTCTTGCGTCCACTAAAGACAGTTCACGACTGGAAGAAGGCAGAGAAAAAGGCGGCGAAAGTGCACGGGGAAAGAGGAGTGAGGCGCAATACACGCTTTGCGCACTCTCTGCGCCCTGCGCGGACGTCCTATAACAACTTTAATTTCCTCTACAGACGCGTTCACCAAATAAGAAGTATAGAGGGACCAGCATAAATGCATTCAATATGCAACTTGTCGGAATTGGCAGCTCAGTTTTCAATTATTGTTTTGTTAGTTTCATTTCTAATTGAGTACTGCATTCGACATGATGGAAATCACCTTTCTTTATCGGAAGTTCTATGAAAGGAAAGTTGTTCTTCTGCTTTAAAGCTGGATTGACTTGGAAACTCATTTTGAAAAACTTAATTTAGAAAGAAATAGTAACTATTCAGGATACTTCCCTAAACGACGCTGAGACGTTGAGCTTGACGCTGAGCCCTTAAGAGTAAGGCTAGTGCAGAACGAAGGCGCAGAAGCAGTAGCAGTTGAACGGGTGCAAACGAGGCGCGCGCGTATCCTCACTGTTGTAAATCCTGCGCCTCATGCGCTCTGCGGCTAGTAAAACCGCCTTCGCTCCTAAAGATGTAGCGCCTTCGTCATGCAGCAGCCTATACTTTCATTGTTTAGGCAATTGCCGTTAAGCACTGGAAGAAGCCTGTAGAAGCCAACAAGCCCGCAGGAACCGACATGAGCCCATAACAGTATTTTTGTGCTTATAAGGCTGCAAGAACGTCACATTTTCACCAAATGCATGCACTTGTCATTTGCCTGATCTCCTCGGCTGTAAGTCTATTGAAGATGTTTGAGCATCTGGTTTCTCGCAGAGTAAGAATATAAGTATTGCTGTTTCAAAGATGCTTCCTGTTCTTAGATTGCACGCGTAATGAAGGTCAAACATAGCAGAGGCAAAAGTAATAGAGATGTGTTTTCACAAACTGGTCCCCCCCCCTCCCGGCTCATTTTCAAAGGGCAGACTGTAAAATGCTAAGGTTTGGTCGCTTTTTTGGCAGGCGGGAAAGTGTATAACATACTGCATAACGAAGGCGCATACCTTTGGGCGCGAACGCTTTATTAACCGCAGAGCGCATAAGCGCAGGGTTTACAACGTGAAGATATGCGCGCACCGAGTTCGCGCCCGCTCAACTAATACTGCTTCTGCGCCTTCTGCTTCGTCGTCGTGCAGTAGCCTTCAAGCACCAAGGAATAACTGAGATGGCTTGTTATCTTGGTGGTGGAACAGATTTCAAAAAATCTTGATCTTCACGCGCGGAGGAATGTCACGAGGAACAGAGCAAAATATCTTTAAGCCATATATTCGAAAAAGGCTTTAGCTTTCTAATTTTCCGCTCATCTTTGTATGTGGTTGTCATGTATTTCTTACAATAAAGTTGTAAGAATGTGAAGAGGAAGTAGCATGGAGGATAACCAAAGTTAGAGAACAAATGCATTGGCCCATGATGAAAATGTAATGTTCGCCTTCGTGACTAAAGCAATCGGAGTTTCGGCTCCTACAGACGGCCACCGGTGTTTTTCTGCTGTTGCTATTGCCGACGAAACACGAAGCTGCTAAAATTAGTAAGCACCTCAGTTAACCAGTAGTAATCGTGGCATACTCTCTTAGAAATTTTATTAGTTGGTACTTATTGAATATGTATCACAAACAAGCACTGCATTAGGTTGATTGATGATTTATAAAAGTTCAAAAGTGAGACAAGGTTCTCTTGTGTTACTGTCAGGTTGTACGCTTGAAGTTCTTATGTTCTTATGTCGTCGTATCAATTACAGCCTCTGGCCTCGGGAAGAGTTCACGGGATTTGATCGTCGCTATTCAATAACGACAAGACAACTGTTACGAGTTCATTGCATGCCGATCAGCTTGCATCTCAAAATAAATGAAAATCGCGGCGATTGAATCGCGACGATCAAATCGCCTGAACTCTGCCCGAGGTCTCTGACGAACATGACGTGCCACAACGTGCAAGTTCAACTCAAATAAACTTGCAAAAGTAGGCAATTGAAGAATTGAGGGACTCATGCATAGTTTTCATGTTTTCGTTGAATTTTATATTGCAAACAAATTGCAGACAAGACTCCCCAAAATCAGATCTTCTTAATACCTACGGTTACTGTATTCGACAACGTCATTCTCGATGTTCTGCCAAGCCTTAACTTATCAAGAAACGTGAGCGTATTGTTTGATCTTACTTATGGTTCGTAACTATTTTGACTCAGACTCCGTTGATAACAAACTTGCAGGAAATCTGGAAAACTTACGGAAAGTCTTTGGCATGCTGCCCATCTGCGCAAACTTTTTTCAGCTACAGACCACTTCAAACAAGCTTCAGGAGCAGCTAAAATATGTCGCTGGCATTGGACGAGTTATTATTATCGCTAAGACGGCCAACGCTGTGATGGTAGCGAAAGAGGTTCGCACTTCAATTGGAATTTGCTACGCTCTCAGAATTGGTCTGTTGCAAAAAAATAACGACTGGACGCTGCCTTTTTTCTCAAGTTTCTAAGTTGCAGTATTGTGGGTAGATGCAAGAAGTACTTTTCATTATGAAATAAATTGCCTCAGATACAAGATTCCTGCCAAAGCCATTTCATTGGGCTGGCTCCTTCGCTCTATTCTGCCGTTGGGTGTTACTGCCTCGCTTCTGACAGATGTCACTTTCTTCCGTAGTATTTCTCTTTCGTGGTGTTCGTTTAGTTGAATACATCTTAAGGATAAACTCGTCTAATTAACGCTTATTTTGCAGGAATTTGTTCCTGCAAAATACCTCTTGTATTTCTAAGCATATTTTTGAGCATTCTTCAAAGCACTTATGGATGCAAAAAACTACTGGGTAAACCTAGCTTATGTTTTTGTCACGGGAAGTAGAAGGACATGGACACAGAATCTGCTTTTGGTCTGGCATACAGGGCGTCTCAAAAACGTATTTCTTGGTTGCGAATAACTCTTTTGTTTGCAAAGTTTTTGCAGTTTTTTGAACAACATAATGTAAAGTTGTCTAGCACGAGGTAGCTAGCGGCTCTCTATTTGATCCCTTCCCCCCCCCCCCTCCCTCCGCCCCCCGGTCTTTTCAACAGCCTACCTGCGCAAATGCAGCGCAAAATAGCTCTGGAACGCTTGATTTTACGCAGGCTTCTTAGCCGGGTCCCAACAACCATAGATACTTCCGCGAGAATTACGGTTAAAGGCAGTGTCCCGGCAGATTCGGGTCCTGGGGGATACACGTGTGGTGGGGTTCCTGGTCACCCTATCGACCTCCAGGCGCAGTCCGGCTGGGTGATGTTCCCCCTGGGCCGAGAAAATGGCCCTTGAACCGGCGCGCGCAACCCCAACTGGCGCGCGCTTGGACGGCCTTCCTCGCCTGTTCGGCGCGGGACCCCACGAGCGCTCTCCCCCATGATGCATGCTATCCAAAGCAAGAATTACAGGCGGCAGGGTCTTCGTCTGAGGACCTTATCTGAGGATCCCAACTTTCCATTAAAAATCTCGTCCGAGCTGCTTTTCTGGAATTGGGAAAACGCCCCAAAATCGGCCTTTTCAGCTTGTTCAAAGCTCAAATTCGGATTCTACGTGGCGCAAAGGCCTAGAAAATGCAAAAAGGTGGAGGTGCAAAATCTGCCGGGACACTGCCTTTAAAGCTGGGAAACGAAACGAAACAAAAGTCACGTCGTTTGTAGAAACACTCGCACAATGTGCTCCTCAGCTGAGGTTCCTGCCATAACAACCTCTGAACGAAATGAGCTCTAAAAGGGGCTTGGCGGAGTTGAGTTTCTCCAAAATTCTTTTTTTCCTTGTTCCTGAAATCAATGTTTCGGTGAATTCAATTTCCGCCGCCTTTTGG
Source organism: Cylicocyclus nassatus (assembly GCA_958299035.1). NCBI lineage: Eukaryota > Metazoa > Nematoda > Chromadorea > Rhabditida > Strongylidae > Cylicocyclus > Cylicocyclus nassatus. The sequence continues at coordinate 36,852,771 of CATQJL010000316.1, forward strand.
GGTTACTTACTAAGCTGATCGCGAAAATCCTTCCATGAAATCGAAGTGACAATCCGATTTGAAAATTATGTTTTTTGTAGGAGCCAAGCTGCTTGAGCAATCGCCGGGAGCAGGCGGGATGTGAACTCGCGCTTTTCACCAGCGGCAAGTCGAATTCTAAGAAGGAGATAATACTTAGTCGAAACCACCAATCCAGATGAGACAGAAATCATCATGGGAGCGCTGATTTCAAATCTGGCAAAATTAGCTGCGGAGCGCCTTTGGGCAACGACTTATGGGCGTTTTTGTGGAGAAAATTCAAAGTTGAGGGAAGAAGAAAATTATACGCAGAATGCTCCATTTGGGCTCGAATGGGGGAGTGATGTCTGTCAGATTACTCTGCGCAAAGAAAAATGTCAATCTGCTATACCCACACTTGAAACGAGTTTATCTGCAAAATATACGTGTTGTGACAATCACTTTTATTCTCTTTACCCATTAAGTTTTGGGTCTTGAAACGGTCATAGCTCCTCACCCAGAGGCGCTCCGCAGACAAGGAGGACAGATTTGAAATCAGCGCTCCGATCAGGTCACGATGGTATATGCCTCATCTGGATGGGTGCTTTCGACTAAGTATCCTCTCTTTGTAAGGTGCTTAAAGGCAGCAGCTCGCCAAAATCATTCATCCCGAAATTTTGACGTGGAAGATTGCTTGCATGTCAAACATGAGAACAGAGCAGGTCTGAGCGCATAGCATGCTGCCTTCGCCTAGAAAACTGTCCCTAAACCAGTTACGTGCAAGCCATGAATACGCACGGACGAGCTTGCGATTCTCCATGACCCGTCAGAGAAGGCATGCCGCAATGTTATAACACTCGAGGGTCCCGCAACAATTCTGCCTTTCTAACCATGGCGGGGTGTGCTTCACTCGTCCAAATTCAAAATCGAAGGCCTTGGGAAATGGTGTTTTTGCCACGTTAGCGCTCTTCAAACTGGATTATCGAAATCAGCGCCTCAAATCATCCCAGGTAAGCAAAAAACTTTAAGTCGAGAATCTGCCGAGCCCCTGCCTTTAACTTCGTTTTCGCAATCCGCATGACATTTTCAAAGTGAGAATGTTTCAAAACTTTTGCTTCCCTACTAAAATTGTCTGCCAATTTTAGCAGCATCTATATTCTCTCCACTGCGAGCCTGATCTAATCTGGGTCCTAATCTTGAAGCACGTTAGATCTCTGACTAAAAAGAACAGCTTTTCCCGCAGTTTTTGAAAAATTTGCTAGAAAGACATTCTTGTAAGAGCATAATCAAAGCTATTTCAATGTGCACTACAAATCTGCTTTTAACTGCTTCAGCTGAAATTTTTTGACTCATGCCTAAGCGGTGGTCATTTTTCAACATATTTTTTCGAAATGCAGAAAGAAAGAAAAAAGAAAAAACGTTCCATTAGGTTTGACCAAATATGGAATTTGAAGGCATCAAGATCTTGATTTTGAAAAATATCAAAAAAAGCTATAAGAAAGAAGTCCTCTTTGTGCTTGATAGTGATTGCACTATTCTTCAAACTCTTCAAAAGCTTCTCGCTTACTCTGCACGGTCACAGAATCTCGCACAAGAGAGACAACCAGAAGGGCACCCTAACCGCTCACGTTAATGCAGCTTTTCAAGGCCTTTCCAAGGTCTTTGCGTATGGGGCATTTGAAAAATCGTGGCGATGGCGCGACCGCGCGCAACACGCACACACTCCCAATTCTTGGTTTCTATCTCTACTCAAATGGTTTTTCCGCTTACATATGATAGTATTCAGGTACTGGAAGTGAGTAAGCTTAGCGGTTGCCTGTTTGTATGGGTGTTTTATCCTTCTCTGTGCGGGAAGACCGCAGTCAACTCGTCGTCACGATTTTAAAAATGAACCATACATCGAAACTAGACAATTGTCCAACTAATCAAGCTTAATTTTTTGTGAATTCTCGGAAAAGTACTGTTCTTCGAGAGTGCAAACAAACAGAGTGAAGTTTTGTCATAAGCCTGCTCGCAGATAAGTCCCTTGTGTTCCTTAGTCATTCACGATCGCCTCTTCTTAAATCTGACAAAATTACGACTCGAGTAAATTCAAACCAAGCGACAAAAACAAAAAACTTGAGGCATTTGCTCAGATAATCGCCGGGGGCAGACGGTCAGCAAAATTTCCGGGCGTGGCCAAACCGTTGTCGCATATTCTGCCGGCGTTCAGCAATACAGAATTTTCTGCAAGCGGTCGCCAAATAATTTCTTTCAGCGAGCGCTGGTCAAATTTTCAGCTGGCGCTGGGACGGTTTTCGAGCAGTTTCGGGCGTAGCTGAGCAAAGATGAGACTCTACATGGCAGAGGTGTTATCGATTTAATTACCCAAGTTTGGGGTACTTTCTCTCAGTGGGAAGTACTTACAGGCTGCGCGGTCCTTTACGAAAACCGTGCGGCCCTCAAAAATTTTGCATGTTCTCGCAGAAAGTCCGCGAGAATGCTGCCACTGCGCCGCAAATGATCTATGAAAAAATCGCAATTGTTCTCCGAGCATGGGTTTGAAATTTGGCCAACATTCTTCCAAATTTCCGCGAGCGGAACACAAAAAATAAGCAAACTATTTTTCCGGTGCCCGCCCGCTCTTAAATCGCATGACCGCCTACCCCCAGCGATTATCTGAGTGCATTATCTAGATAAATTTGCTTCGTCTAAACCGCTTGAAAAATAGGGGAGTGAAGTACGTGAGGACAACAGTGAAATTTGTAAAAATTGATCTGAGCAATCTAGAAATATACATATGCGGTCTTTGCTCTCTACGGTGACTGATACCTGCTTTTCATCAAAAAACTGAGTAAAAAAACTTAACATTCAGGCGCACTTGTGAGATCTTGAGGAGCTAAGCCCATAGGATCGTGAACGCGCATGGTTGATGAGATAGATTGGATTCAAGACAGAAGAAACTGCATCAAAAGACGCTTTGAGCCGCTTGTCAATTGTGGTTCTGTGGAGTATTGTAAACTATCAAAAGGCAAAAACTTTCGAAACAACATCAGGGCCTGTAGTAAACCCCCCGTATGTGCTGACGTATAGCTCGGAGTCTGCTGTGACATGTGCTGACTACCATGGAGCGAGGCAGGCAAGGCGGCTATCCTTTATCATTGCCGGCGGATGCAATCAATGCGAAGCGCCGGGGTAGTCCCACTTTGTCGCTATATGTCGCGACATATCGCGACATATAGCGACATATTGCGACATGTCGTGACGGACGAGACGGCGAAATACTTTGTATATCATGGAGACGCAGAGACATAGCGCAAGACTAGAGCTCGACTACGCCAACTCGCAATAGGTCGCACATGCACACAGTTCTCTGTAGTGCACGTCAACTGCAATCAATATCAACAGCTGATAGCCGCCTAACAGTCCGAGTAATGCGCCTCTCCCTTTTCTCTAGGTACTTCTGCTGCTGCCGCTTTGGAATTTGAAAATGGTGAGTTTGTTTTGACTAAAAAATATATTAGACTCATACTTAGTCATATTTTTCGTACCTATGCAGTTTTTCTTCTTTTATTTGACAATGCACCTTGTTTGAGCAAGGAATCCCTTCTTCGTGCCGAAATTTTGCAAATTCTTGATCTTTTCTTCAATCTTGGGGTAGTTTCGACCACATATCCTTGCTGACTTGCTGTTCGTTAGCCATGCACCTCTCGTTTCCTTTCGTTTTTATGAGAAAGGACCGTCTGGCGTTATGGCTGATGGAATAGCCCATTTTTGAACGGACTGAATGCTGATGATACTATTTTGAATATTCTTGTGCATGTTCCATATGTATTGTACGTCTCAAATTCCACTTTCTCTTTTTTAAAAGGAAATTCTGATTCACGTTCCGTTGCAAAATTCAGTTTGCCAGCAAAATGCAAAAGACAGTGTAGCATGGAACTTTCACCCCCAACGTATGTATGCTATGTTGAGGTTCCTTATATACGCTGTTTCACAATAATTGCAAAAATAATAACTAACCCTTCAACAATACTTAATAAGCAGGCGTGTATATAATAAGCAGGCGTGCATATCGTTTTCCCATACTGATTTGCTGCAACTGCTCTATTTGCTACGTGTATCCTTTCCCTAGCAAAGCATGACGTAGTAGTATACAACGCATCGAACGTGTGCGCTGTTAGACCATCAGTGCCTTGGCACGAAGCTGGCACGAATCTGGCACGGGCTGGCACGCCCGGTTAAGAGGTTATAAAGGATGTGATTTATTATGAAGGAGCTGGCACGAATCCGACACGGGCTGACACGAGGCTGGCACGCCCAAATTTTATTGAGGAGAGTCAAATATGGTCCTGTCGTAGCGGATATTGGCGCTCCTTCTCACAGCACGGTGCGCAAGAAGCATAATTCTGCAAGACACATAGATCAGCTGCGCTCCCTATTAATGCATGCAAACATAAGATAACGAATTAAAAATGGAGAAACAATCGCGCTCACGCGAGGATGGTTAGTTATTGGATTTTCTCTGATTGATTTACCTGCTTTGGCAACAATAGCACACTGCATTCTTGCCTTGCAAAGCAAATACTCCACTTCATATCTGCACTCATAGCGCAGCGCGTGTGAGTGCTGTTGTCGCGGTCATCAGCGGTTCGATGACGCGCGGAGGTGCTCGTTTTGCGGCGCCCTGCGGATAGCTCGCTATAGTCTTGCGAGATACTCCGAGCTAACACGACATAGTCCCTCTATGTTGTGACAACCAGGTGGGGTTTACTACGGGCCCAGGTTAAATCGACAAACCAATGCGAACGTACGCTGACAATATCTTCTTCAATGTCATGAGCTTTATTTGAATCTAATAGAGGAAACAAGAAAAAAGCGAAATTGGGTTCTTACAAGGGAATGATACTTGGTCGTAGTGGCCCTTCTAAATATAACCTTTGAATCAACTAGCTTGGCGGCTGGAAGGCGGGGCTTTGCGACCTAATTAAAGCAGCTCACTGCCTAGCCTTAACTAGGTCACGAAGTCCCGCCTTCCAGCATCTAACAAGAAAACGATGCTTAGTGTCTATGGCCTTTTGAGATGGTATACCATAACACTCGTCTTCCAACGCTGATTCCGAATCTGACTTCCGTTTCTGCTAAACGTTTCTCTGAAAGAAGTTATGAAAGTTTCGCGTCAAGTTTGGCCGCGCGAGGCAAATCGTATAGGAACACCAACATGGTAACATGTTAAAATACATTCATTTTCCGTTCATTTTCATTTTTATAGGCACCTTCTGGGATAAATGTGGGAAACACTCATATAAAAATGACTCGTGTATAATTTTCAGAGAGTAAGGACATGATCTCGAAGAAACCTAATTCTTTGAAAAAGGCTTAATTGAGGCAACCAAAACTGAAAAATACAAAATGATCTGAACCTACATTTGCGTCAACTTGCGAGGCTATCGAACTAGCCACTACCCTACAGCTACCAGCAGTATTAGTGTTTCGAACATGTCTCGAATGCCCAAATTTTACGCGAAAATCCTTTATAACTTTTTTAAGAGAAAACATTAGTAGAAACGGAGGTCAGATTCGGAATCAGCGTTCGAAGGCAAGTATAGTGGTATACACTTCATTTCAAAAGGCCACGGACACTAAGTATCGTTTCCTTGTAAGCCAGTTGAATTAAAGAGAAATGAGTACTGTTTTATAGAGCATGGTATGCTGCTTCCAAATCTGCTTGCTGAAATCATGATTGCGTTATTTGAAAAGCTTTGCAAACTCGTAAAAAGTTCAATAGCAATAGCGAGCGTGAAAATTCTAGTACACCACTTTCTAGAATACTTAGAACCTTTTTCTGAAACACGGTTAATCCACACAATGACGTTGTAAGCTCCAATTTCCTGCCGTAATCCTACAATAATGAAGAGAGATCAATGATTCACTCCATACTGCAAATCTAAGTTGAAGCTAGCTGTACAAAATGGTACCTGGAGCTGGGCGAGTTCCTGGGAAAAGAGATATCAACGATCAAACAGTGTATACATACCTTTTGAGACACCCTGTATTAGTTTTTAGAATTATCCGTTAGTTTTATCTATTTTGTCGATTTTTGCAAAGTTTGGGCTACGGGGCTGGGAGTTAGCACAGGGGGTAATCGAGCATGCTGATTACGAATACAATATTAGTTTTTGGAACTACCCGTTACTTTTGATTTTATCGATTTTTTTGCAAAGGTTAGGCTGCGGGGCTGGGAGCGCTGATTACGAGTCCGATATTAGTTTGTCGCTATTCGGTTGTCCGCGCGCCAAAATTTTTTGTCGTAGAGCTTGCTCAAACTTCGTCCATAAGGATCATCTTACTTGCTGATTACAGATATTACACTTTCTCCGCAGAACGTCTCCCCTGATTACGATAGGTGTACGGTAGGAAGTCAAAATCATGAATTCGGCTGGAGTTTGGTCCAGAGGGCTTATTCGACATGCTGATTACGAATATCATACTCTCTCTGCATATTGGTACCTTTTCATAGAGTTATGTGATTATACGGTATGGGATCAAAAACATAGATTTGCTCTAAACTTTGTCTAAGGTGAGCGCTGAACATGAATATCATGCTGATTTCGCAGAATAGCGCCATTTTCTTGGGTTACAGAAGGTGTACAGTAGATGGGTCGAAGTTCCAGAATTGCTCAAAACCTTACCTGTAACGGCGTAGGAGCATGCTGCTTATGAATATGATGCGTGCTCGCTATCATAACGTATTATCGTGAAGTTATGTTGAGTTGCAGAGTTTGAATGGACATTTTTTCGCTTTCGGGCCAATTTAGATCCCAGATATTCACGAAATGGGAAAACGGTCGTTTTGTATGGCGGTCTCCAGCGCCATCCTGATAACCTGTCCCAACGCGTAACGCATCCGGCAAATCTCTCCCCACCTTCCCCCTGTTCTTTGCCTAGGCAAAAGCCGCCGAAGGGTGTATCGCGCGCGGCGGTGGTCCTATAAGGAAAGCATTACGGTCGCAGGAAACCTTCTATAACACACGAATTATCGTTTGAGCACGATGTTCTTGAAACAGCACAGGTAACCCCCTGCCAAGGTTTCAGACAGGTTCATGATTTTTACCCACTGCCATGTACCTACCGTAACTCTGCGAAAAGGTCTCACAACGCAAGGAGAGTGTTTTAATCGTGGTCAGAAGGTCGAATGTCTCTAGACCGAGTTTTAGCCAAAACTAAGATCTTGCCCCTCTGCAGTATACCTAACATAACTCAGTGAAAACGCCCCAAAATGCCGAAGGAGTATGATATTCGTAATCAGCATGTCAGTCAGCCCCCCTAAGCAGAGTTTCAGCAAAATCCATGACTTTAGCTTCTTACGTGTACCTACCGTAAACCCCATATACCGAGTTTGAGCAAGATCCATCAGAAGAATATCTTGGGGCCCGGATAGCCGAATAGCGCCATCAATTTATAGAGTTATCCTTACTTTTATCGATTTTATTGATTTTTTTTGCAAAGTTTGAGCTACGGGGCTGAGGGTTGGTGAGAAGGTAGGTGAGCATCTGATTACTAACAAATAAAGAATTGCATGTAGAATTGGGCACAGAGAAAGATTGTACAGGGATCGGAATGCCTTTATCGTTACTGACAGAGCCGGGAGGAGCCGGGTAAGCCAGCTATTAGTGTATATTCAGGTTAGGCTAAAATCAAAAACAGATGTTGAGGTCATTCGGGCGCTTGAAGGTGTGATGATTAGCATGAGTTTATTAGACTGAAGAAACTATTGCATAAAACGTCCTGGCAGGGCTCACGGCCTCACTTGAGCTCACAGACCACACTTCCCAATGATTTTATTCAGCCGCGACTTTGGAATTTGCTTTGAAAAATTCCCATAACTCCCATTCCAGAAGCGCTTCGCAGATATCGAAGGCAGACTTCAAACGTTTCATGCCCTATAAGATCGTTACATTTCATTTGGAAACGCCATTTCGACCAAGTATCCTTCCCTTGTTAGCGTAGAAAACAAGTACAGCGGCAACATTACTTATCTGATAGTAGCAAGTTGAAAAATCAGCATGATCCTGACCATTGTCCCTTCTGATATAATTGCGCGCTTATGTCATACTCACACTCTCAAAGACATAGTAAAGAAAGAAATGGAAGCGCCGCATTCTATATCTTTATTGTATTCTTTCTTGAACGCTCAGATATATAAGTTTGTCTACATACAAAGGTTCTTCTTTGCCAATTGTTCGTATTTTAGTACAGCCGAGCAGTGGAAGGCGCTTCAAACCTGATTGTGTTGACAAAGGTGAGTTTTGCCAAAGCTATATTAATATGTTAATGCATAATTCAACAAGGCTAACCTTACGCTCATTGAGTTTGATTTTTTTTGTTTCCAAATGCGCAGATTTAATTGCAGTCATTGATGTTTTGCAACACATCAATCAGGTACTGGTGCCAGCACTCGATAAGCGTATGAAAAAAGAACGTCTTTAAAGATTTGAGTAGGTGACAGTTGTCCTAAAAGAATGGTTCGTGTAAGAGTTTGATACCCTAACGATACGGCCTTAAAGGTGAATGTTGTTCAAAGACAAAAGTAGTAAAGAGATGTAAACTTAATAGCAAAAAAAACAAGAGAAACTGTTCAAAACCTGTAAAAACGCTGCGACAAACCTGAAACTTTTCTTTAGATGGCATTTTAAATAGCTTTCGCTTTACTGCCAGTTCAGATCTCGACGAGAAACGAGGGAGTTTCTTTTTGCGGTTGTCTAAAAAGCAATTACAGTTTGATAGTGACGATTGCAAAGAAAAAGATAAACAATAAAAGTCAGTTATTGAAGCGAAGTTTCGTTTTTCTAAAGTCACTTACGTCAAGTCAATCTAATTTTTTACTCTTCATTTAGTTTTTTGCCGTGTTATCGTTTTTGTTTCCGGCGACGTTGTGTCTGCGTTGTTTTCTGTTCGCTAATCTTGCAAGAATCCCCCAAACGTAGACGTAGCGTTGCGAAATCACCAACAAATTACCATAAAAGACGCACATTTTGCAAGTTCTTACAAAATGTTCTGTCGGATTTGAAAAACTAAGCTTGCGACGTTATTTACATCAAAGATAAAAACAAGGTCCAGTGGACGTACAAGAAAAACCGCGTGAAAAGGACTAAACTAAAAAAAGAGAAAAATTCGAAATACGGTTTTTGGCAGGTTCTTTGTTCAATTAGAAAATGAGTTCGCTAATGTTGTCAGCGTATCAGTGGAATCAAGAGGTACGAGATGATATACACATCTCTAGAACTGGATTTGAGACAGCGGAAAAGAGCAACCTAATATCATCAAAAACCATGACAAAGAAGATATCAGAGGAAGCTGAGCAACATCAAAAGTGACGCCGTGCAGATTCGTGCGGTTTCTTAATGGAAGGGAAAAGCATGAAATCCTCATGCACGAAAGTTGGCAGAAAACAGATTTGTAATTTGAAAAATAGACTCAAAGTCTTGACATTCTCCTTATAGGATACTGCACCTTTTCAATGCATGGAGTGTCCTTATGTAGATTTATTCTGGATCAGACCATATGCCACCGGAATCTCGAACACAGACGACCTTGGAAAATTTCTTATCAGTACTGATCCAGAGCTAAATTATACTTTCGAAAGCTGGGAGAAGGTTAGTTCCATTTAGAGTTTTTGGCCATAAAGCAGCGACTGAGGGCAGGTGATGGAACAGTGAGGTTGGAATGTGACACGATAAAGCAGCACACTCTCTCTTAAACACGCAAAACTGGCAGATTTTAAAAAGTGAAATCTTGTGCGATGTTTTTGAGCTGAATGTTGCAAAGTCTCCTGTCAAAACTTCCTACGCAAGCTTGGGAGGGATACTTATGGAATTTAGATATGCGAAAGTCATTGCTGTAGTACGTTATTCTCTTTGAACAAATGTTTTCCTGCGATATCGTGTACTCGCTGTGTATGCAGAGGTTCGACTACATTGTTGGACACTATTACAATACCGCTCATAATTCGTCAAAAAAGTCGCCGGACTGCGGCGGAGTGCGCTAGAGTGCGTCGGAGTGTGGCGGAGTGTGGCGCAGTGCGCCGGAGTGCGTCGGAGTGTGGCGGAGTGTGGCGGAGTGCGCCGCACTCCGGCGACTTTTTTGACGAATTATGATCGGTATTGTATATGGAGTGAGTGGAAGGAAATATACATATATTAGGTGTATAATAATATCAGAAGTGGGCGGGGCTTACAGTTCACAGCTCAACAGCGATAAAATCGATATTTTGAAGTTAGAGAACTATCGAAACCTCAAAAAACGTCAAAAATCGATAAAGTCGGTGTTCTGGAGGTTGCAAAAATCCCAAAAATTGCCAAAAATCGACAAAATCGATATTCTGGAGGTTGCAAAATTCCCAAAAATTGTCAAAAATCGATAAAATCGACATTGTGGAGGTTGCGAAATTTCGAAAATTGGCGAAAATCGATATTCTGGAGGTTGCAAAATTCCCAAAAATTGTCAAAAATCGATAAAATCGACATTGTGGAGGTTGCGAAATTTCGAAAATTGGCGAAAATCGATATTCTGGAGGTTGCAAAATTCCCAAAAATTGTCAAAAATCGATAAAATCGACATTCTGAAGGTTGCGAAATTCCCAAAAATCGGCGAAAATCGATAAAATCGACATTGTGGAGGTTGCGAAATTTCGAAAATTGGCGAAAATCGATATTCTGGAGGTTGCAAAATTCCCAAAAATTGTCAAAAATCGATAAAATCGATATTCTGAAGGTTGCAAAATTCCCAAAAATTGTCAAAAATCGATAAATCCGATGTTTCTCAAACTCCAAAACCTCAAAAATCGTTAAAATCGATATTCTGAAGGTTGCGATCCGAAAATCGATAAAATCAGAGATTTGGAGAATTTGGAGATTTCGCAACCTCAAAAACTTTGATTTTGCCAGTTTTGAAGATTCACACACCCACCTTCAAACCCCAAGGCTCCATTCACTTCACTAGACTCCGCCCACTCAACCGCAAGCCCCGCCCCCTTTTCCTCCCAACTCTACAAAATGAGCGAATAACAGCGAAAAATTTGAAGAAGTGCGGAGCAACCTCACTTCCAGTGCTATTATACACCTAAAACTCGTCCAAACAAGCTCCGCCCACTTTATTTCCCACAACACTATCAAAATTAAAGAAAATAAGGAAAAATAAGCGGAAATCGCGTTTTTCTAAGCCTATTTATCCCCTTTCTAGCCGGTTTCAGCCCCCTAACCAGGCCCAGATGGCCGGGGAGAAGCTGTACACGAAGCGGTAATAAAGAGAGGGAAAAAATAAGGGGGGGGGGTGAAAGAAAGGGGGGAGAAAGAGGAAAAATCGCGTGTCTAAGTTTTTTTTTGAAGTCCGGGAAGGTTCATAGATAGGCTCCCACAGGCGGAGCCCCTACATTTTCTCCGAATTATAGTGGTGTCCCCCTCGAATACAAACTGAAGAATGGCTATCCCAGCCCGTCATCCCTACTCTCCGCGGAGAAAAAATTCAAAATATGCACTATCGCCTTTATATAGCGCCTCCTACAAGGAATCTCTAGGCACAAGCTACCCCTAGAAAAATAGTGCTACCAAAACTACATGTCAATGGCCACCTGAGATTACCCCAGCCCTGCAACTCTTACAGATATAAGGCGCCGAAATCGCCCTTATTGACAGATTTCCCAAGTTCGGCTGTCAATTAGGCACTTTTAATGGAAATTTGTTATTCTACGACCTTCTCTCTAAAAATCATATTTTTAGAGATCTGTCGAATAAAACAAACCCCAGCCCCGTAGCTGTAATATTCGCAGAGTTATTAGCCCCCCAGCATGCAAGCTCAGGCCGTAAAATTGGCTCCCCCAAAGTTGCTCCGTAATTCCCCCAAAAATCACGTTAGACACCTGTCTCATACTTATACATTACATATTTTTTCCGGCTTCTTAGAAGCAATACTCATTGATATAGCGCGATCGCTCCTCACTCTTGGCCTCGGCGCAAAATTTGGTCAAAATATTGAGGTTTTCGGATTGGCCGCAAACTTCACTCATAGTGGTTCTTGGTTCCGATCTTTACGAAAATCCTATTTATTTTGCACTAGAGAGTCTTACAGTAAAGCTAAAGTGAGATAGAAGTAGCTGAACCAATCAAGATCGCAACTTCGCCTGCACTTTTCCCCTACCTGTTGCGGAAATTGTCTGCAAATTTTTGTGAGTTGAAAACTTTGTGAACACCTCTATCGGACCATGCTTAGCACAGATCTTTATTTGAATTGTTCGTCAGATTATGATGCTACAAAATCGCCTTCTCATGAATTGTCTTTCAAATTCGAAAGTCGTGTAATTTGGCAGATATTCTATCCTACAATGTGCCACCAGCAGCAAAACAATGTAAGAAATGTTGTTAGCACGTCGAGTACAATACCGCTCACAGAATGTGCAAAATTTCCCTGAATGTCGCAAAATTCAAACTTTCAGGAGTTTCGCGAAATTCCGGAAAGTTCGCGGAATTTTCGGAATTTCGCGACATTCACGGAAATTTTGTGAGTGGTATTGTAGAATGCAAGAAGATGCCCAACGATTGTTACAAGAGCGCAACGATACCAGTGTGGAAGAACAAGGGGGATATAACAGACTGCTCTACATACAATACCGCTCATAATTCGTCAAAAAAGTCGCCGGACTGCGGCGGAGTGCGCTAGAGTGCGTCGGAGTGTGGCGGAGTGTAACGCAGTGCGCCGGAGTGCGTCGGAGTGTGGCGGACTGCGGCGGAGTGCGCTAGAGTGCGTTGGAGTGTGGCGGAGTGCGGCGCAGTGCGGCGCAGTGCGCCGGAGTGCGGCGGAGTGTGGCGGAATGCGCCGCACTCCGGCGACTTTTTTGACGAATTATGATCGGTATTGTATACTATAAAAACACTCTGAAAACCAACTTACGTCCTTATCGATAAATCAAGTTTGGTTTATCTGTGCCTGGTTCTTGCTTGCTGTGCACATGTTAGCCTACTCATTCCTCAACTCAGGCAAGGGATAGGACCCCTCCGCCGGAGAAATGGCAGGGTCGCGCCGTTTCCCCAGCGGTGGGTCTCCCATTTGTCCGGCGGAGCCCTCCCATTTCTCCGGCGGAGACCTCCCATTTCTGCTCCGGATACCTCCCATTTTCTGCTCCGGAGACCTCCCATTTTCTGCTCCGGATACCTCCCATTTTCTGCTCCGGAACCTCCCATTTTCTGCTCCGGAGCCCCCTTTTGTGCGCCGGAGCCCCCCGATTTTGTGCTCCGCAAGTCTGTCGCGGCATACTGTAATTAGCCCTAATTAAAGGCAGCTTCCAGGCAGATCTGGACCTATGGGGCTTTTACATGGAAAGTATCAGGTTGTCCGGAAAATAATGTCGCATGGCATCCTACCGCGACAGAATGACCACAAAAAACATCGAGTGGGATATCATTCGATAGAGCAAAGCAAGCTCTACAAGCTAGTTCACAAATCTCCGCGGAGATGTTGCTCCAACTGAAGTTCGATTCCAAAATAAAAAAAATTTCAGACGCCCGAAGAATCGTATCTCCGTTCACAGACGTCTTAGGGATCTCCAATTTGCACAGGCATGTACTCTCCACACTAGACATTCACCTGTATAGTTTTTGGTATTTTTCCATGGCTACAGTACGAGAAATAAAAAGAGGTCAAAAGTGCGAATATGTCGTGGTTTTCGGGTTTTTTGCAAACAATTTGATTTTTCTCGAAAACTAATGCTTGTCTAAAGCTGAAAATTCACGGTTATACTCCTAAAAGTTCATGCTACAGAATCACCCATGTGAGAGAAGCTCAGGATTGCTTTGGCAAAAACATGCCAAATTTGGTTTTCTCAATTTTCAGCCATGGAAAAACCTCGGAAATGCGCATACGAGTGTCTCGTATAGTGAGTCCATGCGTGAGCAAGTCAGGGGTCCTCAGGACTTCTCTGAACGGAGATACGGTTTTTTTTCGTTTTTTCGGATCTTGAGTGCCTTGTGAAATTTGGCTCCAAACTTCACGCAAATCCCTGGCGCGAAGGTTCGAGCTTCATTTTGTGGAGCTTGCTCTGATCTATCGGTTGATACCCCATTCACATACTTTCGTGGGCACCCTGCTGCGATATTGCATGATAAAACAAAAAGCGACATTATTTTCCGGACAACCATATACTTTTGGGGCCCTAACTAAGGCACTGCCGAAGCAGCAGCTCAGGTAGTGTAATGTCAGAGATATTCCCCTCGAAACAGACCCCCCGCGAACGTATTCGCATGGATTCATGGCAGTTTCGCGCCAGGATCCACGCTTTGCGCCATGAATCCATGCGAAACACGGTCGCGGGGTCCAGTTTCGAGGGGAATATCTCAGCCATTACAGCACTACCTGAGCTGCCGCTTGGGCAGTGGCTTAGTTAGGGCCCCAAAAGTACTTTCCATGTAAAATCCCCATACGTCCAGACTTGCCTGGACGCTGCCTTTAAGCTCCAAACCCCAATTTTGTCTCTAAACCCCACCCAAATAAGCCGAATAGGACCCCCCCCCCCCGGGTAGGAGTTTAGCGCGACCCTCAACCCCGTTCTTTACCCCCTCCCTCTCACCCCTAGCGTTTGTGGATAAAGATAGAAGAATAAAAAAACAAGACATTTATTTCAAATTAACTGCAATCAATCAATCAATCAACAACAATCATCTCAATCATATGGACTGCAGCATCTGTGACATTTGGGTCTCCGAGCATTGTTTGGCACAGAACGAACCGCGATATAAATTCGCACGAAAAATCTCGGCGAGAGAGTACACGTCCCCACTTTGGGTGGACGGTGCCTTTAAACTGCCCTGAAAACGATTCTTACATATCCCTTCAGAAATCAGAAGTCTTTCGAAACGTTTTGAAACACTTAAAATGCGCTAAAGTCCCATCTGGCAAAAATCGCGCCTCTTGACATACACCCAAGTTCGAGATGCAGACACTTGCTTAAACTTTCAGCAATCGAATACACAGCCATGCTCGTGAGCCCTTGGCATCAATTCCTAGGAAGAAAAGTTTGAACTAGACAAACAGCTAGAAGGACGAATCAGAATACCACGACAAAGACACAATAATCGGCTGCATCAGAAGCTAAAATAAATGCGGATTCCTAGAAACTACAAAAGCCAAGTCACACTAATCTCTTTCATCCGGGTTGTTGTTTGGTAAAACTCGAGATTATTTTGATGTGCAGACGAGAAAACGAAGGAAAAAGACTTGGTTGCGAAATCAACACGCATGTCGTAGCGCCAAAACTTGCCGCGAATGGGGCATTCCGGCTCTTTCTGGGCGCTTTTGGGCTTTTTTTTTAGAGCTTTTGGGTGTTTTTATTCGACGAATATGACGGGTCCCTCTACAAACCCTCGAAAGCTGACGAGAAGCGCCATTTTAAAGATAAGAATTTTCACGAATGGGCCAACCCACTTCGGAGGCCCGCGGCAAAATAATCGTGCAAAATAAGAAAAAAAAGGAAAGATATGACAATCCACAAGTTGCTCACCGAATGTGGCTATGTCTGATTAGGACACGGGCGTGATGAATGGATTTTGCCAATCCCAACTTGAAAACCTGCGTCTGCAAACGTCTCTCGAGGAAATCTTCCACACAAAGACCGAGAATGTAATCGAGCTTCATTCGATCCTCAGGAAGCACTCCAATACGTACAAGACGGCGAAGAAGAGCAGTGATAGCCTGAAGAGTTGTACCTTAGGGAACGGCCATAGGTTCGCAGTGTTCGCGGTTCGCAGTGTTCACGGTGTTCGCGGTATCCGATGTTAGTGGTGTTCGCGGTGTTCGTGATGTTCGCGGTGTTCCGGTGTTGCCGGTGTTGTCGGGATCGGCCATATGTACTATTCCAGATGATACTATTCGATACTATACTATTATGATACTATGATACTATTACTATACTATGCCATACTATCCCACGGCGAACACCACGAAACCGCGAACACCACGAACACCACGAACACCGCGAACACTGCGAACCTATGGCCGTTCCCTTACGACCGTTTCCCCAAAAAGTAATCATTTCTTTCTCGAGCGCAGGAAATCAACAAAATATCAGGTAACTGTATATAAGATTTTGAAAGAATTACAAAGGCAGAAAAGAGGGATTTATTAGAGCGGAACCCAATATTTACAAACATGGGGTGGAGGACTATATGTCGCCGAATTTGGAAGAGTCCCGCGCGGATTCCCTGCAGGAACGCATGTCCGCGCATGTACAAGAGTGCGTATTTGTCGCAAATGACCGCGGGGACCGCCCTTTTTCGGCGACATATAGTCCTCCACCCACAAACATGTTAGTGCCTATCAAATCTCTGAAAATATTTGATGAAGCTCTTTTCTCTTCAATCAAAGTACGCAGCAATAAAACACGAGCTAAATCTGTAGGTTGCTCCTAGATCAAAATCTTCAAGCAAAAGACGAACAGAGATGGAAGATTTTCACTCACTAAGTGTAAAGGAATGAAGAGATGAAATAGCAAATCGATCAGCATACAAATTATACCACAAAAATGAAGCTGACGCAAAATGCACTTTTCTCTGACAAGGTTTGGAAGTCCTGCCGAACATAGAATGTGAAAACGTCGTTACCTGGTCGAGACGCTCCTTCTCAAAAGAACGACGTGGAGCCTTTGTAACCTTCGAATGCACAGTCTTGATCCGAGGCATGGTTGACCCTACAGAGAAGCAATGGCATATGGAGAACTTAGTATATAACTCGAATCATTCCACGAAACGAGCAATGATAAACACGAGGGGCCAGTAAATCACAGAGTGGATAGATCTTTCACCATCATTAGGGACCCGTCATACTTCGCCGAAAAAAAGCCCGAAAAACCCAAAAAAGTCCGAAAAAGCCCGAAAGAGCTGGAACGCAGAAACCAAATTATTATAGAATTCTGACGTTATTTTGATGTGCGGACGACAGAATGAAGCAAAAAGACTTGGTTGCGAAATCAACACCACGCCTTAGCAATGAATGATTTGCAACGACGCGCCAAATCGATACGCAGCCTGCTCCGGGGCCCTTCCATTTCTGCTCCGGATACCTCCCATTTTCTGCTCCGGATACCTCCCATTTTCTGCTCCGGATACCCCCCATTTTCTGCTCCGGATACCTCCCATTTTCTGCTCCGGAGGCCCCCCATTTCTGCTCCGGACCCCTCCCATTTTCTCCGGCGCGGCTCTTCCAAATCTGGCGGACTCGCGCCGGACAAATTTCTCCGGCGCGAGTCCGCCAAATCTGGCAGAGTCGCGCCGGAGAAATGGCGGACCTTTGCAGCAGGGCCGGAGAAGCCTCCCACTTGCCTGCCAGTGATGTCACCGCGACGGACCGCCCATTTGCCCCTCTCTCATTGGTCAACTGGGTCCGGCGCGACTCTGGCAGATTCGGACTGTCCGGCGGAGGGGTCCCGTCGATTGTCTGAGAAGACGCTTCCAATCTTGCTGATTATAAATGGAGAAATAGAAAATTTTGAAAAGGTCGCACTGAAAGCTGGATGTTGTCATACTTGCCACCTGCTTTTTCACTACTGCACTCTTTAATTCCGAATATTTTCGTATAGCTACGTCTCAAAGTATACATTCGCAGCAAATACAACTTGTCGTCTTTTTTAAAGAAAAATGAATGCTGAATTTTTGCTTTCAAATGCATGTAGGCCCTGCTTTAACACGTTGACGACCGCGCCGTTTTGGGCGAAACTCACACTAACGTCCTTCGCGCATTTGGCCCGTGCATACGCGCGGATGCACGAAAACATTATGTGGGAGTCTTTTTGGCACTTATTCATAAAACATGCAAACTTTGTTTAGACATACAGGCATATCACAGAGAATTACCAGGACTTACACAAATCAAGGTTTTTGCATCGATTTCCCCTCCAATAAACTATGCAGTGGCTATATCTGAGAAATCCCTCTTTGAGAAAAGCGCTGTAATACTTAGTGTTTTTGACTGATTCATCCTTGTTTGATTTCAAAACAGCTGTACAGAGTTTTTACCTTCTCGGAAATACGTAATTAGCATGTATTGTCTACATCAAAAACGGACTCATTACCCAATTTTGCGGTGAAATCTTCTGAACAGCTGCCGCGGTGTCCTGTGTTCTGTAAGACAATCAGGCCACTAGTAGTATTACTGCATAGAAGGTACCTTAAAACTTTTCGTTTGCACCTAAAAAACTAGCGTGCATATGCGCGGATGCACGAAAATGCTAAACGGGAGTCAGGGCGTGCATACGCGCGGATACACAAGGTCGTCAACGTGTTAAGCAACAGCCGGTTTGGACAGTGGAAGTTTTCGTTCATTTCAGAAGAAAGTCATGAAATCTGCTGGGCTTTCTAAAAGAGCTGAAGGGATTCCAACAAACTGTGCTCAAAAGTTGACACTGACAGACAAGGTTTAAATTCTCCATAAAATTATCACACTTTTGTACAAAACTCGTTTTGAAAACAGGAAGTTTGGATGTGGCGTACAAAAGTAGGTTAGAGAAATTGTTACACCGAGCATTTTGCCTCAGCAGCAGTCGCCATTTCCAAAACTTAATTCAAGTACCCGGCGCGATCATAGTCAAATCAGACTACCAGGTGGAACGGGAGACCTCTTAAAACTCTAATATCATTTACTGACTTGAATCGGGGAATGAAAAAGATAGAGGTTATGTATCCAACCTACTGCTCACATAGAACTTTCATGGAAAGCATATCAAGTCTGAACCCGAACTGCATCACAACAGAAACTGAAAATTTCCTGCGGAATTCCAATACCATCAGTGTAAAAAATCAAACCCAGCACTGAACATAAAAAATAGTTTTATGATGTAAAAGCGTGCTATCCTATTGCGAGGTTGGAGCTTGTGCATCTATATCACACGAAGTCTATAAGAGCGCCCAGCACTTCATTTACCAAGGAGAGCGGATTCCATGATTTCCATTTAGAATGAGTAAACACTCAAACTATTTGAGCAACTGTTCGCTGAAACAGACTTGAATACTTTCAATGCTTTCAAGGGAAAAAAATAATGATGATCATCACTCTCCGAACAGGAGGAGAGGTTGCGAATATCACGAATATTCCAATTTCATATTTTGAAACATAGTGGTGCAAAACAATTCGAAGGTCAATGAATCAATAGTGGCTGAGAAAAGCAGGTGATTTACGGTGTCCAGCTTTCAGTGTTAGCTTTTTCAAAGCTCTCCTTTTCATCAGTCGATGAGGCTGGAAGCCTCTTCAAGGTAAATCTGCTCTTGGCACTTGCACACTACAGCAAAGCTTCAAATAGTTAAGGACTGGGTTCCTCCATACTACGCCGCAGGACGCAGCAGCCAGCCAAAGCACGCCGCTGCAGTTGTAGTGAATACATAAGCTCGCTCGCTGTGTAAGAACCATAGGTGCGATAGGGGGAGCCGAGCTTTCACCAGGTGAAGGGGGTCTCGGCTGTTTCCGACCTTCCAGGTGAAGGGGGTATGTGAGCCTGAGGGGGGGGGAGAGAGAAAAGGTAAAAAAAGCGTGGTATGAAGAGCTCTAATTTGTGCCTTATTTAGGTACAAACTGGAAAAAAATTTTTTAGAATTAAAAAAAAATAATATTAGGTTGAACCGAAAGTTTTTTCGCACCAAATTCAAAAATTCATAACCTCTAAATTTTCCAACCGATTAGATTGCTCTTATTTTTATATGAAAGAGCAGGTCATGCTCTTTATAAAGACATCTAAATTGCTTACTAATGATCATCTATTGCACAGATAGGAGCGGTAAAAGAAAATTGGTCAAGAATTGAATTTTCTGTGTAGGGTCAAAAAAAATCGGAAACTTGCAACAAAAATCGGAGCAGTCGGTATTGTAGGTTTTTTCACCAGCTCTTTCTAATTGTGAAGTTTGCGCCGATTGGACGTCTCTATATAAAGTTACGATTTTCGAGCAAGCAATACAAAAGGGCGATTTTGATTTATTTTGGCATTTTTCAGAGAAATTGTAACTTTCCATAGAGACGCTCAATCGGCACAAACTTTGTACTGTGAGAAAGAGCTGGTGAAAGAACCTACAATACTGATTGCTCCGATTTTTGTTGCAAGTTTTCGATTTTTTATAACCCTACACAGAAAACTCGAGTTTTGACTAATTTTCTATCGCTCCTATCTATGCAACAGATGACCATTAGTAAGCAGGTAAAATGTCATTATAAAAAACATGACTTACTGTTTCATACGAAAATAGAAGCAGTCAAATCAGTTGGAAAAATCAGGAGTTATGAATTTTTGAAAATTGTGCGCAAGAACTTTCGGGACGACCTATACAATGTGTTGGCTTCTATGGGTCACCGGAGCAAATGATTTTTAGAGCCGAGGAGCAAAGAAGCCCTAATATGCTGTCTAACATTCGAAAGCTGAGATCATGGAGAATCGACATAGACCGTCGACTTTTTTCTAGGTCTTCTGTGCCGCGAGATATGAGGGATTTTATGTGCTTCAAAAATTAACTGATTTTGTGTCCTCACTTTCTGCTCTCCAAATGAATGCTACGAGAAAGTCGACGGTCTACATTTGTTAATGAAGACTTGCTCTTTAACACAGATAGATAATCTGCAGTGATTAGGTTTCGTTTGGCAGAAATCTGCTGTTGAAAATGACCATGTTTTCAGATAAAATGCGATGTATCTCTCGGTAGAGAAGAGCTAGAAAGAAGTCGACGGTCCAGATCGAATCCCCTTTTTCCGAGCTTTCGAATGGTATATAGGTTCCTGGGCGAAAAAACTAACCAGTTTTCAAAAATGGGGTGGAGATATTTACTATTAGCTTGCTCCAACCCAGCTCCACCAATGTATTGGCTTTTATCGGTTACCGGAGCAAATGATTTTTAGAGCCGGGAAGCAAAGAAGCCCTAACATGCTGTATACCATTCGAAAGCTGAGATCATGGAGAATCGACTTAGACCGTCGACTTTTTCTAGGGTCTTCTGTGCCGCGAGATATGAAAGATTTTATGTGCTCTAAAAATTAAAATTAACTGATTTTGTGTCCTCACCTTCTGCTCTCCAAATGAATGCTGCGAGGATAAATAAATAAATAAATAAACATAAATACCGTTTATTTCGTAGATATATGAGTGTACTTGTTGTTTGAGGTACTTAGCCTGCCTTCTAATAATGATTTTTATCATATTCTCAGAGTACAATACCAATCTCAGCCCAGGTGAAGGGAGTCATCGGGAGTTTGGCCTCAAAGTGAAGGGGGTAAGATCCATCACTCCCCCTATCGCAACTATGGTAAGAACACTTCGGAGAACGTGCAGCAAATATAGATATACATCCAAACGGCGAAAATGTTGCCGTGAGCGTATATTTTCACTGCGACTGCAGCGCGGCATGCAGCGGCGTGCTGCGGCAGGCTGCTGCGTCCTGCGATGTGCGCCGCAGCACCTCGCGTCCTGCGGCGTAGTATGGAGGAACCCAACGCAAAGATTTTTATAGTGGACTCATAGTAGTGTCCAGCACCGTATCTGAAACAATGATCAGTGATTCTTGTTCGAGAAGATGTAAAGTATAGTGAACATCACGTTAATCAGATCGATCCAAAAGTCTTTCACCAAAACTTTGATGAAATCGCAATATCCGAATTCAGAGGAATTACCTATTTTCGTAAGTTTTAAAGGAAGAAATCATGCGTTTTCTAAATCTGGTCATTGGAACCAAGGCTCTCTGCTGGCACATGCGGCTACACATGCTGATAAGGGAGTCCGCTTTAAACTTTTCGAGATGCTGTTCAAGTTTTGAATAGTTCCCTTTTGTTTAAGTTTGGGTTCATCTTTGGTCATGATTTGATTCCCTTCCTGCTTCAAGAAAGTTCGTGTTGGTTGGTAAATTGACACCAAAATTTCAGAATTATCTCTTTTTTAAATCAGTTCAACGAAAGGTATCAAAAAGCGCTAACACACCGAAAACAGGGAAAAATGAAAATAGTTCCTAACTCAGACATCCTTCTTTGAACCTTGGAATATTGAATATTTTGTGCCAAAGGTTGTCAATAGAACACTTTATTGAGCTTTACGTTTCGGCAAAGAACTCCATCCTCAAAGGCTAAAGTAATTCACTCAGTTTTATCAAACGCTTTGAACCAGCAGAATCTTCGTCTGTCACGTACGTTGCCTCATTTGTGATCACAATCTGGCATTTGTACGCGGAATATATAAAGTATTCCAATGAAAAACTAGAGTCGGATTTCCTGGCGAACAGAATGTGCCTTCAAAAGCGGAGCACTTGTGCGTTAACAATGCAAGAAGCAGGTAGTTTCAGTTTTGCCCGTGAACGCAGCAAGAATCCGTTTAATTCTAGTCTTTCCTTTGCTCACTTTTCAATTTTTCAGGTATGCCTGTATCGACTGGAGTAGGAAGCAAGTTAAAAAGCAGGGTCGGTAGTAATCTATCTGGTCTAAACTCAGAGTTTGAAGCTCCGCGTTAACTCAGAAATAACTCTGAGTTCCGTTTTTGGAATTCAGAGTTATACTTACTCAAACTCTGAGTTCCTCTTTCAAAGTCTCGAGTTTCAACTCTCAAGCTCGGAGTTTTCCGGTTTGGGGAGCTGTTACGCATTTTGTTGCATAAGCGATGTTAGTGTTGGGACTCAAACCTGTATGGTCTAGCGCAAAGATCCTATCACTAAACCGCAAGGCCATGACACACCTTGAAGCATAGAGTTACTTTGTCATAATGTACTCATTGCACTAAAACATAGCATGACAAAACAAGTTAATCAAAGCCTCATTCATTTTCAAATCTGTCGAGAAGTGGTGATTTATTGCCACAGATGGTCTTTTGTGCAACTGAAAGCGTCAAACAATAGTGAGAGCGGATGGCATAGGCAATGATAAGAATGGACTATTAGGATTTGCGCATAGAATAAAGCCTCCTGGTGAAGTTTGCCCTAATTCTATGATTTGGCCCACTTATAGTATGCCTACCGTAATCACTCAAAATGACACCAGTGTACGGAGCAGATAGACTGTGCGTGATCTGCGCCCTGAATAACCCCAGTGTACCAAGTTTCAGCTAATTATGCCGCTTCAACTCACTTACCATAAACCTACCGTAATCTTGCCAGATGCCGTCGCTGTATGAAATGAATACCATATTCGCGATCAGCACGCCGATAACCCCACTGATCCATGTTTCGGCCAATTTTGAGATTTTCTCCTGTATACCGTAAACCCACCGTAAACCGGCTTTATGGCCCCAAGGTAAAAGATGATAACGTATTTGTGATCAGCACACCGAATAGCCCCTTGGGCCGAGGTTTTACAAAATTTCAAAATTTTGTAAATAACGGCGCACCATGATACCTCCTCCCCCCCCCCATCATGCCTGCTGAAATTACGATCAAAATGTACCCCGGACGACTTTTTAGCGCTGCTCCTATTTTTTTCTGTACTACTTCTCTTTCTCTAACAAAACTCAGAGTTATCTTTGTGTTTATGGAAGACTGGAACACGCACCAAACTCGGAGTTATAGAGCTAAGTTGCGCGTTTGGTGGCGCTGTTTCATGTGCAGAGTAATTTGGACAATGTTGCTCCATTAGAAATATATTACCGCTTACGAAGTATCCTGCCATATTGTCGCTTTCCAGATTTGGTCTGTTCAAGCACCTGTTAAGAGGGGGGGGGGGGCAAAAAGGCTTGCGTTAGCTCAGGGATAACTCAGAGTTAACTCTGAGTTATAACTCTGAGTTTCGATAGGTTTACTACCTACCCAGCTTTTGTTATTATGACCAGTCATGTCTTTTGAGTCCAGATGTACACATTCTGCTGCATCGTATTTAGTGTGTGACGCAACCCTTTCTTTCATCTCTATACAATCGAAAACGCTTCTTCACAATGCTAGTATGTTTCTTCGTCCTGTTCGACGTTTCCTTATCACATGAAGTATTAATGAGACAGTGTTACTTTCAAATGAACAAAGATTCACTGTTGGTGAGCACTTTGACCCTGAGAGAACCCACTAGCGTGGCAGAGAAACGTTTTGCAATAGAGAAGAGATGAGCGAAGGAGTTACGTTAGAAACTTTATGCGATGCAGCTTCCGGAAGGTATGCCTGAGCTCAAACGACGATATGACTGGTCAAAACTTTAAAAGCAGCTCTCCAACTTACCTTCTACTCCTAGTCGATTGAAGCATACAGAGAAATGAAGGATGAGCAAAGAAAACACTGAATTACCCAAAACTTCCCGGTCTACGGCAATGTTCACAAGCAAGTGCTATCGATTCTGCAGGTGCACTATATTTACCGAGAAATCTACACAAAACATTCAAAGAGTAAAGCGTAAGTTTATTTTTGATGCAAGAGCAATAGGCCTATTGCTTTGCAGAAGTTTATCAATGATAGACATTCGCAATTAGCTAACGTCTGCTAAGAAGAAGCTTTTCTGTGGTTTGGGGGCTATGCATCACGGCCAAACATAAATTATCCTCAGGGCCGAGCAAAAGGTGTGGCATACTACCGCCGAATATGACCCCTTCCTCCGAGTTTCTCAATAGTACGCAACACTACAGTCTCCTTATCTAAGCATGCATAAGGCATTGATAAGCATGATGAGTGACGTATTCGTAATTTAAAGGTCAACTAACCCCTGTGCATTTTAGCGAATTCTGTGATTTCCAAATATTGGGCCAATCAAGGAAAATGCTTGTTTACAAACATGATTAACTTTGCTTCAAAAGTGAGGTAACTAACCCTGTTTGCACTGACAGAACACACTCCTGTTTTGCCCACGTAAAAAAACCTATTCCGTACCGCAGCAACTTCTTCCTTTCACAGTGAAGGATTTACCAGAAGCTGTTCATTCTAGAAGGAGATGTAGCTATTCTCAAATCTATGTTCTTGGCAAATGGATCAAAGTAGCATGCTAAATCGCGCTACAACGAGTATAGCAAGGAGACAAAGATGATATATAATCGATAGTTCAGAAGTGGCTCACGTAAGTATTCTAAGCCTAATTTGCCTTGTCAGTCTGAGTAATGGTTGTTATAAGCACAACACCTGAAAGCGAAAATGGGACAAACAAGATCCTTGGCTTTTAATTTCATAGTTAGGGGGTCAGTTGAAGTGGGATCTCTCTTGCGGGCAAAGAAGGAGCAGTGCTCTGTGAGTGCAAAAAGATGTAGCCACTCATCTTCAAAACGAAGCTAATCATGTTCGAAAATGATTGCATTTGAATGGCCCAGTATTGGGAGACCTCAAATCCGCTAAAACATCAACTTGTCCCTAGAGTTATTTGACATGCTAATTACGAAATGATAATCATTACGTTTGGTAACTTTCTTTATATTGAACGATGGACGATAGCTTATGTACTCACAATACTATACATAATTGTCAATGTGCTTTTATTTTGCATAATGGGCCTATTTGACATGGTTAAGAAGAATTATACTATTGCTAACATCAATATCACCTCGATTACGACCCCATTCTCTCTGATCACTTGATAAGACTTATCCCCCCCCTCACTTCCCAGGGTATCCAAACCTCAGCTTGACCTTTATTATTTTCATTGTATGCTCACAAATTTACAAAGTGTTTTCACAGGTTGATGTTGCCTTCTATCTCAACGTTATGGATTTTGTGACCGAGCTACTCAATAATACGCGCGATCGCTCAAACTACACTTGCTCTTCCTTACATTCGAAAACTCCCTTTATATTTGAAGATGCCTCAGTTATGCTCACTCGTCTCGTGCCGGAATACGGAGTTTTCAGACAACTCAACGCCTCAATTTATTACCCGGTAACATTTCATATTCTAATCAAGTAGAGTGTTGTTGGTCATACAACAGGAAGTTACGGCATGATTTCGCGACTCTTGAAAGACCAAAGTAAACGTCGCAAGCATAAGCACAGTTGTTCTGTGTTCAAGCCCCTTGCGCTTATATCTGGTCGGTCCGAAAATCCATGCCGTTTTTGAATCTATCATAAAAAACGTGGAACGAAGCCAGGCACACGATGTAAGGTGTAAATCATACCCTCGATAGTCTAGAGACGGGACCTCAAAAGTGAAGGTTGTCTGAATATCTGCAACCCACGAATGGTGAAGGTTGTAAAAAAAACAGAGAAGAAAGAAAGATGGAAAAAAATCAAAAGAGACCTCAAGAATTCGGATAGAAACGCTGCAATGAGTTTGAAATCTTTCATTTGGCGGCATTTCGAACTGCAGTTTTCGCAGGACCAGTCAACCCAAAAGACGAAGGAAAACGAGGGGAAGCTTTTTTCTTCTTTGTGATTGTTGAAAACGAACATATCTCGGTAATATTGATTATCAAGAAGGAAACAAACGAGAAAGGAAGCAGTTATGAAAACGTTTCGTTTTTTCTAGCAAGGGAATGTCAGAAGTCGAAGTGGCCAATCTATACAAGCTGCATACCATTCGATGCAGCTTAGAACGCTGATTTCAAATCTGTCTTCCATATCTGCAGAACATCTATGTAGGCGAAGTTTTGAGCAGCTTTATTGCGAAAAGCCGTGTACAAAATTTGCGAAATTAGGCACATTATGGCTTTTTCAGCTCACCTCTAGGTACGGGTCATAGGAAGGGACTTAGTTGCATGTTAGTCGAACACCGAGCCGAGAATGACTTTGTACGCCTAAGTTTGCACTTTACACGCACACTTCCTTAGCAAAATAATGATCTTTAACGGCTTATAATTTCGTCCACAAAAGCGCTCTGCAGATAAGGAGGACAGATTTAGAGTCAGCGTTTTATGCCGCATCTAATGGCATGCAACTTGTATGGATTGGCCACTTCGACTTCTGACCATCCCTTGTAAGTCGAAATGCTCGTCAAAGGCAATCTAGTTTCTTATGCGTCTCTGAGTTTTTATCCCCTTTTCGTAGTGTTTGTCTCCGGCGACGTTGTCAGCTTTATTATGCTCCTACACTTGAGCAAAATGGCTCAAGATTTAAGTGATGATTGCTTGCTAACCCCAATAAAGGCTTATGAACAAAATTTTTTAGCAGCTTTGGCCTCAATGAAATCATAAAATCCTGCAACATTACACATCAACTGATCGTCATAACACGACTAGAAGCACTGACAAAGTCGCAAAATTTGAAAATTACGTCTTAAAGGCAGCGTACACCCAAAGTTTCACCTTCGATGTTTTTGTCATTCTGGGGCCTGTCTGTGCCGCTGATTACAGTTATGACATTGAAATTCTCCAAAAGTCCCAAAAAACCCCGATTTCCGAGGACCCTCTCTATAAAGGAAGGACGAGTTTCCAACTGCTCGGCCCTGTCGGAATACAATCGAAAAGCAGCTGCAACAGCATGACGCCGGTAATTGCAACTGCAAATGCTGCGTATGCTGCCGTGGATTCGTCGTCTGAAGGAGGCAGAACGCAAGAAGCAACTGCATTGTTGCATATACTGTTGCGTTTGCAACAGTAGGTGCAACTGCAACTGCAACTGCAACTGCAGCTTACGCTGTCGTGGATTCGCGTCCGGAGGAGGCGGATTGAAAAAAAGGGGCGGAGTGAAAGAAAATTGAGGGGGGGGGGGGTTTCTCCGCTGAGAAGCAACATTGGGAGACGGACCAACGCAATTGGTCTTTTTCTGGGCCCAGTATATACACGGTAGAAAAATCTAGGAAATTAGGTAACTTAGATTTTGGGTGTACGCTGCCTTTAACGAGATAAACCAGCATCTCCGTCCGCGAGATATGAAATTAACACAGAAACCTTATGTTTGGCTCAGAGAAGGCTATGAAAAAACAGTTTTTTGGTTTTGCTGGGCTATTTTTGAGATTTTACTCATTACACTTACTTCCAAGATTATATCGATATAGTTATGACCTTAACATTTGGCGCTTCGTTCCGGATAATTCGGTTTTTTGATAAAGGTTGTGTTCTCTTATATCACTCAGAGTTAAGGTCATCAGAGTATATGGCTTTTTGTATAGAAGGTATGACCTTAGGTCTAGATTTACAAATTTCTTTGTTAAATCTAAAGCGAGTGAGAAAATAAGTCAGAAAAGGAAATTCTCAAAATTGCACGAATATCTTCATTACAATTCAGTTAATTAACAAAGTTAGTTCATAATCTGGCCGGGATATGTTTCATAACATCATGAGCACAAGACACTTTCTCTCTGAACTTGAGCTTGTAAACGCCAAAGAATGGCGAGATCAAACAATCCTCTATCGTGCTAGGCCTCATCCCAGAGAATTGTGCATTAGAGCAACCTTTCTTTGAGGTATAAGTGCGGCCGAGCTGCCATTCAACCAAGAAAAAAGTGGATCTGTACCTGTGAAATAAGGGGTAAGTGAATGTGCTTGTGAAGGCCGTATAAGCGAAGATTGAGTAGAAGAGTTTGGTAAAAATGCAATTTCCTTCCAAACTCTGAAGTCTGTTAGAAATATTGACTTGTGATAAGGAACCTTAGCGGGCATTTGGGAATCAATGGATTGCTTAAAGGTTTCATCGAAAAGAAAAGAAAAAGTTCTGCGTGAAGTTTAAGCCCTAGCCTCAATTTTTCAAAGCACTGCTATGGTTCGCATGCTGCGATTCCATACTGGCACGCCAAAAAGCAACTAAACTTTTGATTATATAGTCTGTCTTGACACTTTATTTCTGTTATAATCCGGTCAAATTTGATATAGATTTTTATTTTGACAATTATATTCTTAAAGCAAGATAAATTAAAAGAAAAGAGACTTGAGAGCACTTAAAATTGATTTAGAAGACGAAAAGCCTTTGTAGTCATTCAATTAAGAAAGTTTCTGGCGATAATGAGTGTATATTACACAGATATTAAGCTAATTCATCCATGTATACCCTCGCTGTTGCATAGTTTTCCTGAAGGCATAGATTTTATACATGTTTATGTGTAGCCTACAATCGGTCGATTCATCTCTCCTGCTTCAGGATGTTCAAGCAAGGGTTTTTAGAATAGTACGCGACACTTCAAGACAGATTTACAGCAAGCAGGTTTGAATTGCAGTATGTTAGCTACCAAAAAAACATTCTTAATCTAGATTGCATCATGGACAATTGCCAACAAAGTCAAACTACTTTATGGTAAGTTTGATGTCGACATAAGAAGTACAACGGAATACCGCGTTGTTACAGCACAGGTATGTTATTCGGGAACACGCTGCTGGAAATCTACTGTTTTTTGTTCTGTGATAGCAGATTTTGTCTATAGTTGGAACCGAATATTTGGTCGAATAATTCTTTCAAATATTCGACCATTCGAATATTTGAATGAATTATTATTTGAGTCAAATATCCGAAGAAGTCCAGTTATTCAATTATTCTAATGGTCGAATGTAAAAAAGTCCGTAATTCGATTATTTGTTCATTCGTAAAAGTGACTTACTCGAATATTCGAACATTCAAGGGATTTCAAAAATAGTTATTTGAATATTCGAGAATTCACGATGTTGGAAAACAGTTGTTCGAATATCCGAAAAATTGAATATTGCATTCGAACATTCAATGGTAGTTAGTTATTCGTTCGTTCGGGCAGTCGAATAATAGGAAGTTCGAATCTAGGAACGTGCCAGCATTCGAATATTCGACTTCGAATATTATGAAAATCAGAACTCAAATAATATTTGTTCACTTGAAAATTAATTTTTCGAAATTTAGTTATTCGATATTCATTCGTTCGAAAAAAATTCTAGTAGTCAGTTGTTCTATTCGGTCGTTCCGAAAGTAATGTCGCTTTTGTCGAATGAACGCCACTATTCGTGGAATCGCTTTTTCAAGAGATCTTAGGAGCATTCAATGCAGCATCTCATCCTCTTTCTAAAAGTTCTAATTTTGTTCAATGAGCTCTCGAAAAATTACCAAAATCTGCGACTCATGCTTTTTGCCATGGTCAACGGCTATTTTTCTAAATTTTTGTACCTAATCTCCGAAAAACTATAGAACTCAGAGTGATTTTTCTTCTTCTTAGCTTGCTTCTCAAAGTTTCTACAATCAATTTCTCAATGCCATCAAATTCCATATTTAGTCAAGTCAAACTTCACAGAACAACAACCGGCAAGCGAATCGGGTGTCATTCGATGCAGCTTTTTCTCCTCTTTCTAGCGGTTATTTTTTGTTTCCGATTCATTGAGTTTTCCGGGATAAAATCATCATAGTTCAACTTTTCCAAGACACCCCAAGGTGTACCCGAAATTTTCGAAAGTTGCTAAACCGAAGCGGTGAATGCTCGTTTGGTTTGTAAAATTGTTGCCAAACCATAATCCATCTTTTTAAGTTTCAAAATTCGGAGACCTGTTGGCGTTTAATGCACTTGTGTCTGAGACGAGCCTGCCAAAATTCGGTGGTTCCATCAAAAAATCTGCACAAAAATTATGACGAGCTTTGGAAAGTAGAAAAAACTTGTGCTGTTTCCTGTAGGATTTGCTCCATAAATCCATTACTTGGACTCCTTCTGAGGTTTGTTATAAAATTTTAGAAAAATTGTGAAACTTGGCCATCTCAAAAAGCATAGGTCGCAGATTTTGACTCTATTCTAGAAGCTCATTGAATTTATTGCAACAACTTCATAGCCATTAGAAAGGGAATGAAATGCTGCATAAAATGCTGCCAAAATCTCTTACATAACTTTGTTTCACGAGATGTGGCATACGTTTGAAAAAAGCGACATTACTTTCGGAACGACCTAATATATTCATTCATTCATTCGATAAACATTCTCGTTCGTTAACCTGTATCGTTCACTGTAATACTGTAAAGTTGAGACTGTAGCTACTTAAGAAGTTGAGTATCAAACTGTCGCAAAACGAGCACCCTTATTAACATCCTTCGGCAGTCGAACTTTAAGAGCCCTAAACTGAACATTCGATGAAGCAAGGCAAGACACGCATGACACTTTCGAAGGATATCATTATAATCCAATTTTGGAAACAAAATTGGGGAGACTAGTCTTGTCGAAATTTCGTACACAGAAGAAATAATAGATTGGAAACTAAGATTTGCAAATGCTTTCATAATTTTACTCTCATTGAACGTGGCACACTCAAATTTTAGCTATATGTAGATCTCAATGTGTGCTACAACCCTGCATGAACTGTTTGATTTTTGAAAACAAAAGGAACAGTTCACAAGCATTCTTCCAAAATTAGTAAGGTTCGGGGATTTATGAGATTATAAGCAAAAATGACGCCGTTCGTGACCCAAATCATACATATTGATCCAAAACTCTATGTGGATCGTCGTTTGAGGTTGACTCATTTGACTTAGTAGGAAAGGAATAGAATTGAATGACAAGTCGAGATCTAGCGCGCTCACGATGTTAAAGTACGCAAGGCTGGTGGGCAACCATCAATGACTAGGGAGTGGGAACGTCAAACTCCGCGGAGACTTCACATAGTGAGGTTATTCCCTGCACAATATCAATTCGTCTGTTAAATTAACGTCTTGTCCATTGTTAAGGGCGAAACCCAACACCGTAAAGCTACAGCAATCCTTCAAAAAGCCTTTACCACACAAATTCAGTACGTTATTCGTGATCAGCAAGTAAGATAACTCATTACGCCAAGTTTCAGCCAAATTCGTAATGATATTTTTACTTCGCTCCTTCATACCATATACCTACCGTAACCCTCGCTGCGACGTTAGAATTTGGCGTAACAGCAACTATGCTTGTTGCATACGTCATAACCTACACATTCTCAGACAATCGCCGGGGGCAAACGGCAATGCGAATTTTGAGCAGGCGGGCACAGGAAAAATAGTTCGCTGATTTCTTGCGGTCCGCTTGCAAAATTTGGAATAATTTCGGCCAATTTTTGGACAAACGCTCCGAGAACTATCTATGGATAGGTTGCAGCCCATTGGCCGCATTCTCGCGGACTTTTCGCGAGAATATGCAGGATTTATGGGGCCGCTCGGTCCTTTGTGGAGGACCGCACTGCCCGGGGTACCTTCTTCCGCTGAAAAAAGGTACTTTGAAATGGGTAATCAAGCCATCGATGGCACCTCTGCCACAAAGAGTCTCACCTTTGCTCGGCGTATGGCCGAGACTGCGTAAAATGATTCCGAGAGCTTGCTGAAGAAAATTATTTGCCGAGCGCTTGCAGAAAATGCTGTATTGCTGCCCGCTGGCAGAATATGCGACCGTAAAGGAATTGTCACCCCCTGAAGGTTTGGCCACGCCCCAAGATTCTGCTGACCGCTTGCAGAAAAGCGCGAGTTTACGAACCGCCTGTCCCCGGCAATTATCTAAGTTGGCAAATTTTAAGTGCTTTATATCAAATGGGAGCAAGATTATCTAGTGAGTTGCAAAACTTAGTAAATGTGAAGCCCTTTATAAAAACTTAGTAAACCTAATGAATGTGAAACCCTTTATTTGTTTCCGCTCATAGCGCGCCTAAATACTCTCTGGAGATCTTCGCTACATTGTGATTATCTCTTAGAGTTTATGAAAATGTCAAATATTAGAGTTCCTTCATACTACGCCGCAAGACGCAGAGTTTCGGATGCGCAGCAGGAATCGCTCGAAACTATACGTTTAAAGCAACGCCTTTTCGATGGTTATGTATGTATGAACGTGAACGTGCAGGAAATATAGAGATACATACATAACCAGCGAAAAGGCGTTGCCTTGAACGTATATTCAGAGCGATTCCTGCTGCGCATGCCGCGTACGCCGCGTCCTGCGGCGTAGTTTGAAGGAACCTCTAGATTGTCCCGAAAATAATGTCGCATTACATGCTACCGCGGCGGAAGAATAAGAAAAAAGCAAATGAGGTACCATCCAATAGAGCAAACAAGCTCTACAAGATGAATTACAAAAATTCGTGGAAAATCCGTTTTACGTAAAGTTTAATTTCCTATAACTAAAGTATAGGAAATTCCAAATACCCGATTGCATCTCCATCCATAAAATTCCTGTGGATCTCCAGTTTGCTTAGAGATGTACTTACCAATGGCGTACGTATAAATTGCGCTCGGGAATGAGGGACAAAAGTTTTTTTCGAAAGAAGATGCGTGGCGTCTCACGCCCTCCGAAAAAGGCGTGAGACGCCCTCCAAAAAATTTTGCTCTTTAAAATTCTTGCGACCCCTGGCCCCACACGCCCGCGAAAAAAAATTTTTATAAGGCTAATTCGAATTTTCAAAATTTTGAAAAAATTATTTTAATTTTGCAAGTGAAAAGAAGTTGCTTGCACATTTTTGTAACACATTCAAGAAACTTTTAAAATTTCGCGACCCATTCTCATAGAGGGGGGCGCCACTCTCCTTCCCCCCCCCCCCCCCCCAGGTGTATGTCAAGAGGCGCGATTTTTATCGCCTGATGGACACCAAATGGCATAAAATAAGTGTTTTATAACTTTTCAAAAGTATTTGAGATTTAGAAGGAGATATATTAGATATTTGCATGAGTTGTTCAACTTTGATACTTTGGAACCAATTCAAAACATCACTTTTGAAGATCAAAAACGCTTAGAAATGCAGCTAAAAACAAACTCGTAAATATTTCGGTCCATTTTCCAGCAAAAGGCACCAAACTCGGCAAGTGGTAGCCTCAGGCGGATGGTAAACTAATGCACTTTATCCGGTACTTTTTGAACACTTGCGTAGCACTAAACTGAAGTTTTGAGTTGCTGACAGCCGAGAAATCGCGCCTCTTGACCGTCTCCCTTCCCCCCCCCCCTCGGTATGCCAGGTACTTACTACATTGTACTTTTACGTGTACAATTGGTGAGATTTCCACATGGCTAGGACAGTTCTCGGAAACTATTGCTCAAGGAAAGCTGGATGGTCATACTTTGAAGGTTCATGATATAGGAATCACCTACCTTGGGAAAGCTTAGTACTCTTTCATTGCAAGTTTCGTTTTTTCCATTTCTAGCCATGAGAAAATCACGAAACTGTGCAGACGTGTGTCTGATATAGATACAGAGTGTCCGATACAGGGCTCGGCACGAGGTGGTTTCCCGAACTTGCGAAAAAAACGAAGTCCTCGTGACTTCACAATGAAATCCGTCATGAGATATTGGAAGAGAAAACAGAACGGAACAAAGCAAAACAAAAAAACGGCAAAGAAGCATCAAACACGCGATAATATTCGCTTCAAATTGGCGGCATGATGTATCCAGCGCGCTGCACTACACGCCTGGAGCAGCGCTGCCACCGCCATTCAAAATCAAGGGGCTCTAACTAAGCGGGAACGATGAGGTTTAAAGGCAGTGGATCGGCAGATTGGACTCTTGTCAGATTTTGGTATTGTTAGGTAGTAGGCTTCCCAAGTACACCGTAACCCCAACTCCACGCCCCAGGGCGGGGCGTGGAGTTTCAAAGTTTCTTTACAGAACTTGGCGCATGATTTGGAGGGTGGAGTTGGGGCTACGGTGTACTTGGGAGGCCTACTACCTGAAATACCAAAACCTGACCGGGGTCTATTTTGCCGATCCACTTCCTTTGAGGAACCAATTTGTAGGGTTCGGGATGTAGATGAAATATATAAAGAAGATAAAAAAAATCATGCGAGAAAGGGAAACTAACTTCAAAAAAGTTAGGCACGCTTTCAGGTCACAAAATTTTTTCGTAATTTTTCTTACATAGTCCTAGCTCCCCATTGCCCATCTACATACCAATTCTGGTGTCATTTCATTTTCACTTCGCTGTAAACAAGCCTTTGTTTGTTTGGGAGAGCATGCAGCCGCACGCCGGCAGCGTGCCGGCGGCACGCGGACATCATATCGAAAGACAACGGTATGCTATTCCGCAAAACGATATCCCCTTTGCTTTTTCTTTCAAAAACGATATCTAGCTTCCTTGGTAAGCCACCTGTGCGGTACCCTGGATATAAAGAGTAAGTAAGTACCCTAATTTCACGCGTATAAGGAGCGGGAGATTTTTTTCCAAAATCGACCAACCCAGACAAGCCAAAGGACTTTACAACCAATGAACCCTATAATGTGTTGTATATTGCTTGAGATGATCGTGCGATGTAAGGATTTGTTTCTGGAATACAGTGAAGCGGCTGAGCGGCTCGCTTGAAAATTCGAAAAACTGCCTTATACGCGTGAAATTAGAGTAAGTAAGTTGGGAATTGAAATGAAAAATTGGACACTTCTGTAACCACTTAACAAAATTTTAGGAGAAAATAAGCTTGACACCTACTTTTCCTGCTCGTAAAAAGCGCCTGTCATTTGCGCAAGCGATTCGAAAAATCTTTGCCGTGTAACGGCAATGTTACGGTGGTATTCATTACCTAAAAGTGTTTTTTGACTTCATAGATAAATTCTGAATTTGCAGGCACGCTTTCCACCGGTGAACCGCCTCCTTTTTCCCCACCATTTTTCTTGACCTTCGAAAAAGTATGACAGACAAACTGACAGAAAGTCCAATGGCTTTTGCACCAAAACTCAGGACTGTTCATTGATTTTTGACAAGAAGAGTTCTATTTTTTTGGTGGATAAAGACTCTGCTAAGTTGTGAAACAACCAGATTGCTATACCCCGTATAGTAATCACTAGGAAAGATTGAGACATCGATCCAACGTTTATTCGTACGTCGTTGGGTATTCCTCAAAAAGAATTTAGAAAAAAACTTTTATCTCAATCTTAAATGAGTAGCTTGTTGGTACTGGTTGCAAAAGAGATGACCTAGGCTGGCGGACAGCTCATTATGGTTATTTCTATCTAATTCGCGAAAATCACACTGGAATTTGGAGGTTTGCGGAACATATAATGTAATGAGTGAATAAATGAATGATAAGGAGTGAATTTTGGATCGGACAGGAACGACACGTCTGCAAGGACGACACGCTATAAAGACTGCCTCATGCTCTGTACAACGTTAGGACAGTCTCCACAAACGCCGACCTCCACGCTCTTCTCGACGCTGCAGAGCACATCAAGTACCACATCATCGCTCTGCAGGAAACGAAGTCCAGGAAGAAGGACGTGCGACAGATGAGTGATGGAATCCTCATCATTCATGGTGAAAAGGTTCCATCACGAAACGTTAGAGGCGTTGGCTTTGTCGTCCACCCATTTATACTTGGGTAATTCGAAAAATTTTTAACGAATGAATGAATATCGAATAAATTCGAAAACGAAAAATTTCGAATAAACGATTATCGAATGAATTCGAGGTTCAAAAAATTTCGAATGAATGAATTCCGAATAAATTCGGAAAATCAAAAATATCGAATGAATGAATATCGAATATATTCGAACATTGGAAGTCGTATTTCAAATAAATATTCGAATGATTTATCGAATAATTAGAGCGGCCATATCTCAAACTTGCCGACATATCTGGCTAAAGCCGATCCATTCATAATCAGCACCCTTGTATCCCCTATACCAACTCCTAGCTCAAAATTTTCCAAAAATCGCTAAAATCGATAAAATAGACATCGGTTTTAATCAGCATCCTCATTTACCCCCTGTACCAACTCCCAGCCCAGCAGCTCAAACTTCTCCAGAAATCGATGAAATCGATAAAGTAAATTTTTATCCATAATCAGCACCCTCACTTACCCCCTTGTACCAACTCCCAGCCCCGCAGCTCAAACTTCTTCAAAAATCGATGAAGTTGGTCAGTCGCCAACTAGTCTACACATCAGCAAGAAGTCATATTTTATCCATTATTGAACTATCTAAACAAGCAGTCGATATAAATTTTGATCAAAACTTATTTTAGAAGTACAGAATGCAAGGCATTTATCTTTCTAGTAAGTTGTACATGCTAAACATTTGTGGTAAGCTGGCGTTATACAGGGTGTCCCAAAAGTAAGTACACACTTTTCAATCGTCAATATGACTCTTCCCACTGGGTCTTTTTCCGCCATTCAAATGCCATTCTGTAGGGCGAGGTTCATTTTAGATTAAAATAAAAAAAGTGATTTGTCAATCGCTTTTCGTTACTGTAGGATTACGGTAAGAACTTCCAGCATGTGCAAATTGTGAAATATGCCATCTGACAAAATTTTTTTCAAAAATTCTGAAAAATCGTATACTAGGGTTTTCTCGCATGCCAATTCCATTACACAACTTCTTATAAGTGTTTTCAGCTTTTCTGACAGTGTAATTACATTTGCGACAAATGCTGGAAATTCGGTTATTACGGTTTACCTGGGATAGCTCAGGAAAGAAGCATCACAGTCAAGTGGAAGTTTCATATTCGAAATCAGCAGCTTCCATTACCATAGTATAGGAGTTTTTGGCTTGTTTGGTTTTGTTCCGAGGCAGATTATGGCTTCCATTGGCCTAATATCCTTGTTGAAGTTCGTGCAGTAATCCTACAGTAATGAAAAGAGATCGGTGACTCGCTCAATACTGTAAATCTAAGTTGAAGCCTCCTCTACAGAATGTTGCTTGAGTGGCGGAAAGGACAGGATGGGAAGAGAGATATTAACGATTGAAAAGTGTGTACTTACTTTTGGGACACCCTGTATTTGAAGACATCTCGTAACTGGCAAATCGCGTAGGCGATCTAAACCGTCTAATCCTCCATACAACTGCAATGTCCTTTACTCCTTACACCAGTTCGCAAAAAAGCTTTAAGGTGGTGAATAGATGCAGTTGAGCAATATAAGTTTTACAAGTACGAGCGCTCACTAGTGTGGGCTTTGCGTACCACAAGCATGAGCAATACAAAGAAAGAAAAACAGGCATTTCTAAACACTTTCAATATGTGAACTCGGAACATGAGCTTGAATTTGATAGTTTCTTTGCTGATTTGGTGCCAATAGCAGTGCGAACGATCTCTTTGATCGAAAAAGCATCAATAAAAATCCAAATATGATTTTTTTACTGTCGCAAGCAGTCGAAAGAATGCAGCTCTCCATACAGTTCAGAAGATGCAAAAGATGCACCACCCAATTTTGCGAAGAAGAAAAACGCGGACGATGTGAGCTTGATACTCAACCCTGACTACGGAGTTCATTCGAATACGAATTCGAATAAACATTTGAATAAAACATTCGAATAAAATCTATTCGAAACCCCGTTTTTTTGACTATTCGAGTTTTCAAATAATAATCGAATCCTCGTTTTTTGACTATTCGAGTTTTCGAATTTTATTCGAAACCCTGTTTTTTGATTATTCGAGTTTCGAATTTTATTCGAAACACCGTTTTCTCAATTATTCGAATTTCGGATATTATTCGAAAATGGAAAAACTTCGAATATCGAATTTCGAATACGAATATATTCGAATGTTTTATTCAAATTATCGAATTTCTATTCAAATCGGACCCAAGTATACCACCCATCAATCGTACATCTTGTCGATTCGCATAAGATCCTGTCACCTCGGCTAGCCTTACGACTGCACCCTCCACGTCAAAAGACCATCAGCATTATCAACTGCTACTCACCAACATCAGCAGCTGATGATTCAGAACTAGATGATTTCTACGAAGACGTGGAAAAGGTGGTCTACAACGAGAATTCCTTCTACAAGTTTGTTGTGCGACTTCAACGCGAAAATCGGGATGCCACTAGAAAAGGAATGTAGGATCGGGAAGTTTGGATATGGATTCTGGAATGAAAACGGCAACCGCCTCCTAAGGCTTCTCTCCGCCGCACAGCTTTTCAATAGAGACTCCTTCTTCGTGAAGAAAGAACATTGCGGGTGGACATGGGAATCGCTCAACGAAACGACTCATGTGGAGAACGACTACGTTTTCACCAACCGCTCAGACAATCGCCGGAGGCAGGCGGTCCGCAAACTGGCGTTTTTTTGCAGGCGGTCAGCAGAATTTTGGGGCGTGGCCAAACCTTCAGCGGGCGGCACTTCCTTTACTGTTTAATGTTCCGCCAGCGGACAGCAACATAGAATTTTCTGCAGGCGCTCGTCAAATAATCTCTTTCAGCGAGCGCTAGTCAAATTTTCAGCTGGCGCTTGGACAGTTTTTAAGCAGTTTCGGGCGTACGCCGAGCAAAGGTGAGACTCTACATGGCAGAGGTGTCATCGATGGTTTAATTAGTCAAGTTTGAGGTACTTTCTCCCAGCGGAAAGTACGTGGGGGCTGCGCGGTCCTCCACAAAGGACCGTGCGGTCCCCGAAAATTTTGCATGTTCTCGCGGAAAGTCCGCGAGAATGCGGCCACTGCGCCGCTGCTAATCTGTAAGAAAACCGCGATTGTTCTCCAAGCACCTAAAATTTCGTCAAAATTCTTCTAAATATCTGCAAGCGGACTGCAAGAAATCAGCGAACTATTTTTCCGGTGCCCGCTTGCCCAAAAATCGCATGGCTGCCTGCCCCGGCGATTATCTGAGCGAAGGTGAGCTTGCTTGATGTCTCAGTAGTTGCACCCCTTCTGCAGTGGCTTCGATCATTACCTCCTTTGAGCGAAGATACCATTCAGTCGAAAGCTGGAGAAGAACGTCTGCCACATTATTGCAAGAAGAAAGAATGTCGTTTATAACGGTAACGGGTTGGAAGAGCTCACATCAAGTTGTGGCTGCCATCGAAGAGGGCCAAACGTACGATTACGACTGGCTTCTGAAAAAATTGCGAGCCTGCGGAGAGTGCGCCTCAGTGACTTTCGAGAAAAACTTTCGACGCACTTCGAAGAGTTCCAAGAAATTACTCGAAAGAAAAAAATCCCCGAGGCAAGATTCGAGTGCAATTCACCTCAAGCGACTGATAGCCAAAGCCAGTTGCAGAACAGCTTTGCAGCAAAATCATAGCTGCACTATCGAACGAAAACGGGACCCCGACTTCTATTGCACATAAGATTTTGTGGCGAAGAACTTCTACACAAACTCTTCCACTCATCAACACTCGTGCCGATGCCCGTTGTTCCCGCAGGAGAGATACCACCACAAATCCCTGCTGAAGTGCGCGCGGCGATTCAAACCATGAAGACGTCCACGGCTCTAAGACCAGACCATTTTTCCGTCGAATTTCTGCGAGCCGGATGACAATGTCTACACGAGATTCTCGCGTCAACTAATATTTTATCTTCAGAAGGGAAGGAGTCGCGACCAGTGGAAAATGTTAGAAACTGTCCCTCATTTCAGGAAGGGTGAACGGAAGGCTATTCGGAAGTATCGTCCAATATGCCTGTTGAGTGCGCTGTACAAGCTTTTCACGAAATTATCCGCGTGCCTAGAACACTGGATGAAGCCCAACTCCAAGAACAAGCTGGATTTCGAAAAGGATTGAGCTGCATGGACCAAATCCAGGCGGTTTCGAGGTTATAGAAGTCTGCTGGGAGTACTGACCTCTCGTCCTATCCTTCGTCAAGTACGAGAAAGCCTTTGGATGTGGTTCATGCAGCTCAATCCTTTGACAGCGTCGGAACCAAAGCCATCCTGTTTGCGCTAGTCGATCAAGGAATTAACACAGTCTACGTAGGACGTTAGCCGACTGCTACAAGGACTGTACAACGACGATGCATCTGTTTCATCCCTTCCCCCCCCCCCCTCGGACATCACGTTTGAGAAGGGATCCGACAAGCGACACAATCTCGCCGAAGCTCTTCACAGCGGCCTTGCAATGAAGGCATACGAGTTTTTGGGAGATTTCTGTCGAACCTTCGTTACTGACGACTTCGTTCTCTTCTCGAACAGTATCCTAAAGCGGAGACGAGCTGAAGGAACTGAACGAAGTAGGGTCAAAGATTGGATTGCGAGTAAATCGGAATAAGACTCAACGACTTGAGGGAGAAAAACTTAATAGGAGAAGAAGAGCAGAGTGGGCCACCTTCGAGCCTCTGAAGGAAGCCACCGACTAAATGACGGATTCGAGGCTTCTACACACCTGTTCGACTTAACCGTTCTCCCGACGCTCTGTTATGCAACTGAGACTTGGGCCGAACTGTAACTGTCGAATTACGACCAATCGCACAGCGCTTGAGTGCAGTGTAGATGATTGGACATAAAGAAAGAACTCCAACGAGATGGGCAAACACGTTCGTGAGACGGATGGATTAGCTAAGAGATTAGCTGGATACGAATTTCGCACCTGGAACTCTAGACGCAGCCATCAATCAACATAGATCGATATCAACAATAGATCGTAGATGTCTTGAGCGAAGGTGAAGGGGAAATGGAAACTTTGTGCTGGGGCACCCGCACGTCAGGCGAAGCCTGCCATCTAAGTAAAGTATGTAAAGTAATACATACGCTGAATTGTATGAGCCTCTTTAATTGGCTCTTCAGTAGCTTTCGAAACAATCCTTCCGAATAGTAGCTAAATTTGCGAGGTCGTAAGCATCTGAGCGTTTACCGCTTTGAAATATCATCTTTGATTTCTCTGGGTATAGCTTGCTGTTTAAAAACACGAATCGATGATTCATCAGCCATCACAAATCGGAAGGAAAAGCAGCATATAGGAAGAGGAGAAAACTGCATCGATTGGCAGCCTATCGCCGTTCGATGTTTTATGAGGTTGGGATGTCCAAATACGGACATTGATAGCACGGGAAAATTTTCTAGGCCAACTATAGAAAAGAACTGCATTGTACTGCATCTTGTTTACTCTCTCTAACCGTCATCGAGACTTTTCGGAAGTTAAAAGGAAAAATTTCAAAATAGCTAAATGCGGGGTGGGTAACCCCTGGATATTGAAGATATAAATTTTTTTTGGAGCGAGTATCACGAATGTCGGAACGATCAAGTGTTACAAGAAGGAAGAAAATCTGCATCAAACATTGTTCAGAGTGTTTGTTTACGTTAGATTATCGTTATTCTGAGGGGTTTTAGGATTGGTCTAAAAGACGGCACAAACTTTCGGACAGACCCAACCCTTATCTTGATGGTTTGCCATATTTGCACGCATCGCAGGCAAAGTTGGAGCATTAGGGTAAAATAAGGCTTCATCGCAATGAAACAAGCCAGAACTCGTTCTCACTATTACTGAGTAAAGCTATGTAACTGTTCAACACTTTCAGAAATATTAAAGATATAAATTTTTTTTGGAGCGAGTATCACGAATGTCGGAACGATGACAAAAGTGTTACAAAAAGGAAGAAAATCTGCATCAAACATTGTTCAGAGTGTTTGTTTACGTTTGTTTATCGTTATTCTGAGGGGTTTTAGGATTGGTCTAAATGACGGCACAAACTTTCGGACAGACCCAACCCTTATCTTGATGGTTTGCCATA
This sequence comes from Cylicocyclus nassatus, assembly GCA_958299035.1. Lineage (NCBI taxonomy): Eukaryota > Metazoa > Nematoda > Chromadorea > Rhabditida > Strongylidae > Cylicocyclus > Cylicocyclus nassatus. The sequence continues at coordinate 36,894,868 of CATQJL010000316.1, forward strand.
TTTGCACGCATCGCAGGCAAAGTTGGAGCATTAGGGTAAAATAATGCTTTATCGCAATGAAACAAGCCAGAACTCGTTCTCACCATTACTCAGTAAAGCTATGTAACTATTTAACACTTTCAGGAATATAGCATAACTGTAGGAATATTTACGCTTGATGAAACGTATTCACGTATTTCTGTACGTTCAGAACATAATCTTTTCTGGAGTTTATCAACATAATGAAGCTTTGATGAACCTAAGCAATCAAATTTGCTGATGTTTGAATCGATAAGAGAAACGTAGTGTTGGAAATGCTATCCTTTGCAGTATGTGACTCAAAACGATGAGGGTTGCATTCGTTATCATTACCTAGAGAAGGTCGACTCAGAAATTGGGAGTTGAACAATTCTTTCGCAGTTCTCAAACATGTTTCCTACCACAAAATAGCTTAGAAGTAAGAAATTCGACTCCCTTACGAGGTAAAAGATTCGACTCCAAGTGTCTTTCCTGAAGCGCAAGTGTGGAATAGGCCTCCTGATGAAAAATATCCCAAAAAATCTGAAAACTTGTGTAGCAAGGTTTCTAGGGGTGCTGATTTCACTAGACAACTTTTCACCAGTTTTTTTGAGCTCTTTTAGTAATGCAAACACAATTCTTGAACACTAAAAAGATGTCACCCTAAACCTGAGATAACTTATGATAGAAGCATTACAATAAAGTGCAAACTTTATATGTAAGACTTGCAACTTTGATTAGTTCAGTACAAGAGTTTCTGGCTTGTTTGATTTTCTTTCTGAGGCAAAAATTATTTTCAAAGGTCTGAAATCCTTCTCGAAAATCCTACCGTAATCCTTCAGTAACGAAGAAAGACCGGAGACTTGCTCCATAGCCTTAATCTAAGTTGGATCTCGCTCTATAAAATGGTACCTTAAGTTTGGCGAAGGACTTCCAAGCAAGAGAGTTATTGTTGACCAAACAGTGTGCACATCTTTTTGGGACACCCTGTATTTCTTGAAGTGACCAAATTTTGTATTTAGCCTAATCAACCTCGAAGCACATCAATGTTGGATAATTCAAGTACCAATCAATGCAAATTTTTTCTCTGCTTTCTTACAGTTGTTTTCTTTTGGCGAAAGACGAGGAATTTGCGGAGAAATTGCAATGTTTTTCAATGTCTGGCGCGCTTACGCGCACCTGGCGCACCCTTAGTTTCGAAATATTATATTATAAAGCGAAAATTGCTTATTTACTTTGTATCTGAAGATTTTGCGGTGTTTGGTGCAATAAGTGTTATGCGATTTTTCTAAAACTTAAGGCTTTTGGAAGATTATTTATCAAAATTTTGAAAGCGAATTTGAAGAAGAAAGGAATTGTTATAATTTGCAAAAGGCTCCCCTATCTGGTATCTATACAAAATCTTCTTGAAGTCTCAAATAACGTTTTTGAAAGCTAGGGAAAAGTGGACATAGAAGGTTGGAAACACATGCAGTGAGAAATGACTTATGGATTTCGTTGCAAAGTATAACAGCTGCCGAAGCAACAGTATGCGACCAGAAAACGTTTCACAGAAACTAATCAAATCACTAAGGAAATCATCTATTGTTGACCTAAAAATATCATCCAGGCAAAGCCCGGGTCCTCTTCAATTTTTTGTTACTTTTTTCTCACATTCAAATTTTTTGGCATAACTTGGATCTAGCTAGTAAAGCAAGCGAGAACAGAAGATCTAAGGCCCCTTTTGATTATTTCTGCTTTTCCCTCAAACTATAGTTTTCCATGTTTAGCGAAAACACCAAATCTCCAGCCTATAATAAGTATAGTATATTAACACATTGACGACCGCTTGACACACATGGTGTGTCAAGGCTTGACACACCATGACTCCTATTGAAATGGCTATTAATTTGTTTCAAATCAACTCTGGGAATTTTCTTTTATGCTGAATCTAGATACAACCTCTATTGTTTCTGCCAGCATTCCAACGCTACTGTAGATGTACTGCAAATGAAATTGTGCGTGATTTTATCTAGAAAATGTTGGCTGGTCCGAGGAAGGCTTTGGTCGTCAATGTGTTAAGAAAGAAGGTCATGCACTATGCATCATCTTGTACACATCTACATCTTGGTGTACACATATTTTGATCCATTTTTAGCAGCCACCATTTATACAACTGAGCGGCAATCCCGAAAAACCATACGAGGGTGTCTGCATTGATCTCCTCGAAGAGATTAGCAAAGAGGTCGTTGGTTTGCGAATTTAGCCGGAGTAATTTCTCACTTTTAACTGAATTTCACATATACTATATACGAGGTGGAAGATGGCTTGTTTGGGACACTTGACCAGGCTGGCAACTGGAACGGTGTCATGGGCGCTTTAGGTTAGTGCTGATCAATGATTCCATAGGCATCTTATTTGAAGTATGTAAGAGCTTGTAGTTGTACAAAAATTCTCGCTATCGATGACTTAGTAGTTCGAACACAAACTTTTTATTAGCAGCTTGAAGTAATGCTTACCTTGCAGTTTATCATTAGAATTTTCTTCAAATTTGTGATCTTTTTCAAATCATCTGCATTTTGAATTAAGTATCGGGTTCCGCGGACATCGCTTTGACAACTCTCAGTACGACTGCTGAACGGGCAATTGCTGTTGACTTCACAATGCCATACTACAAGCTCGTTGGTGGAACAATTCTGATGAAGAAACCAAACTTGCAATACTCTCCGTTCAGATTCACGCAAGTGGGGATTGAGTTTTATGGACTTTTTTCATTAAAAACTCTTGAGGTATTAGAATGGCCAGTGTGGCTTTGCATAGCAGCTGCATATGTTTTGGCTAGCATCACTCTGGGCTTATTTGACAAGTTCAGTCCATATTCGTACACCAATGATAAAAAAAGGTGAGATTTGTGAAATTTTCGTCAAAGTGGGGTTAAGTGTCACGTAGTGGTCGTACCTAGAGCCAAACGAGAAAGATCTAAAATGTAAGTAAGCTCTCCAAGTCAAACCTCTTGTTTTGCCACTCTGTCTATAATAAAGACAGCATTCACAGAATTTTATGGAAGTGTAAGCTATTAACCAATTTTTTTCCTTCTCCGTACCTTCTGTTCTTGAAATAATCTCTGATGCAGGCATACTAGCTTGCTGCATAAGTTTTGTCCTTGTTGAAGTTTTCAAATTCAAAATGTTGTAATTTTTTTCACATTGTGTACTTTTTTCAGTATAGGCTGCTGCATGACGAAGGCGCAATATCTTCGGGCGCGAACGCGGTTTTATTAGCCGCAGAGCGCATGAGGTGCGGGCTCTACAACGGTGAGGAGACGCGCGCGTCGCGTTGCGCAAGCTCAACCAATATCGCCATTGCGCCTTCGTCATGCAGCAGCCTTTAAACTCAACTTCTTGAAGTTGTGCAAACTTTTAGTCAACGGAAAGGTACTATGAAACTGTTAAAAAAGAAGCGAGATTTCAAAAATTTTGCAGAGCTTTTTCGAAAATGTCTTCTTTTTAAACAAGAAAGATTGAAAAAAGAACTGTCCTGCCAGTCCTATCTACGCAGTAGTCATCTGTAAATAGCGAAAATCTCGAGGATTATTCAATGATTAAGTAGTCCATAGAAGGACTAGGCACGAGGGTGGCAATTAAATATCTCTGAAACGAAATTGCTTTTACCACTTGCCACTTTTACGATCTTACTTGTCGCGACCACTACGCGGATTATTCATGTGAAGCGCGCTGTCTTCCCTACCATAAGAGAAGCGGCGGCGTTGCTATCTCGGACCCTAACAAGAAAAAAGAAGGAGTTTTGGAACCAAAATGTTACTGTATACATAAAATCTTATGTAGGATTTTTGAAACACTTATGTGAAATAGAAGTTCTGCCTACCTCGGGTGGGCAGGGCAATGCCCATCTATTTAATAAAGTAAAGCTCCTTTTTATTCATATCTGCTTTCATAATTCTTCCATTGTTGCTTAGTCCCACCGTGCATTAAATTTCGAGCCATATCATCCTATGCATTGCAAACGAGACATTTTTCCATTTTTCAGCAGTGGGAACGTTTCAGAAAAGAAGCTTTCTACAGCTTTCATTCACGTAATATTTTCAACATACTTGACACTGTGCTTCTCCTAAATCTGTTCGTTTGTACTCAATTCGCAATTATGTTCTTATGTGTGCCGTAAATGAGGCCGTTGATTACTAATGGAAGGAAAAAATTGAGATTTTTGAAGGTGACGCGCGAGTTGACCGTTAAACATGCCATATAGCAGCTAATCGATAAATGTATTATATTATTACGATATCCCTTTGCTTTTTCCTCAAAAAAACGATTCTTAGCTTGATATTTGCCAACTTGATACCGGGGCTGTCTACAGAAGATTTTTGATGGATATGTTTTGGTCTAATGAAAAAAGCCGCTTTTCAACATGGATTTGAAACACCCTATGCCCATCAAACTATCATAATTTTCACAGCTGCCGCGAACACTGAAGATCTTGCTTTACTCTGGCACCTACACTCTTACTTCTCGATGTTTTCTACGTATAGGATGTTGTTGCTTCTAGAACATCCATATAAAACATTAGTTTCCGGCAACAGTTTTTTTTTTACAAAAAATATGTCCTCTAGAAGATGACTTATTTCGGCCATCTGCTCTCAAGCTCGCAATCTGACTGAGACTTCTATCACATTCAACATGTACCAGGCAAATCGAGAAAAAATTTTCCTAACAGTTTACACACTATCGTATCGAATGTAAGGCTCTCTTAGACAGCTGCTAAGGGGTAGGGGAACGAAAGCCGCCAGTTTGAACCGCCTTTCGCGGCCAACTGGTACTTTCGCAACATTGTTGCATGCCGTTCCAGGACCAGCAGTCCGCGCAGGCGACCGAAGCTGGCGGCTTTCGTTCCCCTACCCGCTGCTAAGACACAAAGCAAGAAGAAACAGAGCTTAAGCAGCAAGTTTCAGAAGTTTTATGCAAACTTTGGAAGGTTCAAGGGAAAGTTCAATGACAGGGCCCAAAAAATGATGTTTGTTCGAGTCTCTACTTCCACAGAGTCATGTTTGTCTGATCAAAGACAGACCAAAGAAAGAAGGACGTTCAAATTCAAAACCCGCCACCAGCCTTTCTGAATCTTTGTACCTTATGCGTGACCTAAGACCCGATAATGTGGAAAACACTAATGCTACTTTGAGAAAACCTAAAAAATCTTTTTTCGCCAAAAAAAACTATGAAAATTCAATTTCCGGGTGTTGCAGCATCATATACAGAGTGTCCCAAAAAGATGTGCACACTGTTTGATCGTTAATAACTCTCTTGCTTTCAGGTTTTTTGCCGAGTTCAAGGTACCATTCTGTAGAGCGAGGTTCAACTTAGATTTGCAGTGTGGAGCAAATCACCAATCACTTTTCATTACTGTAGGATTACGGTATGAACTTCCAACATACAGCGTCACTGTGGAATAGGCCTTGTGATAAAATAATTTCAAAAAAATCTGAAAATCTGTGTATTAAGATTTTCAGGCGTGCTGATTTCAGTACATAACTTTTCATCAATTTTTCGAACTTTCTTGCTCGTGTATTCACATTTTTGAGCGACATTGGGAAAACAATTTTTACTCTTAATCTGAAATAACTTATGAAAGAAGCACTATACTAAAATGCAAACTTCATATTTAAAATCAGCACCTTCAATTAGCCCAGTTTGAGAGTTTCTGGCTTGTTTGGCTTTCTTTCTGAGGCAAATTGCGCCCTTTAATGGCTTAAAATCCTCTTCGAAGTTCATACCGTAATCCTACAGTAATGAAAAGTGATTGGTGATTTGCTCCACACTATAAATCTAAGTTGAACCTCGCTCTATAGAATGGTGCTTTAAACTCGACAAAAGACACGAAAGCAAGAGAGTTATTAACGATCAAACAGTGTGCACATCTTTTTGGGACACCCTGTATATAAAGCTGAATGTCTGTTTGTCTGTCTGTATGTCTGTATGTCTGTACGTATGTTCCGTATAGAAAATTCTATTTCTGAACCGATCCGGGCCAAACTTGGCACACATACACTTCGGGCCCCGGCGGGTGTCATAGGCTACTTTTCGTCATCGATCGATATCGATTTCATCGATTTTTATCGATTTTTTTGCTGTTCACCTATGGGGCTGGGAGTTGGCACAGGGGGGTAAGCCAGCATGGGGATTCCGAATACAATATAAGTTTTCAGGATTATCGATTACTTTTATCGATTTTATCGATTTTTTTTTGCAAAGTTTGAGATACGGGGCTGGGAGTTTGCACAGGGGGGTATTCGAGCATGGGGATTCCGAATACAATATTAGTTTTTGAAATCGTCCATTATTTTTATCGATTTTGTCGATTTTTTGCAAAGTTTGAGCTACGGGGACTGGGAGTTTGCACAGGGGGGGGGTAATCGAGCATGCTGATTACGAGTTCGATATTAGTTTGGCGCTATTCGGCTTACCGGGCCCCAAGATTTTTTTGCCCTAGAGCTTGCTCAGATTCGTGTATAAGGGTTATCTCTACATGCTGATTACAGATATCACACTTTGCTCGCAGAAAGTCTCCCCATGTGGTTACGATAGGTGTACGCTAGGAAGTCAAAATCATGAATTCGGCTGGAGTTCGGTCCATATGGTTTGTTCGACATGCTAATTACAAATATCCTCTCTCTCTCTGCATATTGGGACCTTTTCATAGAGTTGTGGTGGTTATATGGCATGGGATCGAAGATTAGATTTGCTTCAAACTTTGTCTAGGGTGGTAATTTAGCGCGCTGAACATGAATATCATGCTGATTTCGCAGGATAGTGCATTTTCTTGGGTTACCGTGGGTGTAGATAGGTCGAAGTTCCAGATTTGCTTAAAACCTTGCCTGTAACGGTTCACAAGTATACTGCTTATGAATATGAAACTTGCTCGCTGTCATAACGCATTAGTGAAGTTATGGTGAGTTGCAGGATTTGAATGGACAGGGCCAATTTAGATCCCAGATATTCATGAAATGGGGAAACGGTTGTTTTGCATGGCGGTCTCCAGTGCCATCCTGATAACCTGCCCCAACGTGTAACGCACGCGGCAAATCTCCCGACCCCTCTTTTTGCTTAGACAAAAGTCGCCGAAGGGTGTATCGCGCGCGGCAGTGGTCCTGTAAGGAAAGCATTACGTTCGTGGGAAACTACCACACGAATTGCTTTTATCGCGGGGATTGAGCACGATATTCTTTGAACAGCACTTTAGGTAATTCCCTGCCAAGGTTTCAGGCAGGTTTATGATTTTTACCCGCTGCCACGCGATGACTCTGATATTGTCATCAGCGGCTCGAATAACCCCCATATACTGAGTTTGAGCAAGATCCGTCACAAAAACATTTTGGGGCCCGGATAGCCGAATAACGCCATCAGTTTCTAGGATTATCCTTACTTTTATCGATTTTATTGTTTTTGTGCAAAGTTTGAGCTACGGGGCTGGGGGGTTGGTGAGGAAGGTAGGTGAGCATACTGATTACTCACGCAGCGGGAATTAGAATGTAGAAATGGGCACAGGTAAAGGTGTACAGGGATAGAAATGGAACCTTTATGGTTTTTGACAGGGTCAGGCGGAGCCGGGTAAGCCAGCTAGTTATTCTATAAAACGATTGTTTGCTCTACCTTCATTCAAAGTAGCTTTGATGATACGTTTGTTTGTGAAAACATTCGAGTTTTGCAACAAATGTTTCCATTTTTTGACGTAAATCCTATTTCTTTCATTATCATTATGGACTCATAGAAACACGTGGCTTCATGCATTGAAGGATTATTTGACTGCGCGAAATTGACCAGGCTGAACGTCCGCGAGCGTGTCTCTTGCGGACTAACATTGGCGTTTGCGAGCATGAGTATAGCGCCAGTACGGTAGCTGCGCTGCAGGCACGCTTGCGCACATGCAGCCTACAACGCCCCGGGCGATTTCGCGCGGTCCCAAAAAGCGCATACTGTTTGTCATCAATAATTGCCTGATTTTGATGCCTTTAGCAGACCTTTAGGTACCATTCTGTAGAGCGCGGTTCAACTTACAAGGGAAGCTACTAACTTAGATCGGCCTTTTGGTAAGAGGCATATAGATTCTGAATCAGCTTCAAACGCTGATTCAAAATATGCTTTTTCTATCTGCCACGCACCATTCCGAAGCGAGTTGTGGGCTTTTTCCTGTGCAAAATTGGCATGCTTATCAACTCACGGGCATCATGTCATCATCATTTAAGTTTTGATACACCTGCGTTAAGTTTTTTTTAGTGAGAAAAGATTGGATTTGTACTATTTCGGGTGGCGGTCAAGATGAACGATAGCATCTGCCAGCCGCCAGCTGGGTACTGTACGCGGTGCGCTGATCGCTCCGCCCCTTGTTACGTTAATGCGTTGCAGCTATTGGAAAACTCTCTGATACTTCGTTCATGCTTCTTCACTTGGTTGCAATTTGGATAACAGTAGATTTCAAAATTTCAGTTACATTGAAAATCAGTTTTCAGATCATTTTTCACTACAAAATTAGTTCGCAAGCTCTTTCTAATGTATTTCAATTATTTGTTCCTAGTAGGCTTGTCCAAAATGATTTTTCATTGCGAATATGAAGAAAATGTTTCGAAAATGCTTGGAAAAGTGTTTTCTCTGTTCAGATCAGTTAACCATATTGAAATTGCTTTGTTGTGCACTCTCAACTTTAGTTCAAAAAAAGTCAGCTTATCGAGAAATACTATTATTATTGCTGAAATGACCAACACCGTTATCTATTTTTTCGGAAAACTAAGTTTTGAAACCCTAATCATAGCTAAAAACAGATTTCATTGCGACGAGAATTCAAAACAAGCATTATGGGCCAATTTTGTTTCAAGCAAACTAATTCATTTTGCGAATATGTGGTCATATCACATTTTTCTCAGATTTTCTCAGATTTCAGGAAAATCATACTGCACTTTATGTTTTCGAATCTTCTTCAAATAACAAAATTCTTCTATTTTGCTTCCAAAAACTGCTATCCTCAATATAAATCGATCTGTAACTCAATCGAAAGCGCGCGAACCAGTCGTAAGATGTGAGGTCATTCAGATAATCATGCCTGAGGTGTTCTAGATTGATTTCACACTTCAAAATTGGATATCCAAGAGTCACTCGGTCTTTCATAGGTAAATCAGCAAATGTCTTAAATTTCACGACCAACACATCAGCTGTTCATTGATTGCCAAAAAAAAAAGAAACAAAAAATCAAAACAAGATTCTGTAAATAGTCAAGCTTCACCCCAGCTCGCAACAAGCTTATATCTCACTATAAAAAGTTACTTTTATTTGACGGTATCGTCCGAGAAACTCGTCCGTCGCAGTAGGGCGGAGCTTCGAGCGAACACGCTATTGCCAGTTCATGACCTCGCGCGCCACTGGTACCAGCTATCGTTCATCTTGACATATACCCTACTATTTCGATACCTCAGCACCTTTCCCTTGCAGATTTTTATCTAAAGGCAGTCTTCTCATGTTCAGTAGTACGCTAATTTTGCGTAGGAAAAAGCGCATAACTCGCTTCGGAATGGTGCGTGGCAGCTATGAATAGCATATTTCGAATCAGCGTTTGAAGCTGATTCAGAGTATGTATATGCCTTTTACCAAAAGGCAGAGCTAAGTTATGTAGCTTTCCTTATTAGATCTGCAGTATGGAGCGAGACTTGATCATTCTTCATAGCAGCAGGTTCACGGTAGGAACTTCAACAAAGGTTTTAGGCCATTGGAGGTTATGCCTATTGTGCCTTCGAACAAAACCAAACAAGTTGAAAACTTTTATACTATGGTAATGCAAGCCGCTGATTTCGAATATGAAATCCACTGTACTGTAATACTTTCTTCCTAAGTTATTCCAGGAAAACGTAAAGATGAATTTCCAGCATTTGTCAGAAAGGTGATGATACCGTCAAAAAAAAAACCGAAAACACTCATAAAAAGTTGCGTAATGGAATCAGCCTACGCGAAAACCCTAATACACATTTTTTCAGGTCTTTTGGAGAATTTGTCAAATGGTATATCTCACAATATATTTCACAATGGTTCTGGCTGGAAGTTCTTACCGTAATCCTATAGTAACGAAGATCCTTAGATGATTTGCTCCATACTGCAAATCTAAGTTGAACCTCGCTCTAGAGAATGGTACTTGACGGCGAAAGACATCAAAGCAAGGAAGTTACTAACAATCAAACAGTGCGCACATTTTTTGGGATACCCTGTATATGTACATGCCAGCTGCCTTTTATACACTTGACTCCTTTCTACTCAAAAAACCCTTTCCAACTAATGACTCCAATAATTAACGCTACCAAAAAACAATATCTACCATTGTTGCTTTCATAGTTGAGAAATATACCATATCGAAATTCAACGAAATATGATCTGCATTTGCAGGCAGTGGCTCGACAAAATAAAAACCTGCAGGATGTTGATGACGTTGGATAGTATACTCCCCTCCCCCCACCCCATAAGTACATCTCAGCCCCAACCCCCACCCTTCAATTCGTGCGCTAAATCCTGAAAACGCGCCTTGAAAGCACCAGTCCGCTCATTTCCATCAAGTGGGGTCAATAGTGGCCATTTGAGATGCGTTTCCAGGACTTTTGGTTCTGCTATCTAACATCACCAATATCTAACAGGAGTGCATTTTGAAGCCACTTCCTTAACCAATTAATACTACAAATTGTAATTAGGTAAATGGACTAATCCTCTTTAATAATATGTTGGTGCAAAGTTAATATCCTCTTGCGAAGTTTCGATTTGACACCGTCAGATCCTTTATATCCTATGCAATAAAGAGCATCAGAAGTATACTTGCAACTCAGCGCACTTTCTTTGTGCTGCTTTGACAAACAGGAAGAAAACCACGTACCAAAAAGCAGAACTTCTTTGCACCCTGTTCATTGAAAAATTATAACCCCGAAGTTTCGCTTTTATGGCTGACAGCTTACTTTGAGCTATATCAGTAACTAGCTGGCTTACCCGGCTCCGCTCGGCCATGTCAAAACACTATGATAGCTCTCACTCCTATCTCTGTACAACCTTTTCCTGTGCCCACGTCTACATGTCAATTCCCTATTCAAGCTGTGTTAGTAATTAGCATGCTCTATTATCTCCCTGTGTTAACTCCCATCCCCTTAACTCAAACTTTGCAAAAAAATTGATAAAATGATAAAAGTAACGAATAATTTTATAAATTAATATTATATTCGTAATCAGCATGTTCGATTACCCCCTGTGCCAGTTCCCAGCCCCGCAGGTCAAACCTGCAAAAAGCAGGTAAAAATCGATGAAATCAATATCGATCGATGACAAAATGTAGCCTATGACGCTTGCCCCGCCCCTGAGTGTATGTGTGCCGAGTGGTCCGGAGCAGTTGAGAAATGGAATTTTCTATTGGAAACATACATACAGACATTGTTGATGATTTCTATATCATCAACCCAATCCACTCCATTTTCCCCATCGCCTATGGAGTTCCCATAGGCTGAATTGTACGCCACTCATTCTTGAGTATCTAATCACTCGAGAATGATTGGCACCTGTGCACCAGGAGTGTAGCCGAACGGCGGCAACTCCTTTTAAGCCATGTACCCCTCCTACGTTGTACATTGTACCCGGGCAAGCTCCGCCTTCTATTCGTGTATATAAGGAGTCCCCGACCGTATTATAGATCGCTCTCAACTAATCTACGCCAGTGTGAATAAATATTCCACACTACTTCGTCTACCCTACTTCACTTGGTACACACCAAATTGGTGCATCGGCCGGGAACTTCCTTGCAATTCCTGAGCGACTCCTTTACCTAAGGAACGGGAATTCAAGGCCTAAGACCCGCGTGGCAGACACTCCACTAATTAATTGAACTCTTCTGAGCTCTCTCTTTGTGAGACGACCAGAAGTTAGTAAAAGCGTTAGTTGGCAGGCTTCTTCACTGATTAATTGAACCCCTCTGAGCTCTCTCTTCGTGAGACGACCAGAAGGTAGTAAAAGCGTCAACCGAAGAAATTTCACTGGTCAATTGAACCCCTCTGAGCTCTCTCTTCGTGAGACGACCAGAAGGTAGTAAAAGCCCCAGCTGAATACTTCTCCACTAATTAATTGAACCCTTCTAAGCTCTCTCTTCGTGAGACGACCAGAAGGTAGTAAAAGCGTTAGTTGGCAGAAAATCACTGATTAATTGAAACCTTCTGAGCTCTCTTCCCGTAAGACGACCAGAAGTTAGTAAAAGCGTCAGCTCAAGAATTCTCACCGGTTAATTGAACCTTTCTGAGCTCTCTTCCCGTAAGACGGCCAGAAAGTAGTAAAAGCCCCGGTTGAAGAACTTCTCACCATTGATTAATTGAACTCTTCTGAGCTCTCTTTTCGTAAGACGACCAGAAGTTAGTAAAAGCGTCATTTGGTAAGACAAACACCACTGCAAATTGAACATCTCTGTGCTCTCTTTACATAAGACGACCAGAGATCAGTAAAGGACCAGTTGGCAATAGCTAACAAGTTCAAAGTTCATCCAGAATTTGAGCTTCAATTGCTATCAATCCTCACGGTACAGGTTCAACACACCTCACCGTCCAGTACAGCGTACAAGCCAACCAGGCACGCTTGCTGACAGCTAGTAGAAGCTCGGCACTCAATTGCCAGCTCACTAGAAGGCTTCCTTGCACCCAGTATAGACAGCTGTTACAAGAGGCCAGCCTTGCTGTCGTCCTCTAAAGTCTACAACAAGGATACGCATCTCACGTTGCGACGCTCGCCATCAGCACTTAACGGAAGCACCGAACACAACTTTGTGCGATACAAAAATGGCAGCGCTCCAAATCTTCAAATCGAAAATCAACAATGCCTGCACACTTGTGAAATCATACGAGTCGGAAGTGAATAAAATTGACACACCATTCACTTATCCTGTGGACAAGACTGAATGCGAAACATACATCAAAAGGAAAATGGGAGAAATCATGCATTTGCTCAATTCTCTCCAAAATGCCGTCAGACTTCAAGACACTCAAGTAAATGCCGCAATTGAATATGTCGGCTCAAGAAACGAGGAAAAAGAGAGAGAAAAGCTGATGACTGAACTCAGCAAACACCTCGAGTTAGAGTCTCTTCCTCTGGAGGTCATGACAGTACAGTGGCAGAACAGGATCCAGTTCCGACAACATGAACTCAAGGAACAAAGTGCGCTTGTGCACTGCAGTACTCCGAGCATACCGAGTCAGCCAAGTAGCGAAGTTGGGCAAGCTGGAACTCCAGAACGCAACGGAAGGCAGATCAAAATTCGGAAGCCCATGCTTGAAATTCCGACGTTCTCAGGCAATTTCCGAGAGTTCAACAGTTTCTGGACAGTCTTCGAATCACTTATCCACAGCGACGAGGAGTTATCCGACACGGACAAATTCTTGTTTCTGAAACAAGCTCTAAAGGGATAAGCAGCAGCCACTCTAAGCTGCATCCCCGTTGTTGGAGAAAAATATGAGACAGCAATAGAAATCGTGAAAAAGCATTTCGATCGTTAGGTCAACATGGCAGACATACTCATAAATGAGATCGAAAAGCTTTCACGGGCGTCTGATAATCCGAAGAGTTGCCGAGACACCTTTGAAGCAATCAACTCCAGGATCATCCATTTGAACAAACAGGCATGAAGCTGAACGCAGACCGAGTTTGGCGTCGGATAATCTTCTCCAAATTTCCCGAATCCATTTGTACGACCGCCATCCAAAAAGAAGCGATACAAGATGATCCCTTTGATGTTGGCGAAATCCTAAATGCTATCGATGGCATTATTTCACTGCGGGAAACCACTTCGCTTACAACGGAAACTCTTTTCCCAACCAGTCATCGCCAAGACGCTCAACAAAATGGAAGGAGCAACAGAATAAGATGGGAAGAAGAGAATCACTTTTCGAAACCAAAACGTCTGTGTTTATGTGGGCAGTCGCATTCGCCATATACCTGCCAAAGATACACCACCCCGGAAGCACGACGCCTAGAGGCAAGAAATCAAAGAGTATGCTGGAGGTGTTTTGCTAAGAATCACACTTCGAAGGACTGCACAATTATTGGAGTGTGCCCTAAATGCAAAGACTCACACCATGGGTCTCTCTGCCTCTCAGATGCAAAGAAGCAAGACAACGGGTGCCTTGCAGTCTCACGTCGACCTGCAAATATGGATCGCCAACCAACGCTACCAAATCGACCACCGCAACCCTCCAGTCAACGCAACCGACCTAAGACGAACGAAGTACGAGCCGCACAAAACTCACAAAATGGACGTGAAATCTCTGTTGTGGACAAAGCCCCACTCCTTCACAACCAGTGCGTACTTCAAATTGCAACAGCGATGATTTTCAATGAAGAACAATGGGACTATCAACCAGTAACAATACTTCTGGACTCAGGAGCGCAAAGTTTCATCAAGTCGAACCTTAGCGAAACATTCAAGATTCCAATCGTCCGAACAACGTCGTTCACCACATCCGGAATGGGTGAACTGCAAGAAGTTTTCAACTCAAATGAGGTTTTGATTACCTTGAAGAGTTTACGAGGACCTAAAAAACTGAAGAAGATGTCTGTACACACCAAGCAAAAGCTCACGACCAACCTGGATACAGCACATCTCTCACTGAGGCGGATCTTCTATACATTTTAAAGGAGAACTTGGACATAGCACAGCAAACGCTTGCAAGGACCAGCGTCTCGCCTGATATCCTCATTGGCCAGGACATACTTAACACTGTCATAGACCATACTGCTCCAGTACTGACACTTCCTTCGGGACTAATTCTCACTCCTACCGTTTTCGGATACACCATATCCGGGACAAGCCTAGTTTCGACAACAGCAAGCACAACTGAAGTTTATGGAAGTTCACTTGTGGTAGCAACCCCGGCAATCTCACCAAGAGAAAACTACAAGCAGGACATCAAACACCTCTATGAGCTTGAATCGCTAGGACTAAAAACCGAAAACGATCCCGACGAAGCATCTATAATCAAATTCATGGATGACTACAGAAGAACTATCAGAATCAAAGAAGGCACAATCACAGCAGGATTCCCCTTCAATGAAAACGTTGGCAAACTCAAGGACAACTTCAACATTGCCTTTCGCCGGCTGCAGGCTCTCCTTCGGACACTACGAAGCGACGACAAAAAGCTTCAGCTCTACAACAGCACCATTGAAGACTACATCAAGGAAGGAATCATCGAGGAATGTACTCTACAACCAGCAGGAGTAACATCCTTCTACCTTCCATATCGACACGTATGGACACCTGGAAAGACAACCGAACTTCGGATTGTCTTCGATGCTTCATCCCACGGAAGAAACGAGCTCAGCCTCAACGACGTCGTCTTTGAGGGACATGCTCTCACGCCTCTCATCCATGAAATTTTACTGCTCTTTCGGACATACAAACATACAATGGTAGCGGACATCCAAAAGGCTTTTCTACAAATACGCCTTCCCGAAAACCATCGAGATGCAACAAGATTTCTGTGGATAAAGGACCTGAATATGCCGGCCGAAGGCAATAACGTCAAATACTACCGCTTCTGCCGGGTTCCCTTTGGAATTAATGCAAGCCCAGCTATATTGAATCAGTCCATACTCAAGCACATTGAAGAGCAGGATACTCCGATTACGAAGGAACTATCTAAGTCTCTCTACGTTGACAATGTGTTGTTAGAAGGCAACAACCCGCAAGAGCTTATAGAGAAATACATTGCTTCAAAAGAGCTCTTCTCTTCTATCGGAATGAGCCTCCGCGACTACTTGTCAGATTCTGCCGAAGTAAACGCACAAATCAAGGATTTGGATAGAGCAAAAAGCTGCGAACTCAAAGTGCTCGGAATTAAGTGGAAAGCTGACGATGACACCTTAATCATGAAATGTGCAGACAAAGGACAAATCAAGGTCACTAAAAGATCTGTACTCAGCCAAATAAACGGATTCTGTTTCGACCCGCTTGGACTGCTTACTCCCTTGATAATACCGGCGAAGATATTCCTGCAGGATATACACAAACAAAAGTTAGGATGGGACACAATCCTCCCTGAAGAACAAATCCAGAGATGGAAAGCAATCAAGGAAGATATCGCCGGATTCAAAAAAGCCATACCACGCACAGTGCTGAACAAGACTCCCGAGGCCAAATATACGCTTTCTGTATTTGTCGATAGTTCCAAACGAGCTTACGCCTGCTGTCTTTATACGACTACATCAACGAAGAATGGTACGAAGAACACATCACTCTTCACGGCAAAAGCGAAGGTCGCGCCTATCAAGAAGGAACAAACTATTCCGAGACTAGAACTGCTGTCAATATTTCTCGGACTATCTGTAGCCGAAACAACCATGTCAAAATGCGGAATATTCACAGAAGTTAACCTGTTCAGCGACTCAACGATCGCACTATCATGGATAGCTAGCAACAAAAAGCTTCCACCAGTCGTAACCACACTGGTTCAGAAAATCAGCTTCGCCGCAGAAAGGATCAGAGAAACAGCCAAACTTAACTTCTTCCACGTCCCAACGGAAGAGAATGCCGCGGATTGTGCCACAAGAGGAATTAACAAGCAAGATTTCGCTGCTTGCAGGTGGTGGAAAGGACCAACTTGGCTCAGTTACCCCAACGAGGAATGGCCAGTACGTTCCATCAGTGACGTCAAAGACATTGACGATGACGAGTGCGAAATGCTCATTCAATATACTACAGAGGATCTTAACAAAAGCGAATCCGACTGGCCAGTTGATACAATAAGCAGCTATCCCAGATTGAAGAGAATTGTGGCATACTGTCTACGTTTCATCCGCAAGGCAAGCAAAAATACCCGCTTCAAGATCGCAGATGAAGATCAAGTGACAAGCCGTTCGCCAAATGCAGCTGAAGTTATCTTTGCTGAAAAGCAAATCGTCTTGCAAGAGCAACGGATTTACGGCACAGCTCTCGTCTCTAAAAACGAACAGTTCAAGACTGTGTTCGACAGCGATGGAATTCTACGAAAGTGTGGACGCATACAACGTGCTGAAATCCAGTCAGAGATAGCTAATCCCATGTATATACCTAAACAAAGTGTACTGGGACTTAGGATCGCCGAGTACATCCACCGAGATTTGGCTCACTGCGGAAACAACCAGCTTTTATGCGAGCTTCGACAACGATACTGGATACCGAAAGACAGAGTGTTTTGCAAGAAAGTTCTGCGAAGTTGCATTACTTGCAAGAAATTCAATTCGTCACCCTTCAAGTATCCAGATATGGGCCCACTTCCAAGAGAACGCGTGACTCAAGCAAAACCATTCGCCTACACGGGAGTCGACTATATGGGACCGATACTGATCAAAGCGCCAAATGGACAAGATGAGAAGCGCTACGTAGCACTATACACATGCCTAGTCACTCGGCTGATACATCTGGAAGTGGCTACAGACCTCTCCGCAAAAAGCTTTCTTCTCACATTCAAAAGATTCATCGCACGACGAGGAGTACCAAAGAAGATCATTAGCGACAATGGAACCAACTTCCGCCTCAGTGAACTGATACTCAGCAACAACGTCTATAATGATGATTCCGACCATTTATCACTCTTCCTTGCCGAACACCGCATCAGCTGGTACTTCATTCCTCCAGCTTCACCATGGATGGGAGGAGTTTGGGAAAGAATGGTTGGACTAGTAAAAAGAGCAATGCAGAAGACTATCGGACGACGGAAATTAACAGACGAACTTCTTCAAACGTCGTTATGTGAAATCGAAAGCATCGTCAACTCAAGACCATTGACTCACATAGGCGAAGATGATCCTTCTTGCCAAGTCTTGAGACCAGTGGACTTCATCTATAAGGACGTTCGGCTTGGAAGCACTCAACTTACACCCGCCGACAATGATGTACAGGATCCAGATTACCGGATAAGTCCAGAACTCTCATCACAAAAGGAAGCCAAAACAGCTCTTCTGGAAACCGAGAAGATAACGAAAAAGTTCTGGAGTGTTTGGAAACACGACTACCTCCTTGAACTTCGCGACCGTCACCATGTTTTCAAGAATGGAAGAACCACAAATCGCAAACCAGAAGTTGGAGACGTCGTACTGCTTGACGAAGACTCACAATTGAACAGAGGACACTGGCCCATGGCTGTTATAACACAACTCGTACCAAGCAAAGATGGAGAAATCAGAAGCGCAATTCTAAGAACCACATCTGGAAGAGAGATTCAAAGACCTCTCAATCGCATGGATCCCTTAGAAATTCGTTCAGCGATAGAAAACGAAGATGAGAGACAGGATCCAACGCCACAAAAAGGAGGAATAGTGGCCAAGGTTAGAAAAGCGCTCAGGAAGAAACCAACAACTGCACCTGAACCTCGCAAGCAACCACAGAGAGCTGCGAAAAAGCCTGTAGACTACGCATCTTCTAATTCCTCCACCATAAAGAGAAGCGTTTCACAAATCAGCAAGTCAGTGATGATAACAATATGCCTAACAGCTCTTCTTTTCATTGATACGGCATCCGCAAATGTGCTATCCTGCTCTGAACATGGAGTGAAAGTCAACACGACTTCGGAATCACAATCACAACTATGTCTCAACTACAAGGATTGTCTGAAAATTTCGACGAAGAAAGGAATAAACGAAATAGCACTCTCGACGAATTACCGCGCAACAGAACATCGAGTTCAATGGCGCACCATGATCGGAGCAACACAGTACTCCGACACCATTATTTGCCCACCAAGAGACATTTGCGACATGATCAAATGCATAGTTTGTGCAGACTTACTTTGGAATCCACACTGCGCCCCCAACACTGCGATAGCAATTACAGCAGTTTGCGCATACCTTATGATGCTGCTCGTCCGGCTCATTTGCTGCACTGGACTTCGAGGAAAACAGCTTCTGTGCCGAACTAACGAGAACAACATGCCAACGGAAAATCACGTTCCTTTTGCGAATGATCGACTTTCCGAGCTGCTAGGAAGACAATCCCGATCCCTACCAATCCAATCGAAGATGATCACGTTTGTGGCTATTGCAGTATGTCTCATCACAGGAGTCACTTCATGCCAATACACTCACACACTCACGTCAAGGAACACCGTCTGCACGAGGATCAATAACACACTCAACTGTCGCTACACTATAGAAAACAGAATAACTCTGAGTGAGCACCGACCTCAAGCCTGCTTCAGGGTTCAACATGATAACAAGACAGTTGGCAGCATGGAGATAGAACTTCAACACGTCCTGCTCCAGTGCAATCCCGTAGTCTTGTTCTACACCAGAGATGCCGAGATAGTGACCGAGTCAGCAAAACGATGCCATTTCTCTGGATCATGCTCATCTAACACATGTGCTCACACAAGCCAACGATCCTACATACCTGAACTTCACAACACCTACGAATTTCCTGGATACTCAAGGTGCACCTCGTCATGTGGAAGCATCGGATGTGGTTGCCTTCTACCTCTACCTGGATGTCTCTTCTCCCGCTCATATGGAAAACCGCAAAGTGAAACAATTTACCAAGTGTTCCACTGTCCAACCTGGGAAGAATCAGCAATCATCAAATACACTTACACAAGTGTGACTGGACGAAGGGAAACGAACACTGCAACAATTACTGCGCAGACCACTCATACTCAAAAGGACGCTAACCTCACACTGGAATTCGTGACAACGCCGACGATTCCGCTGCTGAGCTCTGTGTTTTTACAAGCAGTCAACACCACCAAAGCGGAGACTGCCTTGGTCGACAAAGACGACGTATTTGCTCTCAGATGTCCAACGATGGAAAGCTCGCAAAACCTCTCCCTTTGCCATGTAGAAGACACTTGCAAGTGCTACCCGACGGATGACCAAGCTAACTGTATCTGCAAGAACACGAACATATCGGATTTGACGACATCGATGGATAGCAGACTGCCACTCTCTTCCTCATTCTTACATCTACAAGAAGCCCATGGAAGAGTACTTGGAGTCAGCCACAAATCCATAGTCGACGTCACTATCAGCACGACTGCGGAATGGAATACAGCGAATGTTGTCAACAATGAAGACTGCGACATCACAGCCTCACCGATTCAAGGATGCTACAACTGCGTGACCGGTGCACGACTTACCTTCTCTTGTCATTCACCGCACCCGACAATGGTGGAGATAACGTGCACGCAGAACATCTATGCTGCTTTCTGCAATGAAAACACAGTGCAGACAGTTGCTCTACTTCAATCGACCGTCGCTAACTATGACGACAGATGTTCAATGAGATGCGGAACGAAAAGCCATGTATTCAACATCTCTGGTATCCTAGCATACCACCCACACGAAAACGGAGTACTCTTCACGAATGCTAGCGAGAAAGCTTCGTACGTCAACGTCTACAACTACCCCGACATTGGACTGTTGATGATTTCTATATCATCAACCCAATCCACTCCATTTTCCACATCGCCTATGGAGTTCCCATAGGCTGAATTGTACGCCACTCATTCTTGAGTATCTAATCACTCAAGAATGATTGGCACCTGTGCACCGGGAGTGTAGCCGAACGGCGGCAACTCCTTTTAAGCCATGTACCCCTCCTACGTTGTACATTGTACCCGTGCAAGCTCCGCCTTCTATTCGTGTATATAAGGAGTCCCCGACTGTATTATAGATCGCTCTCAACTAATCTACGCCAGTGTGAATAAATATTCCACACTACTTCGTCTACCCTACTTCACTTGGTACACACCAAAGACATCTTATATATAAAGCTGAATGTCTGTTTGTATGTATGTCTATCTGTATGTATGTACGTATGTTCCGAATAGAAAATTCAATTTCTGAACCAATCCGGACCAAACTCGACACACATACACTTCGTGGCGGGGTGGGTTTCGTCGTCGATCCATATCGATTATATCGATTTTTTGCAAAGTTTGAGCTGGCACAGGGGGGGGGGGTACTCAGACAATCGCTGGGGGCAGGCGGGCACCGGAAAAATAGATTGCTGATTTTTCGCACTCCGCTCCGCTCGCGGATTTTGCAAAGCAATCAGGACTTTTCGGAAGACCGCTTGCTGAGTCAGCGGATTTTTGAGAGACCGCCTGTTGAATTTTTTTCGCTCTTATCTTTTGCAGATATATTGCTGAATCTCTGAGGAATCGAGAACTCAGCAAGCGCTCTTCCAAAAAGTCCTGATTGCTTTCCAAAAAATCCGCGAGCGGGGTGCGAGAGATCAGCAATCTATTCTTCCGGTCCTGCCCCCGGCGATTGTCTGAGTAAGTGTGCATGCTGATTACGAATACAATAGTAGTTTTCGAACTGTCCATTACTTTTATCGATTCTGTCGATTGTTTGCAAAGTTTGAGCTACAGGGCTGCGAGTTGGCATAGGGAGATAATCGAGCATGCTAAGTACTAAAACAGCGGGAATAGTAAATTGGCATGTAGACGTGGGCACAGGGAAAGATTGTACAAGGATAGGGATGAGGGCTTTATTATAGTGTTTTAAAAGAGCCGGGAGGAGCCGGGTAAGCCAGTTAGTACATACATATAGACAAACATTCAGCTTTATAAATAGGAAGGATAAAAAGCCTCAATAAAAAAAATAGTAAAAAGTAGCCTAAGTAAAATAGTAAAAAAAGCCTCAATATTCCGCGAAAAATGGAATTTAGAAATTAACCTTTTTGAGTCTGTGGGAGGCTGAAAGTCCCAATTTACGTAAATGTCCAAATGCAATTACTATATAGCAGGTTTTGCCACAAAATGAAGCAACATGTCGCCCTCTCATGCAAACAGTATGGAGCAAACTTTTCGGCGATTGCTTTTTCCAGAAAAAAAATTGGGCCATAGAGTGCCCCCCAACTACCCATCCATCACTTTTGCAGTCTCAGTAGCTCGGTAAACATAATTAAGTGTGCCATGTGTAGACGATGTCTATTACATACAGTGGCTATGCATCCAACAATTATCATTTGCGTTTGAGTTTTCTGGCCGAGAGTGTAGGCAACAGAATTCTGTGACATTGCAACAGATGAAGCTAGAAGTTAGTTTGAACCCTGATACAAAGTCGTGAGAATAGTTTCAATTTTACAGAAAGTGTTCTGAAAAACTTTGATGTAAAAAGTTGTCCAAAAAGGGCCTATAAAATGGTACATTCTACCAACCTAACAATTAGCAAAATTTGTATTTGTTAGCTAGGTATTCACTTAAACTCAACTGTTCGATAAAAAAGTTACGTGTTATGTGCGCCACATCTTTCGTAGATTTATGCCTACCCGCTTGATATTGAATGTGTACGAGTAAATATTTAAAAATGCTCAACTCAGCACTAATTTGCTGCCTTTTGCAGGGCTCCTAATAAGGTACAACGTGTGTTTAGCTTCAAAGAATGCTTGTGGTTCTGCATGACTTCATTGACCCCACAAGGTAAGAGCATCCATTTACAAGTATAGGGTCAATTCTTTCGTTTTGTCTCATTGGGGTGATTTAGCACACGAAAGCGTAAATGAGGAAGACGGCGTTATTATGTTAAAGAATCTTTTACCTGCACTAACCATGCTAAAAACTAGGACAGATCTTTGGTCAGGTTGCTGAAGGACGGGAGTGTTTGAAGTGGGATCTGAGTCGTAAGTTCCTGCAGATGGTAGTCCGCCAATTTGACGACAAATGGCGACAATCTAAACAACCGAACAATCAGTTATGCAGTTTGACGCATTTTTTGGAAATTGGCTGAGCAAGCCGTTTTCGCCATGGCGTTCGTTTCGCGCACTTATGTCGCTACCTCTGATTCTCAATTTTGAGTAAATGGCCGATCAATTCGATGATTCTACGTACATAAACATCACTTTTGCTTCTCGGATTGTCCGTTTTTGTTCGTTCTTTGGACTTCCTTCAGATTCTTGAAGTTGATATTGAAAAGATGTCAGAAGGAAACCCATATTCAAGAAAATGGATCTCCAAAATTATAAAGATTTTTTGAGCAGTTTATGACAGCTATGGCAATCGGCTATCTATTGAACAAGCCGACTTTTCTAAAACCTAAAGTGATAAAGTTGTCGAAGTTTGTTTTGTTTGCGTACTTGAATTCTCAGAATTTTCAAACTTCAAAGACTTTCCTCTCGATATATTCTTGAATTGAGAAAACCAAATGTTTGCTAAAGGAGACAAAGACTTTGCAAACACATATGTACACTTCATCAATTACAGCACGAAATATTAGGTCGGTTCATAATTAATACACGTTAAAACTACCTCTTCTTTCAAACGCCAGTTTTCAATCAAAAAACGTTTCTCTCTAAAATCATCTACACTATCGGAAAGCTCGTTTCTTCACTTTCAGACCTACATTCGTTTTCGGAGATCTTTGTTAAGACCGAATTTCCGTGCTTTTGAAGGTGAGGAATTCAAACTAAAATTTTTCCTTTCATTCGACTTGCCCTAATTCCATGATGCTCAAATTGTTTTCGAAAAATGTATCTTATAATCGCGAAGGTTTGTGCTACAAAATGCTCACCAAGGCTAAATTTTTTTTAGAAATCCTGAACCGAGAAGCTTTAACTCAAACTTAGCTTAATGCTGGGATCACTCGGAGCTTTATAAAATGCTTACATGAGAAGCAATTACAGAACTTTCACTTGGTTTTGGTAGAGTAGACCAAGAACTACTAATAATAGGAAAACGGCAGAATTTTCTCGTTTTTGAAATGAGAAAAAATTGAAAAATCTAAAAAATACGGATTTTTGCCTTCTCTAAAATGCAGAAGAAAATGGTATTTTTGCTTTCTTGGCAATATTTTTTCCGCAGAAAATTTTTGGTAAAAGCCAAGTTCCACGCTACTACTGAACCGACCATCGGCTACACAATGAGCAAAGTTTGCTCCAATCTAGTTCTTTTGAGAGTTGGTTATACTCCTTCAAACTAGAGCTTTCCAGAAAAATTCTCGGTAAATTTTGAGCCGTAAAATCTTCCCCGTGATGAGTGCAATCACACAAAAGAATACGTTGTTTAGCTAAAAGTTTGTTATCTATAATAGTTTTTGTTGCGCTCAGAAAGATTGTTTTGGAAAAGAATTATTTTCATTAGAAGTGGAAGTTGAGGAGACGTGCATTTATTATGAACCAACCTAATATAACGAAAATTCAAATCAAAGAATGCGAAGAAACTAGATACATTTAATATCAGGTTGTCCCAAAAGTTTTGTCGGTTTTTTTCTCATTCACCAAAACTCACAGAACACCAATCCATAAACGATCTAGGTACCATTCTGTTCAGAGTTTCATTCTCTTTCTTACTGCTGTATTGCTCTCTGATCTAACCCATCTTTGCGATGTTATCGCAATGGCTCTTTGAGCAGCACAGCAGTCAAGCCAAATCTTTCTTAAATTCAAAAATCTTTTGTCCTCATATTTGCAAAAAGCGGTGGTGACTGTTATGTAGAGCAAACCTTTGGCTACATTGTACCGTTTATCAAGTCCGTAATAATTATTTAAATGAGAAAAACCCCGGCTTTTTAGATACGTTTACCACGTACGATTACCGAAAATTCCAAAAAGTTGATTTTTGAAGCAAATCAAACTTGGTTACGTTGCATGAATAATGTTTAATAACAATCAAGCTTGAATTCGCAGAAACTTCAAAAGCTTTCATGTTTTTGCTGCAGCTGCGTGTTTCATGACTTTGTCAAAAATCGAGGGTTCCGAAGAAATATTTTTTAGAGTTAAAAACAGCAGATTAGGAGAGTCTAAAAATATCACCGTAAAGTCCTAGGATTGCTCTATTTGTTCCATACTCAGCACTGTCCAAAATTTGAAATGAAATTCCTGAAAATTAGTAACTTTGAGCAGATAAAAATGGCGAATGAAGAATTGTGGCTTTTATCAAGAAAAGCACACAGGATTGCGGTCCCACAATGTAACCATAAGAGCCAGAGG
This sequence comes from Cylicocyclus nassatus, assembly GCA_958299035.1. Taxonomy (NCBI): domain Eukaryota; kingdom Metazoa; phylum Nematoda; class Chromadorea; order Rhabditida; family Strongylidae; genus Cylicocyclus; species Cylicocyclus nassatus. Next base: position 36,919,801 of record CATQJL010000316.1, read on the forward strand.
AAAAAGCTGCATCGAATGCATTCTGAAACACATTCAGGCCTTTACTGTGCGTGGTTAGATAGTGGTTTGAAAAAACCGACAAAACTTTCGGGACAACCTAATATAAACAGGACGGAGAAAACAATGTGGATGCTGAAAAGGAAAAGTGATGATTGACAGGTAAAAAGAAAAAAGCAGCTTGCCAAGAACAAGTTGATAATCGAAAACAAAGGATTGACGTTAGAGAGAAATAAAGTTCGTTATTGTCTATTTAGCCACTGTAGCAATATATAAGGCGTCTTAAAACAGTACTACTTCCTCAACTCCTGTCATAAAATCATGCTCCAACCATACATTGAGCTTTCGCTTCAATCAGTCGTGGACCGCAAATGATTTTGTATCGTCTGCTGAGACAACACATTCAGGAGGAGGAGAGGCCCCAAAAAACATGTCTGGAAGAATTGTGGCTGCCACATGGTGGTTATTTGGATTCATTACCGTCTCTTCTTATACTGCAAATCTGTCTGCATTCTTGACAGTATCTCGACTTGAGCAATCTATCAGGTTGGTGCAGATCGGTGTAGTGAAGCAAATTTAATTCGGATAATCTACTCTGCGTCATATGTAGTTACAAATAATAAAACCGAGTTTTTCACTTTCCTTTATCTTCCTCCTTTATTCGACAGTACTCCTCATGGGATTTACACCATTCAAAATGATGTATTGTGCAGTACCTCGAATTTGGGAGATCGGTACAATATAAGTCATGAGAGAGTCTTACTTCTTGTTTTTCACATGTCAGATTTATTCAAGGTTACTTAATTAGTTTTCTTATGGAACTTTCGCATTTCCTTAAACACCATGTTATTAGAAGAACTTAAACAACTTATTTTTACAATTTGGAGCAAAAACTAGGGAGATCCTCTTTACTGTAAAATACGGTAGGATATCTGAAAGGATTTTGAGCCACTGAGGGCTCCATACTTCCGAAAGCGAACCAACCAACGTAAAAACTTTTGAATTGGGCTAATCAGAACCTCTACAGTAAACATGAAATTTGCACTTCACTGCAATGATTCGTTTATAAGTAATGCCAGGCAAAGCGCGGTAGCTGTTTTTACAATGCCTTCCAGAAGTACGATTGCACCATTTAAAACCCTAAACCTTGGATACCCGAGTTAGGATAGCGCGCGTGAGAACCCCGGTTTTTTAGTGAATTTTTGAAACCGTGAAACACGGCTAATCCTCAGTGACGTTTTACGCTTCCGTATTCCTACGGCAATGAAGAGCATTCGGATCCGCTTAATATAAATCTAAGTTGAAGCTGCACACCTTTATCTGAGTTGATGATGCGCCATATGGGCGCACGCTCGCATGTTTCCAGGTAAAACACTTTGAATACTCAAAGAATTATTTCCACCTCTTAACGAATGTTTTACGATGCACACGTGAAAAATTCCGCCAATTTTGAAAACCTTTCCGATATGCTCATCCCTTGATTTGACATGCTAGCAGTATCATAATACTGTCATGATTGAGACAGTGCTGAAACACATATTGCACAAATTATAAAAGAAAGGCGCGTCTAGATGCATTGAAAAAATCAAAAAAATGAAAGTATTAAATGTGTCTACAAAACTGTTGCAAATATGCTGGCTTATGCTATGCAGGCACTGTCATGCCCAATATGAAACTTTGTATGTTCCGAAAAGCTTCTGAATGATTTTAAAATTACAATAATTTGACAGAAAGTATCCACCAACTCAATGTCTACTGTGTGCGAAATTTATAAATCACTAGCGACCCTACGGATCGCTGTAAGTGGGTCGGAGCAGGCACATTAGTGTTTCCTTAGTTGGGACTGCATCTAAGTATAAACGGTGTTCACATCTCCTTTTTAGAAAAACTTACTAAACGAAAAATCAAACTTCGCAGGTAGACACAGAATAATCTTATATATAAAGCTGAATGTCTGTTTGTATGTATGTCTGTCTGTCTGTCTGTCTGTACGTATGTTCCGAATAGAAAATTCCATTTCTGAACCGATCCGGACCAAACTTGGCACACATACCCTTCGGGCCCCGGCGGGTGTCACAGTCCACTTTTCGTTATCGATCGATGTCGATTTTATCGATTTTTTGCAAAATTTGAGCTACGGGGCTGGGAGTTGGCACAGGGGGGGGGGGGGGGTAATCGAGCATGCTGATCGCCCCCACGGGGGTGATCAGCATGCTCGATTACACCCCTCTGCCAAATTCCAGCCCCCTAGCTCAAATTTTGCAAAAAATCGATAAAATCGATAAAAGTAATGCACGGTTTCGAAAACTAATATTGTATTCGGAATTCCCATGCTCACTTACCCCCCTGTGCCAACTCCCAGCCCCGTAGCTCAAATTTTGCAAAAAATCGATAAAATCGACATCGATCGATAACGAAAAGTGGACTGTGACACCCGCCGGGGCCCGAAGGGTATGTGTGCCAAGTTTGGTCCGGATCGATTTAGAAATGGAATTTTCTATTCGGAACATACGGCGGAGCCGGGTAAGCCAGCTAGTATCTGATATTTTCCTCCAGATACCATCACCAGAACTCAATTATTTGATGCAGCTTGCTTATATCGTTGCTCAGTTAAAATTATAACCGCTAAAAACCTATAATAACTGCTTCCCTGATAAGGTTGACCAAAACGGATGCAAGCTGGTTCTTCAATCTGGGAGCAAATTTTCTGTGGCTGAAATTCGGTCGAAATCGAGATTTTTATCGTTTTTGGTGGAAATTGAGGGGAAAACAAAACTTTTCGTTCCAAAAACTGGTCAGCCACATAGAAGGCCTGCCGGAGCTCAACCAGCGAGACCACAGCGTTCATGCTGGTTCTTCATTCCGGGAGAAAAGGCATTTTCTGTGGTGTAAATTCTGTCGAAATCGAGTTTTTAACTCTTTTTCACTCAAAAAACTGACCAGCCACAAAGAAAGCCTGCGAAAAGTGTATTTTTGCCATTAACACATTGATGACAATACGGCCCACCGGTGGGTCGTAAGATTCATGGAGCGCTGTCTTTGCCAGTACGACGGAATTCTACGGGGTTCTGGCACATGATTGGGGGCACTTAGGTGAAACTCCAGCCAGAGTGGTCCGGGCTCGGGGTACTGTAATGTAATGTTACGGTAGGTGTACGGTAGATATATACAAGGCACAAGCTTTAGCTCAAATTCTTCGTAGAATGGTACTGTTTCTGGAGAATCAAGTTTACATGTAAGAGTAATACGGGGCAGGCAAGAGGCTGACGCTAGTCCATCAAAAAACTATCGATTTCAAATCTTATTGGTTTTCTTTGCATTTTTCATCCTAGGAAGCTCGAACTTTGCATATATAGGTTTTGTAGCATGCTGATTACGAAAATGATAGTCTTATTGACACCATCTTCTAACATCAGTTTCTTGACTTTTACGAAAATTCTACCGTACTGCTGCCGTAGTCTCACCGTGAGAATGTAGTAAACAAAGTAGACACTATAATCGTGATCAGCACGTGAAATAACCCCAATACACAAATTTTCATGAAAATCCATGATGTTGGATTCGTACAGAATGACTACCTTAACCTTACCGTATAACGCCAAAAACTGAAATGAATCATATTTTGGTAATCAGCGCGTTCGATAACCCTTGTGGGGAAATTCTCGGAGACATGTTCCGAATTTCTTCCAAAAAGACTACCATTTCGGACAATACGACCCACGGGTGGGTCGTAAGTTTGGCAAAGCAAAAAAGGCTCCTGTCCGAAATGGCAGTAATCGAAAAATTGGCCTTGTCGTCAATGTGTGCTCTTCAAGTTTATTTTTACCACTTTTTTTTAACAAAATGTGGACCTCTAATGACTATTTCTTGAGAAAATTAAATGAAGTCTACCTGTTTCAGCGGCTGGAGCGGGAAGAGTGATGATGTAGCGGGGATTTGTTGTGATTGGTGATGAGAATTGTGTTAGGGTGAACGGTAAAAAATGGGACAGCTTGATTTTTATCACATTTTAAGATTTTTTGTCCTCACCAATGACAAGCAGGCTGCAACTCAAACGTTGCTTATATAACCGACCTTCGCCTATTATTCTGGCAACGCGTTACCGCTCCTCTCTCATAACCGTACGCGTGGCGTCGTGAAAAACTCCGACAGGGTTTTTTGAACAACTCTCAATCTTGCACTGCTATACCGTAAAGTCGTAAAGCAAATGACAGACCTTTCGAAAGGGCTTTTCGTGCTCTTTTAAACGATATGTTAAATGCCTAAGATTCCTTTTCAATTTCAGAAAAAAAGCAAAAATACTGAAAAATAGCTATTTTTGGCGCAATAAAGAACCAAAAATTATGTTTTGCACTATATTTTCCAAAAATGGATAAAATCTGAGGCAAGCTGCACATGGATGGACAGAGCGTAAAAAGCTCTATCAAAAGTTACCTTGAAAACATGGTTCACCTGGAAGGAATTGAATAACGCGTATCTTCGTTCTCGAAGATGCTAATGGCCATATCTCCTGACTTTGGAAGTTGAGGTCAACAAGCCATCGTGGGTTCGGTGACTGTCCCACCACCCACTCCAGCAGTGGTACTTGCGTGGTCTCACATGTTTCACTGCGCAGATACTGCTCAAAGTTCATGATTTGTCGAAGTGATTGAGCATTTCAGCAAGTATAAGAATTATTATTTACGCAAATGACGTCATACTATCTGAAAGAAAATAACATATTCCAACATCTATCAAAATTGAAATGTCTGATCACTTCTCTTTCTCAAGAAATCTCCAGTTATTTCGTAAGTGTCCCATTTTTTACCGTTCACCCTAAAAATTGTGAACTGAGAATATCATAGCAAAAATGATGCGACGCCGATGTCCGACATTGTTCACGATGATGACATCTCACTGTCGAAATGGAGATGAGTCACGGCTTCAGTAATTTCGAAACACATTCGGCATTACCGGCGGCGATCAATCCACGATTTCATAAGCACTCTCTCATTTCGCGCTCTCCTGCGCTATAGAAGTTTCATCGTATACACTCACGCTCCCGCGGTCCGCATTCTCTGCGAGAGAGTGTGGTATCTCGTGCGCCCACACTGTCAACAACTTGCCCTCCGCAACGATGAAAGGGGACGTAGGGTGGGAGACGATGTGTAGTTTTCGTCGTCGCGCCGGATGTTTCTAGTTTATTTATAAGAAGAATTCTAAGATGTTTAGCTCATTCTGATTGTTATATAGAACATCAACCGACAAATCATCCAGGCGTCATTCAGAGTGACTTTATCTTTTCCTTGAATAATTTTCTGGAATCAATGTTCTTTTTGCAAATAGAATTGCTATAATTTTTTAATAAGTGTGCACTGTAGCCAAATCCTCAATCACAATTTTGCAGTAGAATACTAATTAGTTTAGAAAGCTAGCAACGGCTGAAAATCGCTTTTTTTCAAACTCAAAGATACCTTGTCGTTTTGTGTCATACTATTTTGGTGCTACGAAAGCTTTTGCTTTTTTGGATTGATCCGCGATTTTCGGACGGAAGGGACAACTTTTAAACTTCATTTGATGCAGAATTTTTTCTTTTCCTTCTAACAGTTGTGCTTTCGAAGCAGAGCTCGGCACGAGGAGGTGTAAAGGTCAAGCTGAACACTGTTTTAGGGAAAAGCAAAAGGATATCGTAAATACCAGCGACAAGTGGAAAAGTGATTCGCTTTCAATGCACAGGTAACGACATGGCTCCAAATTTGGTATGTGAATGCGCAACAGGGAGCTAAAACAAAGTATGAGATATGGAAAACTTGCAAGAATGAAGAGCGTGCATAGCAGGGAATATTCACATCTTGATCCAGCCATACCAAACATGCTGTAAAATATCGGGCTCATATGAAACGCTGATCACAAATATATGTCTATTGTTTGGCAAGCGACTATTTGGGAGGAGTTATGAGCGTTAAATATGTGATTTGTCAAGTATTCTGTGGCACATGTTCCAATAAAAACGTTTCAAAAACATTTATTTGGGTTTTTGATAAAAGTGCTTCTTCCTTGTAATTAAAAGAACCATAGCCACTGTAGATCCATGCTATCAGCCTGATTTTCAATTAAATATATTCGTCGGAACTCGAAAAATTTATCATATCTGAGCGCTCATATCTCCTCCTAGATAGTCGCTTGGCAGATAGAAAACATACATTTCAAACCAATGTTTTAAGGCGAGTCCGATGATGTACAACTTGTTTGGAATGGCAGGGTTAAGTTCTGACCATTTCCTCGTTAGCTTTTTCCAAACTGGGTGGGCAATGCCCACTTGATATCACCCTGAGGATGGTAAAACATTCCGTTAACATAATTTCTTGATATTCACATAAATCTGTTTGGCAACCAAGGTCTTACATTCTGAAAAAGCATCAGGATTAAAGCAAACGGAATGGACGTGGTTCGAAAATTTTCAGCATATCTAGGCACCAATCAACAGCGAAAACATGAAACTAAAGTTATGTAAAATCTCACTCTGGCATTAAAAAAGTGATATCTGGCCTTTTGATTCGCCCAGTCTTGACCCGCGGATACTTTCCTATCTACCTAAACAAAGTCTGTTCTTCAAAACTCATATCACTTGGTTTGCAAAAAAAGAGACATGATAAAAGTTTGGCCCCAAAAACCAGCTACGCGCAATTTGAAGAATTTTTGAAAGAGGCTTGGGAGAGGATAAATGCTTTCTCGAGGCCAGGACTACTTCAGAGTCAATCTAAAGGTCTCAGCAAAATTTTCTGATATATCATGTGAAGCCAAAAGTTTTTGTTTTTATTCAGTCCTTGCAAAGTTATGCATTTTTTTCTTGCGTCACACTTTATGTGGACCAACCTGCAAGTAGAACGCATTCGACGCATGTTGTAAAGGTCAACAAAATTTTTCAGATTCCTTTACGACTAATGAATAAAGAGGGAATTTCGGTCTAATATCGTTGCGAAATTGAGAGAAAGCCGAAATATAACGAAAACATTTGAAAAGATAAGATAAAATTTCTTATTGTTTTTAATAGGAGGTAAAAGAGCAGATTTTGGTCTTTTATCGTCCGGGTTAAGCAATAACTCAGGACAAGAACGGATAAAAATAGTGAGAAAGCTTCAAAGGTGAAAGAGGATTTAGTGCAACTATGCGAAAACCTCTTTTCATAAACTGCCTGGCACCAGCTGTGAATTTGATTGAGTTTTTGCTCTAATCGATTTTGCCTTGTGCCTTAGCTAATTTAGATTGTCAAGCGAGTGAACTTTGATAATGGTAAGACGGATAAAGCCTTTGCAATATACTTTTTCGTCTTTCTCCAGCTGATAAATTCTGAAAATCACGTTTTCGTGTTATCGTGTTATGTTTGTATTCAAACTTCGTGGAACATCAAATAAAGTTATCATTCGATATACTTCATTCCGCTTTTTTGACTGCTGTTTTTTGTGAAATATGCACATCCGCAGACAAAGTTGCCGCTTTTGACAATTGTACAAGGTGCTCACTTTGTGGAGTCTTTTTATCTCAAGGAGGTTAGCGCTCAATTATCTGTGACATTTGATTTTAATGATAATTGTGGCATCCAGACACCCGGCCTAGGTTTTTTTGTCACACTATTAATCTTGAACCGAAACCATGGGATGTACGAATCACCATATCTCGTGTGTCGGTTTTAACAGAGAGATGCTTAGTCGAAAGCACCAATCAGATGAGACATATATCGTCTTAAATCGCTCGAAACGCTGATTCCAAATCTGTAGTTTCTAGCAGCGAAGCGGTTTTGTAGAAGGAATTATGAAGTGTGTCTCCTTCTGGAGTTGCGGCGTCCTCTAGCAGGTCTCCTCTTATCTATGAGCACTGTAGAGATGTACCAAATACTAGTGGCAACTGGCCTAATGGTAAGTGACTTGCTTGGTAAGTAGAGTGTCAAGGTTTAATCCGTTTCGCATGCAACTTTGTCGCAATTTTTGCAAAAGTGAGCTTCTAAGTGGTTTAGAGCCTAAAGCCTGAAATTTCTGATGATATTGACGGTAATCGAAGTTAGAAGTGTTAAAAAAACCAAAGTATTATAATCCTTATAATCCTCATTCAAATTACTTACCACTAGGCCAGTTGCCACTAGTTAGTGTTTCTCTACAGTGTTAACAGATAAGGGGATCCTGCTGGAGGGCACCTAAGCTCCGAAGGGAAACATTCCTCATAACTCCTTGTATTGAACCGCTCCACTGCTAGAAACTACAGGTTTGGAATCCGCGTTTCAAGCGCTTCAAAATGATGTATGTCTCATCTGGATTGGTACTTTCGACTAAGTATCGTCCTGTAAGATGTGTAGTTCGTTCCTCACCACTGTATTAGCAGATACACTGTTCACTGTTCTGTATTAACTTTCTCTATCTCATCATATAGCTACTCATATTCTCTAATCTGTATTCGCATATAAACTTCTTCTTGTGGCTCATTTTGTGATGAACCATTTATATTTTTACCGTTATGCCACTAAGTCAGTGGAACCTGCGGTATGGACCGCCCTACTGTATCTCGTCACCGCCACTTTATTGAAAATCGACAACTTTTGATTTCTGAGTATCAAATATTAGGCTAGTGCAAAAATAATGGGCCTATCCCACCAAGACACAAAATATAGAAATATGCGTTTGGGATTATTCGATAGAATGAAGCAATTGCACAAAATGACTACCAAAGATTTACCTAAATCTTTAGTTTACATAAAATTTGAAGCCAGTCTGTAAACACTTGACTACGCTTGATTCAGATCTTTAGCTAGAAAATTCCTAGGAGCCTCCCAGTTGGTCTTCTAGCAGATATATAGTAACGCAGATACATAGCAACAAAAAGTTGCTGTAATTTTCTCGCGCTTAGAATCTCAGAAAGAAACGATAAACGATAGTTGGCAAACTTCGCCTCTACCAGTGCAAATTCTCTCCAACGTCGTTACCGTGTACTACAAGCCTTCAAAAGCATGACTGTAAGATAAGAGCTCAATATTTGCTTTACTTTTCAAGAAAAATTAACTTAATATCATGAACCTGTAAGCTACGAACATTATTTTTGCGCCAGCTCAATACGATTACGAACTGCGGGATCACCTCAGAACTCACCATTTCTAGAAAGTTATTCTAGTACCCCTAAAAGCTGACTGAAAAATCGCGAAGGTGTAACGCAGCGCAAAAGCTATGCCTTATTGACTGGTTTTGTAGCATCTTCGAAATTGCAAAGAAATAATTTTAAAAGCTGGTTAAGAGTGAAGCTCAAAAGGGCGAGTAAAAATTGAGATGTATGAGTGCTTCTTGTGTTAGTTACTCTGAGAGCATAGCCGTTAGAAAGAGGAAAAAATGCTGCATCAAACACTATCTGAAACGGCTGTCTGCCTCCAGTTGCGAGATTCGTGGACGGGTTTGAGAACAGGTACAAACTTACAGAGCTACTCGTATTACTATTAGGTTGTAAAGAAAGTTCCTGGGCACTTTGGAACTTTAATTTTCAAACGCATTTTTTCGGCACTCGGTCGGACTTTGACACCAAGTTTCTCATACTGTTCAATAGAGGGAAGTTTGAAGTTTTACATTTTCTGATTTTATCGATGCCAAGACGTGTTTGATCTGCATATCAAGAACGAAAATCTTTCCAACCATAAGAATTTCACAATTTTTCTTCCCAGGGCCATTTTTTGTGCAATTCAAGGAATTCGGAATCCAAATCAAGGGTGACCTGATTGAAAAGCCTGCGAACTTATGACCCGCAGCTGCACTCGAGTTTTACGATTTGCGCTCAGAATTTACAAGCTGACAAACTTGCCTCTGACTACAACTCTTTTCGCAGCTGGCGTCGCTTCTGCGTGTATCGCCACACCTAGATGATGGGTCCAAAAGATTTGTAAGGCATTACCCCAACAATGTTCGCAGTAATCAAAGATTTGATTCACCCTATGCAAAACAACAGGACTTCAAATTCACTTACTCGAAAAATGGTGCATTTTTAAGGGCAAAAAATGATCGATTTTCAAACTTTTTGGAAAAACTTTTTTCGCATGTGGTCGCTGAAAGGCTCAAATAGTTTCCATAACAGCTCCGGCAGACTTATAACTGCAGTATTTGAGCTCTCCAGCTTTCATCATGCCTGAGATAATCCTCCGAAATAGGCCACTTTTTGCGACGACCTTTTTCCCTTCTGCGCATGCTGGTGGACCGCAGTAAGGTGCTGAAAAGCCAGCAAAACAAATATATGTTGTGGACAAAATTGTCTTTGTGGAGCTCCAAAAAAGATTCAATCTTCTTGAAGTTACAGCGATTTGAAAAAAAATTCGCAAGTGCCCAGGAACTTCCTTTACGAGCTAATACTTTGCAGTCAATTTTTTCATAACGGGGGTTTAATGATCTCATGAGGAAAGCTACCTAACTTAGCTCGGCCTTTTGGCAAGTGACATATATATTTTCAGTGAGCTTCAAAATGATTTCAAATAGCTACTTCTAGCTACCGCGCACCATTCCAGCAAGTTATGGGCTTTTTCCTGCGCTAAATTGGCATACCCATCAACTGACTGGCATCACGCATCAGCATCTAATTGCTAGTATACTTGCAGTAAGCTCCTTTTTAGTGTGAAAAGTTTGGATTTGTGTTATTTAGATATCTCAGCACCTTTTGCAGATCTTGATCTACAGGCAGTCTTCCGATGTTCAGTAGTATGCCAATTTTGCGCAGGGAAAAACCCATAACTCGCGTCGAATGGTGCACGCCAGCTAGGAATAGCATATTTGAAATCAGCGTCTGGAGCTGATTCAGAATATATATGTCCCTGGCCAAAAGGCCGAACTAAGCCAGGTAGCTTCCTTTATTAGATGTAAGGGTTTTGAAGGAAAATTTGTTGCAAGAAGTTTAATACATCTTCCAGCCGTCAAACAAGATATCGCGGTTAACAATCGTTTTATTTAGCTAAGCTGGGCAAGTTAGAATGCAGTTGCAAAAACAAAGCTAGTATTGGGAAAGGGAAGTTGTGTTATACAGTGGCCATTGCGTTTTTCTGCTTCGCAGTGGTTTGGATGATGTCACATGGATATCTTCCATCCTACTCGCATTGGAAAGCCTTTTTTTAACGCTTGCATTACAAAAAAAGATGGGAGTCTTGCTTTCTGCATGCCAATAATAGTGAAACCCACCGAATGATGCTGAGCAACATCAATGGACTGCTGAAAGCTATTCATTCCGCATATTCTGCCATAAGAAATCAGGATTTTGGGTGGGAAAATTTTTTTCAACTAGAATGATGAAGATTAAAGCAGCTGCCACTTTTTGGCGTCCGCATGGGAGTAAACTTTTGAATGTTTTATAAACTGAAAGCGATATTTTTCGAATTTGCATGCCAAACAAAGCAATAAATTTGCAGAAAGCTTGTATAGGAACTCGATTTTGGGGGTTAAAAGATGTGTGGACTTTGTTTGACGCACAGTTTTTCAAAGATCAGTGCATCGCTTCCCCTGGTGCTTTTGTATAGTAAGCTCATATGCTTAAAGCATATATTTTGTAAAATTTGAGCGCAGAAGCTCGGCTGGAACTTGCTGTACGAATTTCGTAAGGCAGACTTACACACACTTGAAACACACAAACAATCCTTAGCCCGTTATCGTAAGTAATGATTGTAAGTCTCTCATAAAGAAGGAAATTCAATATATTCTTCAAAGATAAGAGGAGGAAAATTGCTGATTTGCACCAACTATTCTTTGTTAATGCCGCTTGCCTCAGATCTTAATCTATATATAATTCAAGCGAACGCATTCAGGACTCTAGAAGATCTAGCGAGTCAGCACAAAATCAGATACGCACCAATAAGAAGAAGTGCACTAGAGACGCATTTTGAAAGCATGGCCAAGGTTGAAGAGAAACTTTACAAGTAAGTATCCTGCTTCTTCAAATGCAAGGCAAACTCACTTTTCTAGCACCTGGAGAGACATGGCAATGAACGAGAGTGGGTCACAACTTGGTATTCAATCATCAATCTGGGATTACCCTGTTACAGACAAATACACTAAGATGTGGAGGTACAATATCTAGAAATTTTGTTCTGACTACATAAAGCCGCACAGGTTTATGCAAGAGTCTAAGTTTCCCAAAAATATGAGTGAAGCCATTAACCTCATCTTTACCTCAGTGGAAGGATTCAGTTGTCACTTTTTTTGCCAAGCTAAAATCGTTGTTCAAGTCAAATTTAGCGGACGCAGCTGAGGCACGGTATGAAATACTCAGAAACTGTCAATTGCAACAAGTTGGTGAATTTGGTCGCCAACCCTATGCTATCGCTACACAGAAAGGACACGCTCTCAAAGACCAACTTAATACCGCGTAAGTTTTCTTCTCATTTTCTAAAAGTCGGGAACGTTTTTGTTAAGGATTATGAAGCTAACAAGTAGTGGACTTCTCGATGTTCTTGAAGAAAAATGGTGGTACGACAAATTAGAAAAGGTAAGAGTTTTGCAGATTCTACACCTTCCTTTATGCATAAATAGGAACAATCTCGTATTTATAAACAAGCTAAGAAATAGAAACTCTTTCTAACCTGACAAACGATGACTCTCGCAATGCCTACTGGAGACTGTCAAATGCTGAAGCTTGCTTTAGCAGTATCTTGCAGTTTTTGGGGGTATTTTGTCAAATTTTTGGCATTCTTGGTAAAGACAAAAAGTTATTAGGGGTTCGAATTATTTACACAATACCTAGACTCGCATGGTAGAGTTTGTACTAATTGCCCGGTCAGCTAGAATGCAAAAGGTACGAAGAGAATGGCTCGGCACCAGTTGGAACCGGAAAGATTTCACAACGAAGCTCTCTTTAATATTGAATTTTTTACGAAGTCCCCTTAGAACTTTTTTGACTTCCCACCCTTCACCTGTTCAATTCTCACTTGTCTTTTTTGCTTCTGCTGATGCTCACCACAGCCTAAGCGGTGTGACAGTAAAACCTCATGTTCATTAATGCTCTCTACATCATGCACCGGGCGCATTTTTTCCATGGTCTGAGCCTGAGAGTTACCGGCACAGTGCTTACCCCCCCCCCCCCCCAGATTCTCCTTACTCGCTTTCCACTTCTTTTCTAATATAACAAAAAACATGAAAAGAGAAAGGAAAATAGAAAGGCAAGCATAATCGACATAACTTGTTATGTTCTTGGAAACCAATGAAAATTTTTGAAGACGTGAAAGCCTAGAGAAAAATTTGTAAAACCGCTTTTCGCTCGTATGAGAAACTTTTGCAGTGAAGGTACAATGTAAGGAATCATGAGAATCAGAGCAAATGATCAATCTCCGCTCAGCTGGAACCCTGCTGGAACATTCCAGCTAATTAAGAGAAAACTTAAGCACGGCTTTCATTTTCATTCACATAAGTTTTCATAGATTTTTGAGCTGCGCCTCGGGTCCCCTCACGCACATGCACACAACGATTTAGTGTCATACCATCGTGTTTTGGATTCAAACAACGCTTTTCTGGGTAGAGCATGCCGCCTGCATGCCTGCATCAGGGCTCGGCATGAGGTGGCTTTTTCATTTCAAAAACGAAGTCCCCTTACACTTCGACACAAAATTCAACATCAGCTATGACGCGACTATGAAAGGATCAAATCGAATAAAAAAAACATGGAACAAAACATACAAACAACATTTCACAGACAAAAAAGGACTAAAAATATTCGTATTCTCCGAATTGGCGGCATGCTGTATCCGGCGCGCACTCTTGTACGCTTGGAGCAGGCTTACATCTGCCATACAAAATACTTGGAGGACTGTAACTAGTCGAGGAGGAGGAGGTTCAGGGGAACTGAAAGTCTCAGTTGTAGGGTAGAACAAAGTTATGCTGAACATGCGAAAAAATCATGTGAAGGAAGGAAAGATATGACTTTTTCTTTTAACGGCCGGCTGGAAAGACTTAACTCCAAAAAAAGTTTGCCACGCCTTAAGTTCACATTTTTTTCTTTTTCGTACATAGTCCTAAATATTTATTGCTTATCCAAACACCATTTTGGTGTCATTTCATATTCTCTTCGCTGTGAACAAGTCTTTTGTTTATTTCGTAGCAGGTTTGAATTCGAGCGCTTGATCGGCGTTTTGAAACCGGAAGTTTTTGGTTTTTGAAGGAATGGAATCGACACGGCAGGAATGACAATTTGCGTCCTCCATAGAAGATGAAAGGTGACACAAAGGGAGAAGGCGATTGTGTATATGGGAGGGCGGATGGGGTTTCCGTTCAAAAGATATTCCGCTTGCTTTTTGTTCCAAAACGATATCCAGCTTGCCCCGTAAGCCACCTGGCCGAGCCCTGGCCTGCATACCGGCGACAGGCCTGCTTTCGGCTCCTCCGCTCCAAAACCTGCAAAACCATATTCGCCTTGCTTTCCCCACTAAAAACGATATCGGCTTAGCCAGGTTCCAGCTGTGTCGGGCCCGACCATAATTCGCGAGTGACTATAAATAGGTCCCAGCGGGTACGCTGCTAATCGGAGCAGGGTAAATTCCGGATTACGGTCACGGCGCAATTAAAGATTTGGAGATGGATTTCTCGGCCGTGAATGAGTGATTCGCGCTGCAGCTTAGGCATTGCCTTAGATAGAACCCCTCTCCAGTTCCCACGCGAGAAACCAATTTGCGCAAGTTTGCCTGCACACTGCCTCTAACCGTGGCGTGATGGAAGATGATAAGGTATCGAACAGCTGGCGCTTATCACATGTGTCTCCACATTTCAAAGAACTTTCATTATCTGCACTACTCCCCTAATTGTCAGCATCACTTGATTATTTGCTAGTCTACTGAAAAGGTATATTTTGTTCGCATGTAGATAGAAACAAAATTACTCTTTTGCAAGATGAGTACTGGAGTTTAATCTTACTACAACGCTTATATTGCAATCTGTCAGTAATCAAACTATAAATCTCTGACCGTGTATGGACACAATAATGACTTGCATTTAAATTGAAGCTTTTGATTAAATGCCACATAAGTTGCTGCAAAAATCATCACTGTAAAGTGCAAAGCCACGTATAAATGGGTATAAATGGTGATGAAGGTTTTCCTAGATCTGAACTGAAGAAAAAACCTCTGTCAGTTTATAGTACCCAAGGAGATGTTTTTGTAAAAAGGCTTTCATCCACCGTGGTTGTACAGTCGAGTAGATTTAGCAGTAAATATAGTGTGCTTGCACAGAAGGTGAAATGCGGTGAAATTTGCGCGTGAACAAGTAGCCACGTCAGTACCGCGGGTATCTTGCGCGCGCAATTGGCCGGCGTCACAGTCGAAACTATTTCTTCACGCGCCAATTTTACCGCATTTCACCTTCTGTGCAAGCACACTATATTTACCGCTAAATCTACTCGACTGTACACACACTATCGCTGACCTTTGTAAAAAGTCTTACCAAGGATGGATCTGTTTATACAGGTGGCGTTGTAGTTGGCAGTATGACAGACACGTTAAATCGTTCGTGGGAGCTGGTCATACTGCCATCTACTTTGTACTATCTACCTCCGCGGAATGAATGACGCTTTCAGCGGTTTGCAAGCCATTATTCTTCGAAGCTGAGACCGTGCTTGTTTGCACAGCTATACTTCGTTTGTTTCCCAATGGGAAAAGTCAAATACCTAACAAGGGCGGTGTTTTGGTTTTGCATACTTCATGATACTTCATGTATCATCCCACAGTTTTCTATTTGTAGGTTTTTTACATTACCTATCAGATTTAAATAGCCTGTAGCAGGAAAGACTGTAATTGCACAGCCAATTGTTGTCTCAATCACGTTTTTCAAGGTTTCTTTGCATTTTTATCTTTTCCTTTAAATTGTTTTAAGCAATAGACTATTAAAATACATTCCAGAAACAGCAGTTTTGGCACTATGCACTACACTATACATTATCTTTGCTTATAAGATAGCCGAAACTGATATCCTCACCCTCTTCTTTGTCTATTCAATGCAAAGGGTAACACTGCATTAAGAAAAATTTTGTTAAACTAACCAGTTTTTTTTTGACATCAATTTTGTTGTGAGCCACGCAGGTTTGTTATGATGTCTATTTAGTCTAACACGGCAATAATGCCTTCCTTAAAAAATTGGAAAAAAAGGCTTACACTTGTTTTATCATCCCAAATCGTAGGATACCGCAGGATCTATTTCCACTTACAATGCGACAATAGATGTTTAACTGCCACTGATGGTAATAATTAAGTCTGACCAAAATGGTCAGTCAAAGTAGCGGCCTTATTCATAAGTGACAGTATGTTGGGAAGTCATCAAGTCACTAATGATAGAGAGTTGCTCATTCTTTCCTTTTGATTTCGGTTCGCGCGAAAGCATGTAAAAGCTGAAACCAAGACGAAGGCGGTCACCTATGCAGGCGAGGCGTGCGAGGGCGTACGAACTTTAATAATGAGAGATGCTCAAGCACGTCGCAGCCGCGTCGCACATTGAGCCGACCGCCTTCGTCATGGAAGAGCTTTTCTGCAGCTTTGAGCACCTTGCGAACGGCGATTCTTAGTTCGAAATTTAGAATAGTGCAGGTGTTTTAATCAAATTTGTTATCGATCTACTTTCCTGTGTTCCTCTAGCAAACCCGCCATTTCCGCCTTTTACTGACCAAGTGGTCACTAACACGTACGCTCAGTTGTAAACCAGTCTCCCCTATGTAGGTTGCGTGGCAATTTAGACGTTCAATTTTGTAAACAATAGCAAACTTAGCACAGTCTCCCGCCTTTCCGTAGGGGCAAAAATAGCGCAATTCATCGTAACACAAGCTTTGCCATATCAACTACGCACTAGATGTCGATAAATGTTACTTCAAGAGATGTTCTTGTGTTATACAATCTTGGTATGCGTGCTTTACCTTGTCGTGAATTGGTAGACATAAGCATATCCTGACGCCGGCTTGGCTCTAGCAAAGCCGTACTTCTGTAAGGTTTAGACTTTGACGGAAAGTAGTCATTAGAGGCTGCTACTTCATTCGCGAGTTGTGACCATTCCACATTCCTCATTTTTAGCCCATGAGATTACCAAAATCCATTTCTCTGACAACACCCTTTATCGGAGCACAGATGGAAGGATTTCCTTTTTAAATGCAAGCGTTTAGACCACCTATTAATGCTCGATAAAGAAGCTGGAATTAATGATAAGTTTCTCAGCAGACTTGAGTTTGGCAACCCATGCTGCTCCTTATTTCACAGCCTCGTGAAGACGCATAAGCTTCCTGTGTGATACGCACTTCGTATCGGCTTTGGTCTATGAAACTTAAACAATTATTAGCTGTACAATTGGACCAACCGACAAGATTCATGGTTGCTGAGTAAAACTGTCACCCAGTTTTTCGACAAAACATCGGACCATTTGAGAACGTCAGACATTCTCTTGATCAGTTGCACCATGCTCAATTAGTTCAGCGCTGTGCAATATAGTCATTCGATTTAGCGTCAGTATACACAAACGTCTCCAATAGTGACACTTTACAAGCTCTTTCTGAGTTGTTCGACGCACACGGTAATACCATTTCGATGTATGGACTCAGTAAAGCGCGCATAATGGATCGAGGAATGTCTGAATTAATCTGTAAATGGTTGAGTACGTACTACTCACAGTTAGGAGGGTTGCTAATAGGCCGAAGATTGGGATCTGCGCTTGCCATCAATATCATGCCAGAATAGAAAGATCAGTGCTTTGTGTATTGCCGCTATATCATTTTCATTTTCATTTTCATTTTCATTAAATACGCTCAAGGCGTACCATAAAAAACAGAAACAAACAGTGTAATTGTTAGTTTTACACAAAGCACGAATAACAACAGAACATCATATGCTTCAGGCCCAGACTTCATAAAACTAAAGAATAACGACTTAGCTTGCAAGAAGACTGCTGGATATTACGAATGTCAATGATGAGTTATATCCACAGAGATGGAACCCATGCCCCCGCGTTAGCCAGCAAACGATCTTAAAGTATTCAAACAAGCACGCGACGGCGGGTACATACCCACCGGCCTGCCGGGGATAGCCCAAAACTCCATGAGCATTGCCATATGTGCAAAACAGAATATCGATGATTGTTGTATTACAATGTCAACACGGTTCGAAATAGACGATGTTTTTGAATATTGAACCAACAATCACAGTACATAAGTTGTCCGCGAAACGCTGCCTTACCTATCTTAACATCCAGTTAATGATAAATAATGGTGATACGAGTAAAATAGCATTGCAAGGAGAGTTTCAAGAATATCATTCTACACGCTAAATCAGCGCATCCGATCGCCGTAAAACGAGCAGTATTGCGGAACATGTATAAGACAATAAAGTGTGCAGTGTTGAGAGCGAACAACAGCAATCCCTCAAACTGCCAAACGAGGTAGCAGCCTCTAACGCCTACTTCCTATCAAAGTTTAAACCTTCTGGTAGTACGGCAATTCCTTAAAGCAATCAAACCGGCCCTGGAATACCATACCCTTACGTCCACCATTCATTTTCGATAAGATGCACAAGCTCTGGGGCAAGTTGTTATCCTCATAACCCTCGAAGCAAATCAAGAGACAGCTATGCGTAATCGTTTATATGACACCTTGTACTACGATGAACTGGGTTATTTGGTTTTTACGGAAAGACGGGAGACCGTGCTAAGCTTGGCATTGTCAATTGAATGTCTAAATTGCCACATAACCTACAGTTCTTATCAAATGCAGTGTTTGGAGCATCGGCACCACCGCGAGTGAGGGAAAGGGGACTCAGTCGATTGGATGTGATTAGAGAGCATGTTTGCGGAAGAGGTGCAGAGTACCGCGTGGGAGTGTATATGCTGGTGCACTCGACACTGCAATTGATATGCCCTGTACATAGGGGAGACTGGCCGACAATTGAGCGTACGTGTTAATGACCATTTGGCCAGTAAAAGGCGTGAAGCATGGCAAGTTGGCTAGGGAAACATAGGAAAGTAGATTGATAACGATAATGACCACAACGTCAGGGCCCGTAGTAATCCTCCCAAAGTCGTCACAACGTAAAGAAGGCGAGGTCGGACCGCCCAACACGGGTCACAACTTGGGCACGACGGGTGCGTTGATCGCGGCAAAAGTTGCGCACTTGCCCGACGCCGAACCGCAATGAACAACGCGAGCAACGCGCGCAGCCACTGCGCTATATTGTTAACAACTCTACAAACTATGCCGGTGTCGGTGGGTAAGCTACAAGGTAAGCTACAAGTGCAGCCACAGTTCTGCAAAATTCTGACGTCCGGTAGGTATATGGTACGAGGGGAAAATTAAAAACAAAATTGGCTGAAACTTTGCGTAGATGGGTTATCTGACATGCTGATCACGAAAACGATATTGGTTTTGCGTGGTAGGAGCTTTTTGCAAGCCTACGGTAGGTGTACGGCATGGGTTTCACGCTAAACAAGAAAAGAGGTTTTAATCTGATGAATAATTATGATATTCATATTCGGCAGGGCAAATAACCCCATCATGCAAAGTTTTGGCAAATTCTGAGACTTCGACTCCTAGTGATTGACGCTTGTCCCTAAGCAACTTTGCGTACCGCGGCTCGTTTGACTTTGTGAAAGCGCAAATCTTGAGTTGTCTTTAAAATTCATTTCTTGCTCACTACGCCAGGTGCGTCAACTTCTAGCAACATTTCATGCACACTTTCGGATTGTTATGCATGATCTAAGTTGAGAATGGCTTCATTTTCACTTGAAACCCCATAAATCCTCAAATTTCACCAGTTTCCGAAAAACTCAGATTATTTTCATTTTGTTAACAGAGAACGAGCGGCTTGTGCCAGTCTATAGCTCACTTGGAAGTCTACACAATGTCAAAATTTGAGCGCCAATATCAAAAAGCGAGAAGTTACGGACTCAGTTGTAAAAGTTATTGTTAGTAATAAGCCTAATAAATCATTGAAAATGTATTGATAAGTGAACGTTGCAAGAAAATCACCAGTTTTTTTTTGGCAAAGCTGTGTCATTCTGTTAACCAAGCGCCAAATTGTTTCCTTACCCAGATAAAAGGAAAGCAATCGGCACACAGCTAACGATTGGCAGAAAAGACAAAATACTCGATCAAAACCGTAAGCTGTAAAAAAGTATTGAAATAAGGCATGCAAAAGAAAATCGAACAAATCAGATGCCTTTCGAAATTTGAGCTCAAACCGTTAGAAGTAAGAAAAACCTAAGTTCAGATACCTTCTAATGGAAAACAACTCACCTTGCTGAGATTTTGAAGTAGATTACAGCTTCAGCGAGAAGTAATAATTGCATTGTGCCTGACCGGGCCACCACCCCGGACGTACTCGACCGCTAGTCATGTGTAGGCGCCACGACCTCTCTGTGTTTCCAGTCAAGACCCACTTCCCGACTGTCAGCATGACGGGCACGCTGGTGCTGCCATGTCGCGCCGGTCGCGTTGCCGCGGCCGCCGCGACAAGGCACCGGGCATATGCCTCCGTCACGTCGCCTAATGCTTATTATGGGGCTGCACCAAAAGGGCATGAGAGGGGCAGTTGTCGCGCTCCGACCGAGTCTCGCAACTCAAGGGGTTTACTATAGGCCCAAGCGCGCTATTTTAGAATCGCTTTTCGCACAGTGGTCAGCAGCATACATTCTTTGGCGCGAACCAAAATCAAAAGAAAAGAATGAGCAATTCACTATCACTGGTGACTCAATGCTTCCTATCATACTGTCATTTATAGACACGGCCTCTACACAGCACATTTACGACAAGGCCGATTTTCCGATGACTGCCATTTCAGATCAGAACATATCTCGCAAATTGAGTTTGCTTGATATTCTCCGGTCACTGATGGGTCTTGTGGTTTAAAATACTAAACCTTTGAGAAGTACTCCAGGTGTAACAGGTGTTTATAGAATCACACAGAAGTTTACTCAATTTTACAAACTTGGCTGATCGTTGGGACCATTCTATGTTGTGCAAAAACCTTGAGTGAAAAGCGATATTACGGAAAGCGATTATACGCAAGTACGTGTTGTGTAGCCAAAGGTTTGATGCCACATTTTTGCTTAGATGTTTCTGGAAAAAGTCATCTTTATTGAAGGCTTCATTTCGGAAAACTTGCTGCAATCATAAACTCGCTTGATACTTCTTTCCGAACTAATCGCGGGTGCGTCGCAGGCGATTATTAGCGTTGATAAAATTCGTTGCACTACTAAGCATTGCTTTTAGTTCCGTATGCCTATAATGCCGTAAAGAAAGCTCCCAGGCACTTGCGAAAAATTTTTCAAATCGCTGTAATTTAAAGCAGATTGATCCTTTCTCAGAGCTGCAAATTTCTTTGCAAAGACAATCTCATTACAACAAACATTTGTAATGTTAGATTTTCAGCGTCTCTTTGCGGTCCACTAGCATGCGCCAAAGGGAAAAAAGTTCGGAGCGAAAAATGACTTGTTTGTGCAGGATTATCTCAGGCATGATAAGAGCTGGAGAGCCCAGATGCTGTAGTTATATAGGCAGGCGCTATACTCCTCGAGGAGTATAGCATGGCAACGATCGATACACATCAAATACGTGTAAAACCGGCGATTTTTGTCGCCGATATCGACGATCGTCAATCGCTACGACTGGCGATCGCCACTCGCCGATACCGGCGACATAAATACCTATTGATCGCAAACAAGTTACCACACGTCAAATCGATCCAACGATCGATACACATCAAAACGGTGTAAAACCGGCGATTTTTGTCGCCGATATTGGCGTATACATATCAGAAGCGTAGTCGCCGAAAACTGGCAATCGCCAATCGTCAATGTTGGCGATTGCCAGTAGTCAATATTGAAGTTTTTCACCTTCCTTTTTCTGAGCTTTCTTATTTTTCTAGTGTCTTGCTTTGTTTTCTGTTCTTTAGTACGTTGATTGTCATTTGCGTCTGTAATTCGCATCATTAGGAAGTTTTGGAGACTCTAAAGAGCCTGATAATGTATTCTTGGGCAAAGTCGTGATATGCAAATTCTCGTGGTATTGTGGCTATTCTTTTAATATTTTCCAGCTCTTTCAGAGCATCAACGACATTCGCGGGTCAAGATTCATCTCCTTAAAATAATTCTCAGCTTAAGTGGGCAGTTCGGAAAGGGAACAACCTACGGAGTCACCCACTATTGTAAAACACAGAAAATGAGAAATCTTGCAAAATTCAGTTATATAGCTTTCTTCCAGATTGACTTGTCAGTTAACACAGGAAGGCAGCGCTGTTGCTAACTTATCCGCAAACCGCTACTAATTTTTACAATCCGACGTCGATGTTATCTACGCAATGCGACATCGAGTACTGGCGATCGCTTACGTTAGCGACTGGCGATCGTACAGTAGTAGCGATTGGCGGTCGCCAGATTTCGCCGACTACAAGTCGGATGCAAGTGGTGTTCCAAACACAGTTCTTCAAATGCAAGCAGAAATGAGTCAACATAAACATCCGGTTGAAAATATTCTGCAGCAAAATGCCTTTCATTTCTGAAGCTTATATATTTTATCGAGAAATACTAATCATTTGAGGGTATCTTAAGGTGGTTTGTACGGAAAGTAGCGGCAAAGACGGGATGACCGTTCGAGATATCGGAGGTGTATTCATCATCATTCTAGCAGCTATTATTTTATCGGCAATCATTCTCACGATTGAATACACCTATTACAGGTTGCTGAAGCTCTTTTCATAGCTTTTCGAGTAAAGTAGAATTTTTAGGAGAAACAACGCAACGACAGTTGGACATCAGGATATCAAAGAGAACTAATGGGACAGACGTATTATATGCCAGTTGCAAAAAATAAGCTGCACCCACATTTTTGTCTGATGGCGTGCGCACAGTACCAGTGCGACCGCAGGGATGTTGGCGTCAATTTAGATAAAACGATTAGCATTTGAAAATTTCTGAAAGCATAGAAGTGTGAAGATAAAACTTCCGTTGCAGGAAAAGCGTTGCGAGCGTACAAGTCTACGTGAACTGGCTCAAAGATCTGCAATTTATATACAGCTCTCAGCAAACAGTCTGTAGTTATATTGTACAATGAACTGCAAGGGAATATGTTGTGACAATTAGCAATTTGGACCATAGGTGCGATAGGGGAGCAGGGTCCCCTCTAGGTGAAGGGGGTTTTGGCTATTTCTGATTCAGAAAAGCGAAGGGGGTAATTGAATCTGGGATGAGTGCTGACCAAGCTTACATGTCTAACGGGAGCATTTTATGCAATCACTTTACGCTCCATTCCCGAGAGAAAGAGGAGGACTATGAAAAAAGAGACGGTCTACGTTTACTGGCAAGGTCTTGCTCTGTGCTACTGTTAGAAAATCAGGCACCTTCATTCATTCTTCACGCAGGAAATTCTTGACAAAAACATGTTTTTAACTAAAATGCCATGTATTTCTGAGTAGAGGGGAGCTAGAGAAAAAGAGACGGTCTACGTCGAATCCTTGTTTCGTGAGCTTTCTAATGGTATAAAGGTTGTAAGGTGAAAAAACTCGTGGTTTTCAATTTCAATATTAACTTGCACCACCCTGCTCCGGCTTTCTGTGGGTAGCCGGAGCAAGACTTTTATGGTCTGGGAAAGCTTTCTACACCAACATTTTATATACCATTCGATAGCTAAGAACACAAGGAATCGACCTAGACTGTCTCTTTTTTCATAGCTTTTCTGTGAAGCAAGATACGAGCAGTTTTATCTAGTTACAATATCAGTCAATTCTGGATAATTATCTTTCAAATAAAGAAGATTTTTTCGAACTTTTATATATGATTCGAAAGCTTGAGAAACGAGTAATCTAACTGCTCTCTTATTTGTTATTTATCTCTCTTTGAGAGGAGATATGGTACGATTCTTGTCAGTAAACATGTATCCATCACTAGCTAGTCCAGATTTTTTACTCTTGCTCCACTCTTTCTTGCGACAGCGTGCATTCATTTTTATAATGTGAATTATTCAAAGAATCAGACATTCTTTTTTTTTCAACAAAATGCTGACAAAAAGTGCCGTTGTAACAGCTGTTTGATTCTGCCGTTATGCCTTGATTCAGGTCTCAACCTCAAGTGGAAGGGGTCAGCGAGATGCCGGCTCTAAAGTGAAGGGGGTCAGTGAAATTTCTCCACCTATCGCATCTATGATTTGGACCGTCATATTGCTAAACATATGAAATTTATTTGACTACTCTCCGGCTAGCGACTCAAAGCCTCAAAAACACATTTTCTTGACATGACTTGACAAGCCAAGCGCAGAAATGCACACTCACTTTACCATTTTGAAGATAACGTGAATGTCTTTCGTTTTTTTTTCAGACAGACATTTTGCTGCCAACACATTTGTTGGGTAGGAAATTCACAGATTAGCCGAGGTTTTGATTTTGTCTTGACAAGTTTAAAAATGATCGCATTATTCGCAGTATCAGACACTTTACACTCCTGTAACCAGTCAATTTGGTTTATTTCAACCTCCCATGTTATATTCCAGACAAGTATATACTTTCCTCTACACGTCGCTATGAAAACCACTCTTTTGAAATTGACAAAAAATGACGAACAAGTGATAGCACAGAGAAGCACAACAGCTTTTTGTCTATGCACCGTGGTGGATATCCGTCTTCCCAAATCAGCTGACGTTATGAGAACTTGCGAAGTCTCCAACGGGCATACAGCAAGTATCAATCTTGAGACAAATCTCTTTAAACCTTGCTCGTCTTTGAAAAAGGAATAGTTATACTTCTTCGACGTTTAGTCAAGTGGGTAAATGAATACGAATCAACCGGCATTACATCAAAGCTCGAGACCGGCTGATGACAAGATTTTTGCAGCGACGCCGGACAATGTTTGATAACCGCCACTGTCGAGAATCAATGATGATTGTTTTCAAACATTTCGCCTGACATTTGGATGAATAAAAAAATCACCAAAGTTCCAAGATCTCCCTTCTGTAAATCTGGGCATATTAAAATACTAAGCTTTATCATGTTATTCCACATCTAAGTTTTTACGGTGGTACACCTTATCAACTTAAAGCGTTTCGTCTAAATCGTCGTCTTTGGAGATCTGAAAGTAAATTGCAGTATTCTTTTATCCACAAAGCGAAACTGCCAAACGCCATTCCCGGGCATAGCATTGTCCTTGTCTCATACGCAACGTACTGACAATGTTTGATAAGGGACAAGGGAAGGAAACTTGGTCGAAGTGGAGTTTCCATATGAGATACGCACCTGATTACTTTGACACGCTCTATGCAATCAATCCTTTCAGCACAATAAACCTATGCTAGTTATTACTCCTTTCAAAAGGAACGGCTTCAATACCTGCTTTTATCTTAACCGAATCATTGCATTTTTGCTTCAAAAAAATCCCATAACTCCCCTCCCAGAGGCGCTTTGCAGGTACCCAAAAAGGTTTGGAATCAGCGTTCCATGCCGTATAAAACTGTAAATATTTCATTTGGAGAAACCACTTCGACCGAGTAATATTCTATTGTGAGATACATGCAGATGAAGAAAACGAACCTTGGGTTTATCGTGATGTTAGTAAAAAGTTAGTTGGCAGCCCCACAACAGAATCGGACGATATTGGAACTACTTAGCATTGTGTCCTCATAGGTGCAGGCCCAGCTCGAATGTCGACAAGAAAGACAAGAGGTCGGTTGTTATAGATAAGTATTCATTTTTGCAATTCATGACAGTATCTTTAGTGGAATGTGGCTTCCATATCTTTCTAGCAGAAATTCTGTTTCGTGCGAGAAGACCGTATGCTTTATCTCAGCTAGCCCCAGTCTTATGAGTCAAACTGAGGTGTTAGTTTTTGCTTAACCTTACTGTACTGCCGCTATCTGCTGCATTATAACAGTAGCATTAAAACAGTTATAACAGTAGATTTGAAACAGACGAATGTTCTCGCAATATATTAAGCTCAGAAGAGAAAACCCTCAAAATAAACGGCTTTCTTATCTCAAATTCAGATAAATACCATTTGATTCAACCGGCTTGACTTCGAAAAGGCGGCGCTCCGTAACCCAATTGAGGCTAGCTAGTAACCAGAGAGCAACCGCGCTAGAGAGACACAGGTGCGTCCCGGGCGCGAGCGGCCTTAATCACGTCACAAAGCCCTGCCTTGCCGAAGCCAAGCCAGTTGAATCAAAGTTCTAATCTGACAGTATCGTTCGCGTAAATTGATAGTGTAAGTAGGTCTCAAAGAACATCTTGTGTACGCCAACTCAGCACATCAAAAGCAGTCAGAGAATTCATCATTCCCAATATGTTTAAACCTGCCGCTTCGATATGTACGGGTGAAAAAAATCCATTCTATAAGCTTGGCTATTGATATTGCACAAAGTAATGCTACATGTCTCCACCATACTGCGGCCGCAGGCGTGTGAACGGTAGTCACTTTACGAGAAACGATGGCAGGAAAATTCCTTCCTGCTTACCATTCTTCTTTGAAGAGATAGTATGGCGATCAAGCGATGCATACCGCAAGGATCAACTGCAGAATGTTGCAATGCTCGTGAACGCTTCTGAGAACTAGATCAAGAAGCAGTTGGTTAGAAGTAGACTTTATGAAGTAAAATGTGTGTCCGGAAAATATAAGGCTTTTTTTTGCGGATCAGTAGGTGATTGCACAAAGTCAGGAGTTGTGTACCAGCTCCAATACTTGCGCTTGTGAATGCGATTCATGTAGGAGAAAAAGGTGGAGCGATTCACCTTAAGAGTCAGGAGGCACTTGGCGATAGGAGACGCAAGAAACTAGCGTCACCGTTGGGAAGATTCAAGGCTGAGAAACACAGTCGAGGTAGATTGACGTAAAGTGTAGATCCTATCATGAAAGACGGAGATTTCTGCAATAAAGGTTATGGAAGCCGCATGGACTTCTTCGAAAATCTTGGCATGAACAGCAAAAGTGAATGTTTGTCTACAACGACCAACCTCTTGCCTGTGTTGTCGATATGCAAGCAGCAGCCTGCACATATAAAGATATCACATGGTGACAGTGGCGTACCCAGGATTTCGGCTCGGGGGGGGGGGGGCGCGACAAAAAATTTTTTCTAAAGAAGGTGCGTGTCGTTAGCCACGCACTCCGAAAAAATTTTGGGGGTGCTTCCCAAAATATTTTTGGGTCCCCGACCCCTAAAATCTGGAAAAAGGGGGCGTGGCGTCAGCCACGCCCCAGAAAAAAATTTTTTTACAAGGCTATTTTGAATTTTTAAAAATTTTTAAAAATTATTTTAATTATTTACAAAAATAAACAAGTCACTTACACATTTTTATAACCCATATAAGTAACTTTCAAAAATTTCGCGACCCATTCTCGGGGGGGGGGGCGCCCCCCCCCCCCGGTACGCTACTGCATGGTGAGTATTTCTCAGTGTGGTCTTCTACTATTGTGCAGCTACTAATTGGCTCTCTGTCAATATCCAAAGTTTGTTTTTTCTTCATGAATATGTTTCTCAGTACGTTGTGCATGAAACAACGTCTGGGCAACGCTGTTGCGCTCCGTGGATGAGAGAAGACTGCAATTTGCTTCAAGACCTTCTAAGACGACGACTTATCGGAGCACGTCGCATCAATAAAATATACCATCATAAAGAGCTGGATCTGGCATATAAAATTGAAGTCAAAAATACAATATTTTCCATCTTCTCAAAAGTCGGGGCGAACCCTGCAAAAAAAGACAAAGATAACCTGTGAATCTGCTTCTCTATACGCTCTGGACAGCAGTCGCACCTTCTTTCGTATTATGTATTGTAATATTTCCGAGTTAATAGTTAGTTCCAAGTCAATAGTTAGTTTTTATGTATTGTAATAGTTCCGAGTCAATAGTTAGTTTTTATGTATTGTAATAGTTCCGAGTCCTTTGATAGTCGCTTGGACGATCGACATAACTTTTTGGAATCTATAGCTGGCTTTTCGTCATTTTTCAAGATTATTTTACTGTACTGTCAGATCACAGATTTGGTCATCCCAAACCTCAAGAGCATCAAACGTGAGGAACTCGGATGTCATATGATGCAGCTGGCGGCTTTCATGTAGGCAATCCTACTTCTGTATGATACTGTTGTTTGCAAAAAGTGAGCATGATTATTCATTCCCAAAACAATGGCAAAAGCCTGAATGCTTAGTTGTAATGCCTTTAATGGCATAAAAGCCTGAATGCTTAGTTGTAATGTTGGTTGCATAATACCACTATCGACAGCGGCTATTCGCACACTGTTGGCAATCAGCGGCTGCTCCGCTACTATCTAATAAAGACTTGTACAACGTAATAATACCAGCTTGGGCCTTCTGGATGAACGCCAAGAGTCCAAAAATGAACCGGAAGAAGGAAGAGTGCCTTGCGGTAACTAATGAACTTGCGCCAAATCAATTCCTATGTAGGTTTTGATATGAGGTCAGGTCACACGGCTGCTATTAAAAGAGGTTGAGGTATATACATATCCCATATTCGGTGGTCAATGCGCCTCCTGTTGTGTAAGGTGAGTTCTGGCAGTCCGTTAATCTACCTTGGCTTTCGTAGGTCACGGATTGAATGATATCCTGAGCTTTGATGTTGGCATCTGAGTGAATTTGTCACTTGTACATTCGACTTTCCAGGCTCTGACTAAGGCGAAAAAGCCGAAACGTTGGCCGGCTGAATAAAAAGTCATGACATCTTGCTTGCTGCTCAAAGAGACGACACAGCGGTGCCAGCTTGGTTCATCCAAAGGAAGGCCAGTTGAAGATGCAAAATGGTTAGACTGCACTTTGTTTATTCTATCTTATCAAAGTTTTCCCAAGAGTCTGAAATTAAAATCCAGGAAAACAGGGGTAGGTAAAAATCATGATTTGGAGATTCTGACGATCAATCAAGCAAGGCCTCGGAACAAAAATATTGCTGCTACAAAAAAAATTTTTTGCATGATCACTGTTTAGAACGTTTGCCTACGTTACTCAGAACACTTTGAGAATAAGTCTGAAAACGGCACGAACTTCCAGACGACTTAAGTATCTATCGCGTTCCCTTCGATACGGGAGTCCTTCATGAAGGGGCGTTAACTTGACATATAAACGGGCAAGTCACTTGTCAGCAACAAGATGTACCAAACTTACTAATAACTCAGCTGAGAATGTGCAATCTTGCTGCGTATAATAACCATTTTCTTTTAAAATCAACCCTCCTTTTGTTGAAAGCGATGTAAATAAAGGTAAAACTGAATGTTTGAGACCTTTTAAAAGACTTTCTAGACTGAGCCGCTGTATCTCAAGGAATACAAAAGACATCAATTAGCAGTTTCAGTAACGCTCAACTTGTGATTAGGGCACTGAATTATAAGCAAAGTCGCCTATTTCCATTTCGCACTTTGTATGGAGTTGCAAGCACAGGCACTGATTTACGTAAGAATTTCTTCTCCAGTCGAAGTACTACGTGGAACGTGCGGCGCATCTTCTGATGGAAGCAAGCCTTGAAGCATAATACTAAGCGTAAACATAAACAATCTTTCTATGGCAAAATTGTCTTGCTCATCGTCGGGAAATTGTCGCACTATGGCCGGATAAAGAACGTCGAAATGACTGCATTTTGTAGTTGCTGTGAAAAAGCGCGAAACGCACTTACGCTGCGGAATGGTAGTCATTTCTCGCGTCAAATGTTTCGGTCAAAGGCACCTTCCACCCAGATTCTCGACTTACATGTTTGGTCGTTGGGCCTTCTCATGTCCCTGATTCCGAATATGATCTTGAGAGTTCGCGAAACAGCCGACTATCCCCTTTCAGGAGCATCCACAGGCCCGTTTTTTGGAACAGTGATCGGATGGGTGCGCATCGATGGGCGAGCATCACTGGAGGGGGCGGTGCCGAGTTGTGGTCCTCACGCTTCTCCGCTATTCCGAAGCGATTTCCTCGCTTCCGAAGCGACAATCTGAGTCGCAACTTGGGCATTGGCTTGAAGGGGGTGAGGGGGGGGTCCTACTGTCGCCAGCTGCCAAAAACTCAAGACACCCAACTTAGGGTGGACGATGCCTTTAAGCATAAGAGCTTGTTGTGGGCGACTACTCAGATTAGAGAGTGACATTCTTAGTCAAGATGATGACGACGTCCATCTGGTAGTAGAACAAAGGATGTTTAAACGGTTGCTACCAAAAGAATTTCAATCCAATGAATAGTAGAATATTTGAAACTGCGGTACTTCTGGTAAGAGAAGAGGTTTTCAAGGGATTCCTCATCCTTTCTGTAACCGTTTCTGCAGGGTCCTTGGAATAAAAGAAAAGAATTTCTACTTTGCAATGTACCAAGTTTTAAAAATATGAAATGTTAGGTTGGTCCGAAAGTTCTGTCCCACCATTTTCAAAAGATCGTAACTTTTTCCTAGCACAATGTTTTTGCAAGAGTAAAAACACGTTGAAAACAGCAACTCATGCACTTTCTAAAACTTCTTTGACTGCTCTCTACTAAGCTCTGAAAGCACTTCGAGTTCGGAATTTTTAAGCAAGCCCGTTAAAAAATCTAGAACTGTGCCATAAAATCCAAAACAGCCAGTATCCTAGACTATTTTACCCCCTCTTTCTGGCTGAGCAAAAATCGCGCTGATCAAGCTGTTTTCCGAAAAGTTATGATTTTTGAAAAAATGTCAAAAAATCAATTTTCTTAAGAAACTGATTTTTTGGCATTTTTTCTTGAAAATCATAACTTCTTTCAAAAGGGCTCGATCAGCGCGAATCTTGCTCAGCTGGAAAGAGGGGATCAAAAAACCTAGAATACTGCCTGTTTTGGATTTTATGGCACACTTTTGGATTTTTCAACGGGCTTGCTAAAAAATTCCGAAATCGAAGTGATTTCCTTTTTCCAATTTTTTCTCTGCATTCAGAGCTTGGTGAATAGCAGCAAGGTAGTTTTAGAAAGTGCACGAATTACTGTTTTTAATGTGGTTTTACTCTTGCAAAAACATTGTGTTAGGAAGAAGTTACAATTTTTGAAAATGGTGGGACAGAACTTTCAGACCAACCTAATAGAAGGTAGTAGTTATAGTAGGAGTGCGACTGCTGGAGGGAGAACGGCGTTACTGTTACGCCTTGAAGTGTGAAAAGAACGTTTCGCTGTTTGGTATGAGTCTTCTGATGGGAGTTCTCCGCAAGAGAATAAGGAAATCGTAGCCTTTGGTGAGAATAGATGCCTGATGCTATGGAAAACTGGAATTATTGCATGGTGCTTTAGGTGTATAAAAGAAATTGTTCACAGTCTTGATAAAGTGCAGGAGTGTTAGGGGGTTATGCTCCTTTTTAAGAAAATCCTGGGTGAATGTTGAAAAAATCTGGCACCCCTGGCTAGACTATTTGCGCAAACAGAACGAAACGTGCAGCAATCAGTACGCTGGAAGCAAATGGTGTAGTACTCTAATTCCACGCGTATAAGGCGCACTTTTTCGAATTTTCAAGCTAGCCGCTCAGCCGTTTCACTGTATTCCGGAAGGAAATCCTTACATCGCACGATTCTTTCAAGCAATATACAGCACGTTATAGGACCCTTTGGTTGTAAAGTTCTTTGGCTTGTCTGGGCTGGTCGATTCTGGAAAAAAAATCCCCCGCGCCTTATGCGCGTGAAATTAGGGTGTTCCCTCATTGAATTTAGAAAACCACCAGAATGAGAAGGTAATGTCAATATTCGAGCAACTTCGTACTTACTATTATCTGCCCTGAACGCTTGCTAGTGAGCCACAGAGTCGCTAGTCTTGCATATAAAGCTAAATGTGTGTTTGCCTGTGTTCAAATATCTGCTTGTGCGTACGTCCCGAGTAGAAGGTTCATTTTTGACCCAATCCGAATTAATCGCACACAAACACATATATGTATAGTTTTATAGAGCTGGCTTCAACTTACCGATATTGCCGCGCCGAACGATTCACGGATTGCCCTTTGTTACTGTACGACTGCGGTAAAAACTTCGGAAAGGGTTTGAGGCATTGTCATAAAGTGTTCTAGAGCGCAACCAAATAACCTACGAACAATTACACCAAACTAATCGGAGCCCTAAATATGAAATTATCACTTTATCGTTAAAGTTTATGTATAATTATGTCAGTAATACCGTGCCAACTTTCCCCAAAGTCTCCTTGAGAAATGCTGGAAGTTTCCACCGCAATCCTTTAGTAACCAGAAGCGATTTTTAAGCGGATCTGATTTTTAAGCAACAATCCATAGAAGGCACATACTCTCCCCCCTCTATAGTTTCCCCTTTTGTCTTCGCTATGGTAAACTAACGTCTTCTATTATGAAGAAGTAAAGTGTAATCTTTCTATCTCAGCTGGAAATGCCCATAACAGAATCACATTTTCTCAATGACTCTCATTTCAATGTGCTTTATGCGAGGTAAAGAAAAGGGAAGGAGAAATCCAGAACTGTGATGCAGACGTGTTTAAGAGGGAATGGAAGCGAAAAAGCTGCTGGCTACCCACCTAGGGATATGCACAGGAAGCACCCGGCAGTTTGGCAAAGCAAGAAAAAAGCCAAGGAAAAGACTGAAGGAGCAGAAGAAACTGCAAAAAAAATTTCAACAAATTTTTTTCGGCGGCTCAGTGACGATTCAGTTGTTAGTAATTGGTTATTACAAAACCTTGCAGAGATATATCTACTACTACAGTGAAACAATGATATCTAGTCACTCACATTCAAAGCAGAACAAAGAGATCAATCATAACACATTGATTTGCTCTACCATTTTCTGCGTTGTTCACACATAGATGTGTGTTTTCCATTTCTTTCGAAATCCTTCTTCTCACTATTTTGAACTTTAAGTGTACTACGTATTTACAAAGTAGGATGCAATAGTTACGTTCTCATAGCGCACTATCGGTTCACGAAGAAACAAGTTCTGAAGGTGCGAGAACTACATAAATTACAGCAAAACCATGTGATTTCTTCTTTTTTGATGCTTCAGAATGTGTTAATCCTATATAAAGTGTTATCGCTTTTTAAACTAATCGTTTCTGTAACGATCGCTGGTAGCTTTTATCTTACATTTCTTATAATACTTCTTGATGTTGTAAGAAAAACTTGCAACGAAACATCGCCGGTACTCTTTCTGAAACTACCATTCTCCTTGGTTTGACCAAATGAAAGACATTCAAAAACTTTTATCTAGTTTGTAGAGTCTGTAAGTTTACAACTTAGGTTTGCAGCTTTATGTGATTTTCCCAAAGCTTTGTTCTCCATTTCTTCATTCATCTTCACCCCTTTAGGCAACTTATTCATCGAAAAAGTAATGTTCAAAGCATCCTGGTCCTTAACATCAATAATTAACATTAACAATTAATAATTCAAAACATCTCTTATAAAGTTTTCGAAGTGCGCAGCTATGCATTATGTAAGTCGGATCGAAATTTTCGATTGTTTCGGACAAGACACAGAACCTTGACTCTTAACCTTTGATTGTATAATTGTAAAAAAATAGGAAAAACGCAAAATTACTACACATGAGATGGCTATATATAAAACGTATCCCAGTTGGCATGACCTTTTGTTTTCAAAATTCGCTACATTCTGAATCTAACGAAGATACATTGAAAGTTGAGATCCATGTTGCGTTAAAAAAAATTATTAATGTTTTCTGTTCCTGTTCGGGCCGCGTTCAATAAGACAAATGAAGTTCTTAACGAGCTAAGCCATAAATCGTATATCCATGGCTCCTTATGGAGATGGCTTTGGCTACCTGTTTGTGGTAGCCAAAGCCATCGCTATTATGCTCAGATCGTTAGGAGACCCCAAACCCGTCTATATGGGCTGCACCGAAACCATTTTTCAAGTCTCATCGTTAGTAGTTTTTGCAAAACCATCTGCGGACTGTGCATATAAGGGCTTCGAGCTACAGTCTTCGCCATTTCTGCGGATATCCAAACTATTTACTCTGAAATTCAGACTTTGAA
Source organism: Cylicocyclus nassatus (assembly GCA_958299035.1). Classification (NCBI taxonomy): domain Eukaryota; kingdom Metazoa; phylum Nematoda; class Chromadorea; order Rhabditida; family Strongylidae; genus Cylicocyclus; species Cylicocyclus nassatus. The sequence goes on from CATQJL010000316.1 coordinate 36,953,682, forward strand.
CTTGGTTCGTAGTCTTGCTCCGGTAGCTAATCAATCACTTTTGAGATCTAGCTGCTATAATTTGAAAATTCAAAATGAGTTTAACAACTAATTTGACTAGACTGACAGGAAATCTTTGCTTCGATCTTTTTTAGAGGAGGGGAGTAAAATTATCAAAATTACCACATCAGAATGATTTTCAGGAGCAAGTAAGCCTACCGTGTTCGTGGAGAGAAGGGTACGAATAGGAAAGAGTAGCGGAGATTCGCACAAATTTCTTTCTCTCTAATCGATAAAAAATAAATTCGGGTTTTGTACACTTTTATGTATAATTGAATTCTGTTATATTATGCATGCATGTCAAAAGAAATCAAATCGCAGTTGATTTTTATCTCACCGAGCTTGAATCATAAAGAAAGACGAAGACGTAATCATCACTTTTTTTAACTTCTTTATTTTTCAAACTTCTTCCTTCAACTCATCTGAAATCGTGCCAACTACATTTATCGTTGGTTCTTTTAAGAACTGCTAAGCCAGAAGAGCCTAACCAGTCCCATTCGATGCCAGTTTGTAATTACCATATAGGGCCTGGTTTTCAAGTTTTTCCAATGTTCCGTTTTTTGTTTTGAAAACCAGCCCCGTAAGTGCCCAACTGACCATTCCGGTGCACACCTTTCCATTCAAACCGTTTCCACGAAGCAGTAAAATGCGTCCTTATCTTTTTGCATTTCTTTTTATCCTAGCTTGAAAGTGCGCATTTCGCTATGCTTTTTTTCGTTGGTTATCGGACAAAGTAAACTGATGTATAATAATAAGTCTCTTCTCAGTTTTGAGATTGCTTGCATCATAATCCAAATACGTAGTTTTTTGTCTACGATCCTCTGACACTATGGACAAATAATTTAGGTATAACATATTTAGAGATGTCCCGCGATACAGTAGCTTCATCGGGATGTGAGATCATCGGGAACACTCCACTTGTAAAACTAAATAAAATAACGGAAGGGCTAGACGCAACCATCGGTGAGTGTACATGTAACGTTTTGCACAAGTTGTTCCTTTGACATGATTCCATGCAAAAATGACCTACTCAGACAACTGACCGAAACTTTCACAGAACGTTTGGCAAAGTTCGGTCGGGTTACCTGCGGGAGTTTCGTAAACGTGCTGCGGAAGTTCCCAAATGAGGGGCTGCGGAAGTTCTGAAGAATGCGAACCACAACAGCAAATCACTCTATTGACTGTGAGATTCACCTACTATCCTCTGCTCCACGGCTGACATGTTCGATAATGCACTCTAGTTGTTGGCGAGGCAACATCACGAAACAACAAATCCAAAACCCTGCGGAAGTACCGGCATGTCAAAGTCTGCGAAACCGCTGGCATTTTTGGAAGTTCCGCTTTGTAAAAGGTCCTGCAGAAGTTCGTGTTTTCAACCTGACGTGAAAATCCTGCGGAAGTTCTCATTTTTTATGTTTCTATTTTTGCTATTGAGAAAAAATCCTGCGGAACCGCTGCAAATTTTACTTGTTCTGTGGAAGTTCTCTTGAATTCTCTGAGTATGGTCAAGACAATGAAGGTTGTACAAAAGACAAACAAGTTTTACCTCAGATTCGATCTTTTCCTCATGAGTTTTGCCCCGCATAATCTGTGTGCTGATATATCAGGTACCGAAAGGTTTTTCGCACCATCATTGCTATCAATAAATACTTCCAAAAAAATAAACCTTGTAATTCCTAAGAGTACCTTGTAGATTCCCTACTGAGTTTTTAGTGCAGAGATAAAAACAAAAGAATGTGATCTTCCAAGCTTCGGCGATCTTCAGCAAGCCGAAAGGTTTTGAAACAACCTCTTCCCAACTGCGCAAAAATTTTGGCAATCGAGTTTTCTGGATATGATTTTTGATGATGCCGAAAACAGCAGAAAACGAAAATTGATTTTCCTCTTGAAAACCATAACTTTTCAAAAAGAAGCTCGATCATAAGCACAAGCTTTGCAGAGTTAGGAAGAGAAGGTCTTAAAATCTATGATACCACCGTTTTGGATTTTCTTGCATGGTCAGATTTTAGTTGTCTTGCTTGAATAAAATCACCGAAATCTGGATGATCTCATGCTTTGATTTATCTCTGAGTCAGGGCTTAACAGGGACCTTGGGGCAACTTTGGAAAGTACCAGATTCACTTTCTTCAAGAGTATTTAGTAGCAATACTACTAAAATACAAAATCAATTTTTTTTTTCAAAATGCTGAGTGGACTTTCGTTTGAAGTTAATGCATTGATCAGCTTAGAACAGTATAAAGACTAGCATTAGGCCTAAGGCATACCTCACGCGATTTTAGTCGCCGCGCGATTTGGCATTGCAACGACTCTCCAAAGCTGGTCGTAAACGCACTTTATTTGCGCCAGACTTGCTGCGTTTGCTACAATTTACAGAATCTACGCACCCATGCATCCGAGAGCCTCGCATGCTTAAAGGCAGCGTCCGGGCAAAATTTCGCCTCTCATGTTTCTGCCATTCTGGGGCCTTCCCGTGGCTCTGAATACAGTTGTAAATTCCAAATTGTTCAAAACCCCCAAAAAACCCGATTCTAGGGGACCCTCTCTTCAAGAAGCGGACGAGTTTCGGATTGCTCGTCCCCATCGCATGCCAGCGGGAGGAGCTGCAACTGCACGGATGCCGTTGCATTGCAGTATGCAGTCCAACTGCAATGCAACTGCAATGCAACCGCAAACCTGCGTGAGCACTCGTCCTCAGCGGTGGTTTGTGATACGAAGGGCACTTTGTGATACGTATCACAGGCCCGTATCTCCTTTTAGAGGCCACCTCAAAGATTCGGACCAACGCAGATCGGATACTTATGGGCCCCTCTTTACAACTATGTGCTAACCTGGGTGGATGGATCTTGCCCGGACGCTGCCTCTAATCTCTAGATATCTGGCAAATCGCCAAGTCAAGAAATGTGGCGATTTCGCGACGCGAGAGGTATGCCTTAGGCCTTATGCCATAATTTTTGTGCATGGAAAAAACAATCAAAACTTAGCGGAATAATCATATGAGGTTTCTTTTCATAGAAGATTGCACGAAGGTACACCAAACTTTCTAACACTAGATGGCCGATATTTGTTGCAGCAGTGAAGCTCGAGTACATGAATCCAGCAGGATCCGTCAAAGATCGTGTAGCCATCGCAATGATTGAGGCAGCCGAAAAACAGGGTAAGATCACTCCAGGAAAGAGTGTGCTCATTGAACCGACGAGCGGTAACATTGGTATCGCGTTGGCTTACTGTGCAGCGATCAAAGGGTAAGTTTATTCTTAGTTTTTCTACTCCCTTACATTCCCCGTGGCAGTCTACGGCAGAGAAGTTCCAGGTACAAGTTAATTTTAACGATGCCCGCATCTATGAGTGTTGAAAGACGAGCTATACTGAAGGCTTACGGTGCGGAGGTACGCGTCGTTAAGGTTGGGTTCAGAGTTGCCTGGCGCCGTGCTAGGGCGTCTATCGATCATTAGGGGGCGCCCTATGTGGCTGGCACGATGCTGGCACGACATTGGCACACGGACTGTGGAAACAGCCTTAACTGACTATGCACGCGAGCATTGCCAAAAGGAGCCCACTAACGGCTGACTTCTAAGTGCTTCCTTATCTTTATCAACTTCTTAAAAGCAGTGTCTCGGCAACAATTCGATCTCCAGTTTTTCACCTTCGGGAGCTTTCTCGCCTGAGGAATCCATATCTGGGCTTTTCAGTGCATGAAAATGGCAAAAATGCTTTTTCCGAAGCATTCCAGGTCCACATGCAGTGAGGTTACGCCGGAAGTTTTCCGCCCCCCCCCCCCCCCCACTTGCACGTATTCTCCACTGAATGCGAAACCTGAAAAGTTTTGGAAGAAGCTCATTTTCGCTACTTTCATGCGCTGAGAAGCCCTGATATCTGTTCCTTATGACGAAAATACTCCGAAAAAGTGAAAATCTGAAAAAGGAGATTTTGCCGAGACACTGCCTTTAACTTCTTCTCTGACTGCAAAGCAATGTCATGCGCCACAACAACTGATGCACAGCGTACATTGTCTGCGTCTATGAATACGCTATATGCTCCTTTCTTTTCTAGGGAAAGAGGAAGCATGCTTTATGGTTTGCCTCCGCACTCAAGCTTATTGAGTCGGAGATATACTGGGATCTGGGAGTGAAATCTAGAACTCCTACCAAAAAAAGTCTGTTGCAGGTACAAGGTAATTTTGACGATGCCTGCGTCTTATAGCGTTGAGAGACGAGCTATATTAAAAGCTTATGGTGCGGAGGTAAGCTATTTTTTTTTGTGTTGGAAGTCACGGACAGCGCAGAGACCACCGACTGATTATAAGTTGCTTTTTGCACTTATTATATCGTCCTTACTTCCTCTGCAACAACAAGTAGTCGCAACCGCGCTGCAGCAATGCATGCAAAATGTACATTGTCTGCGTCGGTGGAGGGACTTACACGTTGGGAACTAATTTTGCTTGAAACTTGCGATAGCTACTGAACCTCAATTCAAATTCGCCATTTCAGGTGGTACTCACTGATCCAGCGCTCGGCATAAATGCTGCAGTGCAACGTGCACAGGATCTGGCAGCTATAATTCCAAACTCTCATATTTTGAATCAAGTAAGTTCGCTTTGCAACAAGATGCTTAATTTTCTCGGCAGAAGCAATAAATTCTATTTTCCATTCTTTTCCCCGACAACGATCATCGTTAAAGCCTCAAATACATTTTCTCTTCAACGCCTTCGCTCTTCTGTCAACTTTTGCTTTGAAAACCTTTATTCGCTGCTTTTGGCCCCAAGAACGCACCCCCGCTTTCAGACTGGTCTGCTGCTCAGCAAAGAATGAAAAAAGTTGTTCATAATGACTTACTACTACTTGTTTCCAAAAATTCATTGCGAACTTCCCTCGTGGATGCCCTAATCTCTAGGTTGAAACCTTTTTCTGTGATAATAGAAAAAAATTTTCTTTCAGTTCGCTAATCCAGCAAACCCACAACAGCATTATCTCACAACTGGGCCGGAAATTTGGAAACAAACTCATGGAAAGGTGAGATCCAAAGCCGTCTACAAGAATGAAGTGATTAGAAACTTCCAGATTGAATTTAGGGCCTTAGGACTTTTGAAGCATCTTATAATTGATGTTCTTCTTGATTTCCAAAAATTAAATCGTTAAAAAGCAAGAGTATTGTTTATAGTACGAACATTTAAACTTACAGGTCGACATCGTATGCTTCGGTGTTGGTTCCGGTGGTACTTGTACTGGTGTGGGACGATATTTGAAAGAGCAAAACCCCAACATCCAGGTATCCTTTCTTAATCTGATACAAGGAGGTTTTCGAAAGCCAAAAATTCATTTAGGTATACCCTGTAGAACCATATGAGTCATCTGTCATCAACGGATTTCCAGCTGGTACTCACAAAATCCAAGGTAAACTTACAATTACTCCTTTCGGCCATCAAAATGAAAACTTTATTGTAATAAGCTTATTTTAGGCATTGGAGCTGGGATAATCCCAGAAAATCTTGATCGTACGCTCTTCAAGGAAGCATTGCGTGTACATTCCGATGATGCTATAGCAATGGCAAAGAGACTAGCAAAAGAAGAGGCTATTTTGGGCGGAATATCATCTGGCGCAAACGTGTGCGCTGCGATTCAGGTACTTGTTTCTCCAGCTGCGAAACAAAAAAAAAATAAATTGAAATTTTGACTGAAAGCGCAAAGCGGTGGCTCAAGTAGAAATGAAAACTTTGGAAAATCTGAATTCTAAGCTAATTAGCTTCATGTGAACATAGACGGAAAAAAATTAACTTTGCGCTTTGACTCCAAAGTTGCCGCTCTGTGAAAATACAAATTAGGAAACTTCTTGTAGATTGGTTGGAGCTGCTGTTTACTAGTTTACTCGTAACTTGTGAGGAAAATCACCACGCTCGAGGTTCGCCCAACTTCGCGTCGCATCGCCTTTCTTGCTTCGATTCAGATTTCGAGAGGACAAATTCTGAATCCAGAAACACATTCAACTCAAATCGACGAGATGCTTCTTTCGATATACAGAGCCTGTTTGAGCCCGGTAATAGTTAAATTGTACGGATCTTTACGGATTTTCGCTGAGAGTAAGTTACTCAGAATGCTTACTCATTGCAGAATGAGTAACCTATACTAAGCAAAAAAATATGGAAAGATCTATGAAATTTGGTCGACTACCTGCCCAAAGAGGCACTTCAATCACATCAAAAGAAGCTTCTCGTCGTGCTGACTTGAGTGCTGTTTCTGGATTCAGAATTAGTCCACTCTGAAGCGAGATATGGCGTTGCGACGCGAAGTTCGGCAGATTTCGACGAAACGCGGTTTTTTTCACAGATTATTACCAGCGGAGTTGCATAAAACATTCAAAAAAGGAAATCGAAAACTTGGTTATGTAAAGCGGGAAGCCTACTTAGACAATTATTACGAGCACATATGGGTCAAAAAGTAATAGGTCCTTGAGAAATCTTATTTTGCGCTTTGACTCCAAAGCAAGTTCGTGTGACCATTGATACTGCTTCCTCAATGTCAATGTGTTCTCATTTAAAGCTGCATGTTATCTAGCTGGGAAGAAATTGACGATTGCGCCACGTCTGTGAGCGTACATTATCGAAATTATACCATCTTTCAAATTTATCGCATAATCCCTATCCACCTCATAGTCAGGGCCCGGCATAAGTCTGTTTTCAGGCTTTTTGTAAACGAAGTCCCCTTTGACTTTCGCCAAAATTTACGAAGTCTTCTTTGACCCCAAACCATATCCGTAAAATACGCTTAAGAAACAAAATGTCGCAATTTTTTGCGTCTTTTCGGCCACAAAAACGATATACCTATGCCGGAACCCTGCTCATAGCTCATTTACAACATAGCATACTATGCTATTATGTTCAAAATGGCATGATTGATAAATCATGACACACAATGCAGAAGCTTCTTGATCTAATGGAGTAGATTTAAGCTTGCCAAACGCCCAGAGAATAAGGGAAAGTTGATAGTCACAAGTGTCAACAGTTATGGAGAACGTTATCTGTAAGTTGGCTCGGCTCTTTTCTTCCTGTATTTCTTCTAACTCTAAGTTAAAGAAGCCGTACATTATTTACAGGTCTACGGCCCTCTACTCTGATATCCGTGAACAAGCAGCAGCTATGGATCAGATGACACTTGAAGAATCTGTTGCTATCGTGAAAGCATATTTAAGCAAGTAAATCAGAACTTCACAGCACAACATACCATTGATATATAATATTATCCAATTTCTACTTTTACCAAATTATTATAAACAAAAATAAAGTATTTCAAGATTGAAAGAGCGCCCTTGAAAGTGTACATAAAATTCCATAGGTCGCGACAACGTTCAAACAAATCGACACAGCAAACATTAGATTATAAATAGGTTCAAAGCTAACGGATTCTCAAAATCAATCATATGCAGAACTCTAAAGAAAACTGATCTCAAAAGTAATTGATGTCTCGCTGCTGAATCAAGTAATTCGAGTATGACGAAAGAATGGTTATATTCTATGATCGTCGAGTAACTGCTAACTGCGAAACAATAGAATTTGGATTATCCAGTGACTAATGTGTGAAAAAAAAGCATGTTTGAATTTTGAAAAGATAGCCCGGATGGAGATGGCAGTTGAGATGATAGCGCACAATAAAAGATCGACGAAAACCACAATGTACTCCATTTTGTGCCCAGCAACCCACGAAAAATAGAGCAAATGAGGAAGTCTAAAGGATTTGCTGCATCAAATACCTCGACTTTGTACCAGAACAGCTGTTATCGGAAAATTTGATTTTACAAGGAAAGCCTGCAAAAAATCAGAATTGAAAAAGTCATCTTCAAGACGATTTATTAATTAGGTTCAAAACTTTTGTCGGTTTTTCAAAATGACCCGCAATTCCCGTACAGTAAAGGTAAACAAACGCCTTAAACTGCATCCCATGTTTCCAGCTACCATATTCCTAGTTGATTCAATGAGAAAGTGCTGACGAGAAAATGGTCAAAACTTAACCCGGTCACTCCAAACAAGCTGTATCGTCGGTCTCACCTTGGAACGCTGACTTTCAACCATATTCTTCTTAAGTGGACTATCTGAGAGGAGTTATGAGCGTTCAAGTATGAAAAAATCATTCGAGTTCCAACGAGGTTGCACAAGGATAAAGTAACCTTACAATCGGAACATATAAGCGGTCGTCTCTACTAGCGGGCTGCACTGGTCAGCCATGATCAAATTTTCAGCTACACCTCAAACAACGAGTGCAGCGCTGAATACTCCCGTCTCCGTAAAGGGCCGGGCATACTTCACGCGATTTCAGTCGCGACGCGAATTGGCAATTCGCCAGGAAATCTTCAGATCCAATACTAGCAAATTGCATAAACATAGTGTGTATAACTTACGTGGATTGAAGAAATTTACCTTCTGTACATTCAAGATATTCTTACAATGAGTTATGCACAGTTGCAACATTGCCAAATCGCGTCGCGACTAAAATCGCGTGAAGTATGCCCGGCCCCTAAGAGCGCGAACTTAGGAGCCAAGGTTGAAACAAAACGCGGATGTTTAGCTTTTTGTGAAAATAATGTTGAGAGGAACACGTGAACATTGAAATTTTTTGGCACTGATATGTCCTTTTATGGGTTGTCCTAACTTAAGCCGCCCTATCAATATCTCTGTACTCGTGCTTATATGACTACACTTACTGAAACACTGGAAATAATTTATTAAGCAAAGGTGATGAACTTTAAGAATTGTAGCTTATGGTAAATACATGACACCCAATATGTTAACAGGTCAACAGTTTTAGACAGGTTTGTAATCCAGTTTCGTTTCCAGTCTCTTCGCATCACCGACCTAAACAAGATTCATAAACAAGAATATGATGATTTGATAGAGAAGAATATAAAAGTGAGGTAATCGGTTCGAAATGAAGACTACTTGCCTTTCGCACAGCCTTCATGAAGTCCTCCTCTATAACATACTCACGCTCGGCTCTGATTGCATAGAGACCTGAGTAGAGATAACAATAAATGATTTATACCGAGGATCATCGAAATAGATGAAGAACTTACCAGCTTCCGTGCACACATTACGCAAATCTGCACAAGAGAAACCATCAGAAAGCTTCACTACCGCTTCGTAATCTATATCACCGTGTTTGGTGATCGGGTTAGCATGGATTTTCAGGACCTACAATACTATGGCCTTCGCAAACTCCCAATTTAACTCAAAGATGACGTAATTTGCAAATGCAAATATAAGTGGATCCCACCTCTAACCGAGCCTGTTCGTTGGGTAAAGGAATTTCTACTTTGCGATCAAGACGACCTGGACGAAGTAAAGCAGGGTCAAGCGTGTCCGGACGGTTGGTAGCCATAATGACCTAAAATCCCATTAACAACAACAAATAGCAAGCAGAACGGAGTCAAAGACTTACCTTCACTTTACCCAATGAGTCAAACCCATCCAGCTGATTCAGCAACTCCATCAAAGTTCTTTGAATTTCTCGATCAGCTGATGTTCCTTCAGAAAACCGGCGACCACCTGCAGAGAATGACATAGAGAGTGAAAAAGGAAAGGAGAGCACGAAAAACTACCTATAGCATCAATTTCGTCCATGAAAACTATGCAAGGCTGATGGTCACGCGCATAGTTGAACATTTCACGGATCATTCTAGCAGATTCACCAATGTATTTGTCAACAATGGCGGATGATACTACTTTCAAGAAATTGCAGTCCAACTGAGAGGCAACGGCCCTGTATTATAATATTTTTCTTGGAGGAAGTGAGAACGAGCTTGGATAAAAAGCACCAACCTCGCCAGCAGTGTCTTTCCGGTTCCTGGAGGACCATATAGAAGGCAACCCTTAGGTGGAGTGATTCCAACTCGTCGGAAGAGTTCGGGATTCAGCAAAGGAAGTTCGACTACCTACAACATCGGTATGATTCGACTTCCAAGAAAAGGTGGAACATAAAAATGCACCTCTCTCAGTTCACGAATCTGTTCAGCAAGACCACCAACGTCAGCGTAAGTGATGTTGCCGGGATCTTCATGCGACATTTTGTAAACGAGTGGATCAACTTCGCGAGGAAGTTGTCGCCTAGAAGAAAATAAATAAACTACATGATCATAATAAGCACATATACAAAAACATTTGAAAAAAAAAGCTCGCGTGAAGAAGGAAAAAATATCTGAAAAAGAAACGTTGCTGACAAACTTCTTTCAATAAAACTCTCAAATCGACTGCAATCAGACGCCCCTGAAGCTGCACCGCAAGCACAACTTTTGTGTGCGCCAACTATAAAATGCTATAGTCTCTAACCTAGAGTATTTTGAGAACAATCGAAGAAGAAACATTAGTTTTTAGAAACTATTGCACTACTGAAAGCAAATTTTGGCAAACACAATACAATGAGCTAGCAAAAAACACGTATTTACAGCAACCCACAACACAAAATCCACTTCTAAATTATAATTCCGCAGTCTACTTTCACCATTTATTTCAGAGGCATAGTGCTCATCGCATACATGAAGGAGATTATTCTTGATTCTATCACTACGAAACTTTTGGTCACGACTTATGAGAAAATTGGTAACTTTCATAACTTTGGCACGAAAAAATTAACAGTAATCTAAAACAAAACACTCTAAGTGACATGCAATATGTAGCTGACCATGCCACTTGCTTTCATCTAACGGAGGTGAAGTCATTTTTGAGGAAAAAAACTAAGGTAAAAAGAGAAAAAACACCCAGTTTTCGACGCAAAATCACTCACATTATTGTCAATGTCGTCATATCAAGAGCTACTCGAGTGCCCTGCTTTAGTTGTTCTTTGTTGATTGAACGACGGCACCCGACAACATATCGAGGTCCATTGGTAGCCTGTAGATTGTAAATTCAAAAAAGCATAGGTATTGATGGACTTCAAACTCTCGAACAAAATTAGGTTAAGTGAATATAATTGTTAAAAAGTGATAATAATAGATGGCGGAACTACTTGTGAAGTAAATTCACTTACCTTTACGATAAACTTCTCTTCAGTCAACTGTTTGAGTACCTCCCCAACGATCTGACCGACAGATTGCAACGATTTAATGTCATTTTCCGACTTATCAAAGCTCTTCTGCATTTCGGCTTCCTAGAAACAAAAAAAATGCTGTTAATCAGTGTAGAGACCTCTAAACACTGACCTTCTTCCTGAGCAATTTTAGCTGTTGCTCAATATCACGATATTCGACCAGCTTCTTCCGATAGTTAGTAAGGGCTCTGGTCTTCTCATCCTCGACAGGAGCGACAGCTGTGGTACCCGCGGATTCCACCATTCTGAACTTGGAAATATCCAAATCTAGATAAAAAAACGAGAGGCCACGAGAACGACCACATTACGTAAACCACAAAGTGAGAATGAACACTTTCGAATGGAATATGCAGCAAAACCTGTTCTCGACAAACATACCGAATTCCTTCTCCTTATGGAAAAAGATACGGCGAAAAGCCAATGATATTCACGCAGTCTTCAAAACCTACTTATAAGTGTTTTATTTTACAACGAAAAAAGAACAAAGGAAGCAGAAAATACGTGAATACTTCGGAGATGAAACTTGAAAATGGTGATTTAAAGGACGCAAATATCATCGCGCTGATGATTCGCATTAGAGCACGAGAAGCGCAGACTTGCGGACAATCACGATCAGGGTCAAGCGTGGGGTGCGGCACGCCACACCTGGGGGGTCGTATTGAGGAGTCAAAAGGGAGGGGGTCGTAGTTGGATAGTCTGATAATAGTGATGACATGGTGTTCGTATCCTATCCATAATTAGCATGTCAAATAACCCCTGTAAACAAAGTTTGAGCGAATTCTAAAGATTCAAGATACTAGGCTACCTAGGTGAAATGGTCATTTTCCAACATGACTAACTTTGTTTCAAAGGTGAATTAGCTATCCGTTTTTGCACTCAAGACAAAGCACTACTCCTTCTTTGTCCAACTCAGGTATCCCGCTTCAGAAGACCTGCAAACTGTGGAATTAGAAGCCAACCAAAATCTCGTTTTTCCCATTTTTCGGTTTTGATGGCTGTGCTTGCACCAACTATTACTCAGAGCAGAGAAAACGAATCAGGCTCAAATCACTCATGTGAAAACTAGGAGACCTAGGCTATCGATCCATATAAATATGGTTTGCTAAAAATGTTTTTTTTTTGATATAGTTAATGGGGTGCGGTACCGGCTGCCGCAGCTTTTGAGGGGGTGTACCGCACCCCATCAATTATATCAAAAAAACAGTTTTAGCGGACAGTATTTATATGAGTCGATAGCCTAAACTTTGTAGATTCCATAGGACTGTTTGGAGCCTGATTCGTCTTTTTAGCTCCGAGTAATATTTGGTGAAAGCAAAGCGATCAAAAGCGAAAAATGGGAAAAACGAGATTTTGGTTGGCTTCTAATTCCAGAGTTTGAAGGTCTTTTGAAGCGGGATTTTTGAGATGGACAAAGAAGGAGTAGTGCTTTGTCTTGAGTGCAAAAACGGATAGCTAATTCACCTTTGAAACAAAGTTAATCATGTTGGAAAATGACCATTTCACCTAAGTAGCCTAATATCTTGAGTCTTTAGAATTCGCTCAAACTTTCTACAGGGGTTATTTGACATGCTGATTATGGATATGTTGCCCATTATGTTTGACAGGGCCTTCAAGTAATGCTATCTTAAGTGTATAGTTCAGGGGGGGGGTCTTATTAAGACAGCAATCAGGGGGGGGGGGTCGTGACCATCGATCGTGTGCCACACCCCTTGCTTGATCCTGATCACGATTAACCCATGCTTTGTCGACTGATCCTGTTCAAGACATCTGCAGCTGTCACAAAAGCAACTTACATCAGAAAATAGGAATTCAAGAACTCAAACCGTACCCGAAAGTAAGGTTCAAAATGAGCCGTAAAAGGCATCGCAGTTGTTCATGCTTAAATAGTTTCGTTGATTCGTTGTTTTTCGTTTGTTTTTACAGAGTTGTTTATCGAAAAAGCATTTTATGTGCAAGGCTCTTAAGAAAAGACATGAAAATTGATGAGGATATCTTTAGAGGTAGTGCAGGTCAGCGGTAGTCCGCGTTGTCCTTTTTCGGTGGGTTCAATACTCATTACCATTTGTTGTGATGAGGGCATATTTTTATTTTCAGCAAACTATGCGCAAAGTTTCAGTTCGCTCAGCAAGCCAGCCACCACTTAGCCGAAATAACCCATCAGAACTCGGGATGGCTCAAAAGGTCCAGGTTCGCAAGCTGGTAATCATCTTGTTTGCTACCGCTCTCGTTTCATTACGTCCATCCATTCCAGGGTAAATGGCTTTGAGACTTCCTTTAAATAGGGAAATTCTCTGCTGTAACATTCCGTCAAGTTAGATCCTGGAAGTAGTCTCCTCGCACTATTCATACTTGTTCCAGGTCAGTTTGGCCCAAGAAGATCAAATTTATCTAAAAGGCTATAAATTCCTTCGTAAGCATTACAAAAAGCAGCAAAAACAATCTTCTTGAAACATTTGTGTTCAGAGTATAAGTAATTGAAAATGCTTTCGCATCAGTATCTCGAGGATTTTATTCAAAGAGGGAGATGGAAATTTGTTTTCGAATGAAGGGATGTGGTTTACTAAGTCCACTTTCCAGGATTTTGGTGCTTTTTGAAATTTTTAAGGCGCATAACCTACCTCCGAAAATTTTCTTCGACAAACTCAATTTGATTTTTGCAAATCTCTAAAAACTATTTCGATTATTTACAAATGAAATAAGTCCATTTCATAACCCCATGTAGGCTACTTGCAAAAACGTCGCTATCCATTTTTATGGAGGGGGGGGGGAGGGGAAAGCGCCTACACCCCTTCGGTCCGCCACTAGTGCGCAGTTATGCACTGATTCTACTGTCAGAAGAAACTTGACATTTTTTCGAATGTGTTGATTTTACTGTCTGACAATTTTTCGAAAAATTTGTGGTACGTCTCGGCACCTTATTTACGTGACTATTTGCAATGGAAAATTCCGATAAAATGAATTGAGGAGATATTCCATTTTCGCTATTTCCAAAAACAATGTATAACAGTTGTTTTGTAACTTACACTACTTTTTTTATTCAAGTTATGTGAAGGAATTCGTCCCGGGACTCCGCAATCATGCTATTAGGGCGAAAACGGGCAAAAAATCGCTGATAACTTAAATCTTTTTTCCATGTGGTGGAGCTTATTTTCTAATCCATAATAAAGCTGTCTATAATGGACTATAGGGTAACAAAGTCATCTTATTAAAATTTCTCAACTCATGGCGATCAAAACCTTGAGTTTTTGAACGATTAGTTCCGTCCACTTATTTTCACTTGTACTCTTGAAGAGATGGATTGGCACTTGAAGAAATTGCATTCGCTTCGAGTGCTCAAAAAGGACGAGTTCTTTTGCACGCGCAATTACATCGCGATCGTGCAAGAAAATGAAAATTCAGAGTTTGCATTGCTTGCCAATGATTCTGTCATTTGTCCTTCTGAAACCTTTTCATCATGTAGCAAAAGAAATAGTAGAAGCAGAACCGTAGAAGCTAAATTCGTGCTCCTTCTAAATCTAATTGTAAGTTTGCTATCAATCCTTACAGCATAGTTTTCTAGCCTTGCAGTATAATTTTAAAGTTTCAAGAGTTTCTTTTACTTGAATCAAATATATCCTCGTTCTCGACATATAGTATTAGGTTGAACCGAAAGTTCTGTCGTACCATTTTCAAAAAATCGTAGCTTCCTTTTATCACAATAATCTTGCATGAAAAAATAAAACTAGAAATAGTAGCTCATGTACTTTCTAATGATGCCTTGTATGCTGTCAACTATGCTTTGATCGCAGAGATAAAAATTGGAGAAGGAAGTCGCTTCAGGTTCGGAATTTTAAGGCAAGCCCGTTAAAAAATCCAAAACTGCGCCATAAAATCGAAAACAGCCAGCATCCTAGATTATCTGACCCCTTCTTCTACAAAAACAAATTCGCGCTGGTCAAGCTGTTGTTTGAAAAGTTATAGTTTTCGAGAAAAAATGGCAAAAAATCAATTTTCTCAAGGAACCGTTTTTTTGGCATTTTTTTGAAAATCGTAACTTTTTAAAGAAGAGCTCAATCAACGCGATTTTCGCTCAGCTAGAAAGATGGGATCAAGAAACCTAGGATACTGGCTGTTTTGGGTTTTATTGCAGTTTACAGTTTTGAAATTTTCAATTGGCTTGCCTCAAATTCCGAAATTAAAAATTTCCTTTTCACAATTTTATCGATGCAGCCAGAGCATGGGAGAGAGAAAGCAGCGAGTCATTAGAAAGTACATGAGTTACCCTTCCTGACTGTATTTTTATCATGCAAGACTATAGTGACCGGAAGAAGTTATAATTTTAAATTTGGTGCGACAGAACTTTCGCTTCTACCTGATAGAAGAAAAATTATTGTTTTCATTACTGTTCGATAGAAACATGTTGGCTTGAAACACCAAAAATTGAAAAACAGTTCTTGTTTGGTATCATTTTTGTGACTTTTTTAAATGAAAAATCTCTGCTGGTCGTAAGCATTCACCTTTAATTTTTCAAATTTCAAAACACCTTTTTCAATCATCTTTGGAATTTACAAAAAAATAGACAGCACAGAAACATCATTCAAGCATTTCCACCAATATTTCAAGATTTTGCCAAAATTAATCCACATTTTTTCAGTAACAATATCAGATTTAAATTTTATTATGCTTTGCTTCCTTGATTTCTTCTTCAAAATGCAATTTGTTTCGATTTTATCATCAACTCTATGATAATGGAGCTATTCAAAAGCGCAGTTTGAAACCCATAAACGTCGTCGGATCGGCCGGAACCATGTTCGAAGTGCTTTTTCGAAAGGTTATGCAAACATGCTATTTTGCTGGCGTTTTTCTGAATTATAACATATGAGAAATCGAATAGTTATATAATAGTCTTTATTCATCACCATTATCTATTTTTCTTTCATCTTAACATAATTTGAAGAAGATTCCGTGAACTTAGTTTTCTTTGGCAATGTCTGTTTCGGCAACTCCCTAGCGTCATCTGACTTTTTTTCATAAAATCAAATGGATCTGCTCGATAAATCCTTTGTTGTCTTTTAATTTCTGTTTCATGCGAATGATATTTTTTGATCTTTGATTTTTATCCTAATCGTATTATGCCAAAAACGTATGGAAGTAAATTCGTAGATCAAGTAAAGGTAAGAGGGAACTTCTTCTCACAAACCCTTCCATCTAAACTATTGTCGAGTCATTCGTAATTCAACATGCGTCCACATCATGCGCCTAATTGACGCTTGTGGAATTGGAACCCTTTTTCCAGTGAGTTTCTTTGGTTTTATGTTCTCTTTTGATTTGAGTGCGTATGTATTTGTTGATAATATGCATTTCATTTGTTACCCTAGAAAAGGTTTCACGGAGGAGTTACCCTTTGATTAAACTTGCTTGGCGGCTGGAAGGCGGGGCTTCGTGACCTAATTAACACACCACACCATGACTCTCATTGAAATAGCTACTGAAATGTGTCAAACCAATTCCAGAATTTTCTTTCATGCTGGATTTAGATACAACCTCTACCGTTTTTGCCAGCTTTCCAGCGCTACTGTAGGTGTAGTATAGATGGAACGGTGCGTGATTTTATTTGAAAAATGTTGGCTGGTCCCAGAAAGGCTTCGGTCGTCAAGGTGTTAAGGCTAGGTAATGATCAGAGAGCACGCGCGCGGGAGAGACGCATACTGCGTCGCGGGCGAGAGCGGCCTTAATTAGGTCACAAAGCCCCGCCTTCCAGCCGCCATGCTAGTTGAATCAAAGGTTACTAGTAATGGTGGTGTGTTGCCGCGCGTAGTTTGCAGGTTCACATATTGAGTCACGTCATATATTGACTTCACACCCTTTAGAGTCTTCTGCAACCATTTACCCTAAGAGAATCTGGGCGAGAAACAACTAGCTTATGACACCCTTGCTGGTGTTTTGCCTGCTCAGGGAATTAACAGGTGTGGCGATAGGCCTATTTCTGTGATTTACACCGTGTTTATGGGCCAGGAGAGCACAGCACGGCCACTGTGTCAACAGTGGCATGAATGCATGTGCATGTACAAAGTATGCAAATACTCAACATTATTGCTTTCTATAGCCCGCCAACCGCCGCTCTGTATGACAATACTTCCCGGAGTCAATGTCACGTTTCCTTACAAGGGCTCGCCGTTGCAGATCTTTGATCTCTTCATTTGGACTACTGAAAGTTTAACTAAAGTCTTCTTTATTCTGTAATTGCTGACCTAGGCGAGCTCTGTGATTTATGTTCTCTTTGTGTCGAAAAATTTCTCTTTTTTTTCTGGACGAGTGCACTCAAAGAACTCAAAACGAAGTTAAGTCATCATCAAACCATCACTTGCAAGCTAATCATTGCAGATGGTAGGATGATCAAAGACACCCTCGTCCTTGAAACACATATTCACATTTTCTACTGGAATTGGGTACGATGGACCCACCATAGTATGGGAATAAATATTATTCTTACGACTGTTACTTTCTTATGAGTACGATGAAAGTCTGTCTGATAATATCTTCTTTTCTTGCAAGCATTCATAAGAGCTTTAGGAAATACCACGCTTACTCCCCTCACTTAAGGTTGCATGAGTGTTAGAATGTCTTGAACTGTGAAACCATCTTAATTGATTTAGTCGTAGTCAAAAGCAAGTCACTATAGTTTTGTATGTCTTACAGGCCATTTAAAGAACTTCGACACCCTTTTCATAAAGGGTCTGAGGCTGCACCTCCCCTACGCAGTATCGGTTTCATGTTTTGGGCGTATCTAACCTACTCATTTACAATTTCCCAATTCCTTTGGATCTACAAAAGTAAAGAAGTTTGTTCGTTGAATTCATATGATTTTCCAATGTCAATAAGTGAAACAGTTATGAAACTGTTAAAGTAAGAAAATCATGTATTTTCGCTTGCAAAGCTTACCCATTAATGGACTACTAGAAAAAGTTGTAAAACTCTACTCTTATAGTTATTTGAGGTCTCGATCTGTACATTCACAAGTTTGGTGAAGACTACTCGATAATGAATCCCACCTAGTTCGCTTCAATTAGCTTTGGCTGTACACGTTGGTAAATGTACAACCCTATTCCGTTTACGTTGTTTACACTTGTACAAAAGCTGCACTGTGCACAGAGGGACGTTTCAGTCTATCAAACTCCCTTATTGAGTGCTTCTAAGCCGAAATCTACTCTGCTCATGCGAATTTGTATTTTCCGCAATCACACGCTCATCAGTCGTCACTTCATCGGCCGCTTACAAACAACCAACGCAAAATCTTCACTATGGTGGAGTAGTGGTGATAAGAACGTGAACTTTGCATATCAGGTACAACAAGCTATTCGACAGAAAATAAAAGTTTCAGCATATGCGTTCCTATAAGGTGCCCGAAGTTCTTTCGAAATCTCTGATTATTCGGTGACAGCGATAAAAAAACTCAAAAAATCCTATATTCAAAAACCATTAGCTTTATTTATGCAAATATCACGAAGCTCATAAAAAAGCTTTATCTTACTGTGATCCTCTTAATATCATAATTTAGCGACTCCAAGTTAGTGTGATTGACAGAAAACAGATATTTTTTAAGACATTTAGTTTTGCTTTGTTAGAGAAAACTCACCTACATCAAAATGAATCAGTCTTTCGCACGCACAAAGATCAATTTGATTCGTTGACGTCATTCTGGATGGAATTTTCTTCGAAGCAAGTAATTTTGGGATCTCTTCTTCCTAAATCAAGCAGTTGATGTTTGTGACTATTATTGGTTGTTTTCTTCATAATGCAAGGTTTTCCTCATCCAATCAAATTTGTGCCTTTATTAGTGCGTAACTATATTTTGCAAGTGAATATAACCTTCGCCTGGTTATCACCACCTCATTTACCGTCATAGAGTAAAGTAGTGAAGGTTTGATGGTATATGGCAGGAAATTCAATTTTCTTATGCTATAGCACCAAATTTGTGTCACCTTTAGTAGCCATAATTGAAGTGTTTCCGTCCACAAAAATTTTCAATGCGCACACTTTCGCATTCTTCTCGAACTGTGGGTAAAATACTGCTCAAAAACTACAAGGGTCTGTGTTGAGTCAAGTAAACCAGTTCATTATTTACATTCATTGTGCGACGTCCCATTTTCTTCCTCAATACCGTCTTTGATCTACTAACTTTTATTATACGCAATACAAGCCAAGCTCAAGCTAATTTACTGAATGAAATTTAGACCCCATTTTCGTATTTTATCCCAAAAATTTATTATTGAAACTAGCAGTAAGCCTAGTTGAAATATTGCAACTCTCCATTAAACGCTTATGAGAAAGCGTTGATTTATCGTCGTAAATCGGAAAAATAACAAACGGTGTGGCGGCGATGTTATCACTTAGCAAGACAGGTTCGAGAAATGAACTGACGAGGTCATTTCGCTACGCTTAGAAAGAACTTTCCGCCTTCAGATCAAAAATCTGCTTTTTCCTCATTTTTAAAGCTGTTACTATAGCTCTGTTGCGTCCTTACCGAGCTTATTTACCTTTTTTGTTAGATCTAATTCAAGATTACAGTACCAGTACTTTACTAAGGAGCTTGAGTCAATGTTTACGCAGTTGAATCCATTTGTTTTCTCGAGTCAACTAACCTGCTTACCCGATTAACAGCCGCTCCAATAGATTTCACCTCTACCTGCAATAAAACCATTCTCCAGATCGCATGCGAATGGTACGTTTACTTGTGTAGATCCATGGACAGTTGGGGTCCATTCATCTTTCACCAGAATATTTTTCTGAGTGAATGCCACATGTGTGGGTACTCACTTTCGTGATCCTGCTCATCCCTATTTTGAATAATTTCAACTTACAAATTTTTTAAAGATCAATAAAGTTTATGCGGTAATCTTCAATCTTTTATTGAGCATAGTTCCTCAATAGCATATTTTCCAAGTCTGACTTCTAAGCAAGATTTCCAATTCTGAATCACTGAAGTATTCACCGTACGGAACAAAAACGCGGATTAACTCTTATGCACAGAAAGAAAATTACTATTCAAGATATTGAAAAAAAAACATTGTATTATGTGAAAAGATTACATTTTCTATGTTGAAGCAACAACTGCGTGAATTAATTACTCGGTAACTATGAGCAGTAGGATTTGAGAAGCGCTTTAAGTGAATGTACTTTGTAACCCACGCTTTAGGTGCGGTAATTGGAAGGAATCTATAAGCACTGAAATTTATATCTTTACGCAAGTTTTTTTCATACTCATATAGTCTTTCAATAAAACTTAAAATTTACCTCAATATACTAGGTTGAAGGAAAGTAAAGTCGCTTTGATTTTGAAAAATTCGTAACTGCTCCCTATTCTTGCCTACAAAAATCTCATTAAAGAATAAACTTCGTCTACTTTCTAATGTTATCTCTATGGCACTTTGACAACAGGTGACTCAAGTAAAAATTAGAAAAGGAGAGCCACTCAAACTCCTGACTTTTGAAAATAAATCGTGAAATATATGAAACGCTGCAGAAAAATCTAGGAGCACGTTCTGGAGGTTTTGTGAGCTGCTCTTTCTAATAGTGCTGAGATTGTTTTTTTTGCATTTTTCTACATCTTTTATGGAAATCATAACTTCTCGTAGAAAAGCTATAACGCAAATTCGGCAGTGTCGGAAAGAGGCTCAGAAATATAACAAACATGCTTCCACATTTTTGTGTAGCTTTTCAAATTTTTAACGATATATCTTCAATCGGAAGTTTGAGTGGCTCTTCTTTTCTAACTTTTTATCAGTCTCTTGTTGTCAAAGTGGATCATTAGAAAGTAGACAAAGTTCTCTTTCTAACGATATTTTTTATGAGCAAATATGGTCACTTGGGGAGCAATTACAAATTTTCCAAAATCGAAGCCACAGTACTTTCGCTTCAACCTAATAATTTATGCCTTTAAGTATCACCTAAACCAATACTAATGAATATCATAGTATCAACTTCAATAGACATAAACTGGTACGAAAACATGATCCTACTGCTCGCCGTATAGTTTTGTCCATGTCTAGTTATTTCACGCCCTATTTGTCTCTGTAACAACCACTAGTAGTTACAATATTCACTCTTCAATGCAGTCGTTTTGGAAATTTTATAGCATTTCTGAGCATGTTTTACTAGAAGTAGGATAGACTTTGTTGCTGTAACTTTGTTCATGAGATTTTCTCGGTCATAAGCAGGGCGGCACAGGTGGCCTATAAGCAAGCTGGATATCGTTTTTGGGACAAAAAGCAGAAGGATATCCTTTTTGAAAAAACACATCTGTAAGTAGTGTTTTTATAGCCGACTTTTCGTTTTTTGAAGGTTTTCTAGGTTTAGAGCTTAGGGTTAAAGGAGAGTTCGTCAAATTTTGCGTAAGTCGAGAGGGACTTCGTTTTTTTTTGCATTTTTGGAAAGCCACTTTGTACCGTGCCCTGAAATAAGAAAACCCCATAAGAAATACCAATTGTAAGTAAAAATACTTTTTTTCCTAAATCATCCTCTTTAGACAACTCTTTACTTTGTCACATAACCTGTCCCTCCTCTCCTCTCTTGTCTTTTCGTCTTTCTTTTTCTATACCCTTAATTAATCAGTGCGGCCGTTTTATCATCCTCAGATGTTGCTATGATTAGCTCTCAACTAAAATTACCTCAAACTTCCTTCCTCTATTACGTACTAAACAACCTTCTAAGCTTAAACTGGCGGTCAAATTCATATGCAGGGTCTCCCAAAAAATGTGCCCACTGTTTGATTGGTAGTAACCCCTCTGTCATCGAGTCTTTCGAGAAAATGGTACATTTTGTGTAGGTAGCTTTAACTTAGATTTTTTGGTATAGAGTAAATTATCCTCCTCTCATTATTATTGTATCTACGGTAGGAACTTTGAAGAAGGTTTTGTGTTATTGGGAGCTATATTTCACTTCTGGAACAGGACAAAAGAAGCTGAAAAATTCCACACTAGATTAAGAGTGCTTTTGGAAAAAAGTTTTATCAGGTTTCAATAGCTTGTCCTGTAATCTGCAATGAGTGATGACTCAAAGTTGTGAATCAAATCTAAAATAAGAAACACCTTTGATTTTAATCAATCGTGTGTCTCATTGCTCGCTCAGAATGTTACCCAAGCATTGAAAACCAATGCAATGCAATTTCGAAGCAATCTTCTCAATTTCGACTTTAACAACAAGCTACTCAAGAGAAGGAGCTACTTGTTGTTGGACTGCTGAAACTATTTCAAGCATTAAGGAACTCAGTGTTGAATTTCTTACGACAAAAATCTTTGTCTTGAGCTGTTGTAATAGTAGAAAAAAGAAGTTTACAACATTGCTTGCTCACAATAGAATGTCTTTGAAGTAAGTCGAGGCTTTATGAAGTTCTCTATCACTTGCGTCCCCATAGGGCGTTTTCGTGTTAGCATTTACTGATTTCTCGCACTTCTTATAAAGATAACAGATGCACATGTCTTTCAACTTCCCCTCCCTCTCTTCCCTTCCCTCCTCTGGATTACTGATTTGGCTAAAAAATGCTGGAAGGCTTTGAAAATTTTGTGCTGTCGTTTCGAATTCGTAGTTGAATTGTGCAAATGTACCTAATACTTGAGTCATTATTTTTATCTCTCCGAGTTCTACGATGTCCGTTGAGGAGAGATACTAGAAAATTCACAGAAAACATATAAAATTCAAGATGGCAGGCTCGACGGGATCCTACATTCTATTTCCAAACTAAATGTAAGAGGCTAACCGACTGATATGTTGTACGGAATTTTTTTTGTAAGGAATGAAAACTGATGAAAGCGGCAGAGCCGTAGTATCACTAAATTCTGATATTAAATTTTTTTAAACAATAAATTTATTTTTTGATAGTGACCTTTTGCATCTTCTTAATTTTCTTCCTTAATATCGGTTTTACTGAAAAATTTCATTGTGTGTATTTAAGTTCGAAAACCCTAGCAAACTTCTTTGTTAGCATGTATTTGTGTTGTTCGAGCTAGACATCACCGCTGTCTTTGACAAACGTATCGCTCTAAGTGGACCTGTCCCATTAGAGGCCTAACAGGGCGATTTGCGCAGAGAGTTCATGCCGATGACAACTTGGCACTTAAGAGCTTATCGTCCTTTTTGCTCTCCGACCTTCTCGCCCCTAACTCATCAGGCAAAGCCAGAAAAAAGAGATTTCCATGCTCATCTCAGTCCAACCTCATTACAATAGTAGGACATTATTTTGTGAAATGATGGCCTTTGTGCTATGCAGAGTTTGACGAGCCAGAACAAGAACCGGTTTGCACCAGACTGTTCTTTGATCACTATTTCGACTCTGCGAAAATTGTCACTTACGAATGGTTTCTTGTAAAAGAAAGCTAATTTACACGCTGATGCGATCGAGCGTTTAGTTCCTCGCCTCACTCCATTATTGTCATACTTTACATTTTACTCACTTTTATGCGAACATCATGTTATACAGTACTGAGAAATCCTCGCAATTAAAAATATGAGAAGTCAATTTTGTGCTGTATAGTGAAAATGCCAAGGGTGGTCCTAATCCTGCTTAATGACTGCAGTAGATCTCAGATAAGCGATTGGCATAGAAACATAAATTTGGTCCAAAATAAATAATCTGAGTCTATGCAGTTTGAGTATAATATCAAAATTTTTGAGAGATATCTAGAGTTAAAGCAAAGCTTAATCTTTCAAACTAAACGGTTCATTTCCTGCCCAAGCCTAAAATATTTATCTCAATGAATCCCTGTTCCCAAATCTAAAAAGAGTTTCCATTATGATGCTCTAGTTCTTCATGAAAAATATCAAAAACTAAGAATTTATTTAGAAAGGCATGCATTTTATTGTAAACAAAAATTGTTTTTCTCAAAGTGCGACTCAATAATCGAAACTTTAATCCTGTAAAATGCCTTAGAGCAGGAAGTGCGAATGGTGTCATAGGTTTCCAAGTTTTTGGGAAAGTCATCAGATTCTCCATTTATGGAAAGGCCACCGCATTATCGGCCACCGAAACGATCTTTTTTGAAGATATTTAGAAACCGCGCAGGATTTGAGAACAAAATCAACTTTTACAATGTTCTCAAACATAAGGAATTGGGAATGTGGTAGCACTTTTTGAACAAATTTGCTTTCATCTTATTTTATGTTTTGCCTTATAGATCACTCTGGATCTAGATGCTAATGTTCTACTTCACTGAATAGATAGCGATAGCAAAAAATTTGGTATCTCTCAAATTTGCAAGTCTCCTTTCAAAACCATTCATCACTCTATCCCCCTCTCCTTCTCTACACATATTAATCAATCTGAACCAGTTTTCTTGATAGACAAACGTCAATATTATTTGTTAAGGGCTTGTACGTAGATACCTTGGTTACCTGAATTAGTATTTTCGTAGCTGTTTGCATGAAATCGCTCCTTTTTCTAACAGGCTCCGCTTCTTTGAAGATTGATGACTGATCTTATCTCAGTGGCAATTATTGATGTTTCTGCTTGAGTCTCTGTTTTCCATTGATCAGAACTTAGCTGTCAACGATTATTTCTATGAATCTTAAACTGAATACCAGCATGTACAGTGCTAAATTTGCGCAGCGATTTGCTCTCCGTGGCGCTTTGCACTATGTTGTTTAAATAGCACTTATACATATTTGACACTGACATCCATCGTCACGTCATTTTTACTCGTTCTTCTCGTACATCAATGAGAAATCCATTAGCCGGATGAATCTTAGTATATATTCGTATACTATAATATTTCCGCTCAAGTCACTGCCAAATCTTCTAATTGTCTCATCACCATTGACTCTTTGATTTCAACATTGAATTCTGTCAAACTGTTAGATCGATTTGAGGCGCTATCGCTGGCAATTCGGTATCTGCACTTTATGTGGTGTTGCAGCTTCAGCTTTTGCGTATCTTTTGTCAAAATGCTCTCACAGTTTTCCTAATTACCCTAATTTCACGTGTACAAGGCGCGGGGTGGTCCTAGCTTTATCGACCAGCCCGAACACGGCAAAGGACTTCGCAACCAAAGGAACCCCATACTTGGCGAATCGTGCGGCATAAGGATCGCTTTTTAAAACACGTTGGGGCGGCTGAGCAGCTCGATGAAAGCTAGGACCACCCCGCGCCTTGTACGCGTGAAATTAGGGTAGTCTCAACTCACCGCTCTCAACTTCAGAACAGACCTCGGCACGAGGTGGCTTTTGGAAAATGAAAGCGAAGTCCCCTTGACTTTCGCGAATTTTTACGAAGTTCCCTTTGACCTAAACCCTAAACGTAAGAAAAGCACTTGAAAACGAAACGTCGACTACAAAGGTAACTTCGCAATTTTGGTGTCTCCTCGGCCTCAAAAACGATACGCCCTTTGCTCTTTGTCCCAAAAAAGATATCCAGCTTGCTTACAAGCCGTCTGTGCCGAGCCTTGCTACAGAATGCATGTATGCATTAGTTTTACATATAATCAACATTATACATTTGCATATTCTCATCCTGTAAGTCCGGTAATATTTATACATATTTACAACACCTCTTAAGGTGCCTTCATACCGCGCCGGCAGCTGCCGCTAACCGCTTTTGTGCACTATTGTACCCGCATCCTAAAATTGAAACCATGAATGTTGCTCAAACTCGGTTTGATGGGGTTGTTCAGCATGCTGATTACAAATAATCCAATCTTTCTACGTATTGGAAAGGCCTTTGAATACTGGATAGTGCGCTAAAGCGGCTATGGGCGGCTAGCGGCGGCTGCCGGCGCGGTATGAAGGCACCCTTACGGTCCCTTCTAAAACGCTCATGAATAACTCTTACTTTCTCAACCTTTCAGGGTTATTACATCGACGCAAAAGTCAAAATATATATAGAAGGTGTCCCAAAAAGATGTGCACATTGTTTGATCATTAACAACTCTTCTGCTTCAATGTCTTTTGTCAACCTTTAGGCACTATTCTGCTGAGCTGATTTACAGTATGAAACGAGTTCCCGACCTTCCTTCTTTACGG
Organism: Cylicocyclus nassatus; assembly: GCA_958299035.1. NCBI lineage: Eukaryota > Metazoa > Nematoda > Chromadorea > Rhabditida > Strongylidae > Cylicocyclus > Cylicocyclus nassatus. Next base: position 36,979,775 of record CATQJL010000316.1, read on the forward strand.
TAGCATTACGGTAGGAACTTTGAAATGGATTAGCGTTGAGAGTGGCATTTTGCCTCAGAAAGGAAGCCAAACAAGCCAAAAATTTTCATGCTAGGCTAATCAGAGTGTCTTATCTAAGATATTAAATTTGCGCACCAGGTCCATGCTTCCTTCATAACTTAAATCAAGAAAGCATTAGTAACTGCTCTCCTAAAGTTTTTCAAAAACCTATTACACCTCTCAAAAAGCTGAGAAATCTTGTAAAAATTTGCGTTATAAAATCAATAAACTTGCAAACCATATTACACAATTTTTTACGTTTTTTTGGAGTTTTCTCATCATACGGTCTGATTTATCACGTGGTAGTATATTGAATGTTCTTACCGTAATCCTACTGCACTGAAGAAAGATCGGAGCTTCGCTCCATATACTGTAAATCTAAGTTAAAGCCAGCTCTACAGAATGATACACAATGGTCGACAAGACATCGAAGCAAGCGAGTTATCAAAGATCAAACAGTGTGCACATCGTTTTGGGAAACATTGTATATACCAGTGGCGTACCCAGGATTTCGGCTCGGGGGAGGGGGCGCGACAAAAAAATTTTTCCAATGAAGGTGCGTGGCGTCAGACACGCACTCCGAAAATTTTTTTGGGGTGTTTCCCAAAATCTTTCCGGGCCCCTGACCCAAAAATTTCAGAAAAAGGGGGCGTGGCGGCTACGTCCCTCAAGAAAAATTTTTTTTACAAAGCTAATTTGAATTTTTAAAAATTTTTAAGAATTATTTTAATTATTTACAAGTAAAACCAAGTCCTGTGCATATTTTGATAACACATTTAAGTAACTTTCAAAAATCTTGCCCCCCCCTCGGTACGCCACTGGTATATACATAATAGTCTGTTTGAGAATAATATCGGCGTGGCTGTTATTGTTGAGTCAAAGCATTTAAGCAAATCGCAGTTGCGGTAAAACAGCTTGCTTATGTCCTTGAGTCGCAGGCAAGGAAATGAAAATAGGTGAGAGAGCGGTCGAAACCGAACTTATTTGAAAGCTGGGGGTTGGTATAAAGAGTGATAATTTTTTGCTGTGAAATTATGGTCGGTACTAAGCTCATTTTCTCGCAGCGTTGCACGCTTCACAAAGAATGCTAACACAGAAGATTTCAATGCGACGGCAATTTGTCTATTGTTGAGTTAATGCATGTCATTTCTAGACTTTTGAATCCCTCTCTTTATAGGCTTGATTTTCAGTAGCAGTTTTTCTACAGAACGCAGCAAATATGCCTGTCGCATATCTCTAATAAAGCTTAGCCGGACCAAATTTTTGTCACATCAGGCTTGCAATATACAGTGACCGTCAAAAAGTTGCGGACAAGCCTCCCTCCCTTTTTCATCGCTCTTTTTCGGAGGGAAAGCAAGGATGAAAAATGTAATAATTGCATGAGATGATAGAGCTCTTCAAGATCTACAATCTACACTTTGAGTTTTTTGAGAAACATGTGTTCTAAAAATTTTAAGAATTTTTTTTCTAAAAAAAGTCCGAAAATGGCCGCGTCACAATGTCGCGGACAATAATTCTTCGAACGAAAAATTTTCTTTTGAGTCCTATTTTAAAGCGGAAACACAAGTTATCCGGACGGGTAAGCATACTACTATACAGAGCTCGTCAATAACTACACACTGGTTATGGTTGCTTCCCCAAAAAACGCAAGCTTGAGTTTTATTTTAGTTTTTTCAAAAAACAACTCCTAAATTCCTTTATCAAGCCAAATTCCTTCACACGGAAACCTGTTCAAGACATCCCAACAAAGCCGTCTGGATAAAATAGATGCTCTTTGCCATCCTTTATGCATCGGACGTGTGCTGATGAGTTTCTTGGCTGAAAATGGCCCTTGGCAGTGCTTGCACATGACCCCACCTGCACCTCACCACTGACTTGTACCGCTTTGCAGGCTTGTAACTTGGCCTGCGGTCAATATTTGAGCCTGCAATTAGGCTCATTCAAAAGAACGAGACTTCCTCTACACGATGCTATGCAAATAAGTTCAGTTTAAGCAATCCCAGAGATTTGGCGGATGGGGTGGTAGAGGCCAGCTATAGAGGTGATTGGAGTGAAAGCTCTTATGAACACCAGAACAGTCTTAGAGCTTCGAAATGGATCTATTACAAGAAAATTGACAGTTTTGAGCTTCCAGGATGAAACTGGTAGCGAAAGGAGCTCTCTTCAACTTTAGCTGAAAAGTGCTTAGACTACAACTGAAGCTGCCCTCTACCACCCTATCCGCCAAATCTCTGAAATTCCTCAAACTTAAGTCGTTTGCATATCATCGTATAGAGGAAGTCTCGTTCTTTCGAATGAGCCTAATTGCAGACTCAAATATTGACTATAGGCTGAGTTACAAGCCTGAAAAGCGGTACAAGCCAGTGGTGAGGTGCAGGTAGGGTCATGTGCAAGCACTGCCAAGGGCCATTTTCAGCAAAGAAACTCATCAGCACATATCCGACGCATAGAGGATAGCAAAGAACATCTATTTTATCCAGACGGCTTTGTTGGGATGCCTTGAACAGGTTTCCGTGTGAAGAAATTTGGCTTGATAGAGGAAATTAGAAGTTGTTTTTTGGAAAAACTAAAATAAAACTCAAGCTTGCGTTTTTTTGGGGAAGCAACCATAACCAGTGTGTAGTTCTTGACGAACTCTGTATAGTAGTGCTTACCCGTCCGGATAACTTGTGTTTCCGCCTCAAAATAGGACTCAAAAGAAAATTTTTGCGTTCGAAGAATTATTGTCCGCGACATTGTGACACGGCCATTTTCGGACTTTTTTTAGAAAAAAATTCTTAAAATTTTTAGAACACATGTTTCTCAAAAAAATTAAGGTGTAGATTGTAGATCTTGAAGAGCTCTATCACCTCATGCAATTATTACATTTTTCATCCTTGTTTCCCTCCGAAAAAGAGTGATGAAAAAGGGAGGGAGGCTTGTCCGCAACTTTTTGGCGGTCGCCGTATCAGGTTGTCCCAAAAGTTCTTGCCCGGATTTTCAAAAAATCGTAACTTCCTTCCTTCCTAACGATTTTCTCAAAATTATTTTTGTTTGAAAGACGAAACCTTTTTCTTTATAGTGATACCTTTGCCATGAATCAGCGTTGGTAAGTTCGAAAATTAGAAGCAATTGAAGGAAATTAGTCAAGATCGGCATTTTTCAAGCTGGATCACGAAAAATTCGAAAGTATTTTTATTTGATAGAAAAAGTTTTGCACATTACAGTGGTGCCGTTTACATGAGTTAAAACGAAGTAGATCGAGAGCTAGAAGCAAATGAAGAGGATTTCTTCAGTTTTGCAATTTTTGATCATGGTCAAAAAAGCTTAAAAACGTCACAGAAAAGGCGAAAAAGTCATAAACATGAAAATTGCAAAACTGAAGAAATTCTCTTTATTTGCTTCTAACTCTCGATCTACTTCGTTTTAATTCATGAAAATGGCACCACTGTAATGTGCAAAATTTTCTCTATCAAATAAAAATACTTCCAGAATTTTTCGTGATCCAGCTTGAAAAATGCCGATCTTGACTGATTTCATTCAATTACTTCTACTTTGGAATTTTCTGACGCCGCTTCATAATAAAGGTACTCTTGCAAAGAGATAGGTTTCCTCTTTCAAATGAAATTGGAATCAAGAAAATCCATCGAGTGACAAGGAAGATATGATTTTTTGAAAATCTCGCGCAACTTTTGGGACAACCTAATAATTTGGACTCTGTGGCACTTCCAAATTCATTTCCTAGCTTGTAGAGTGTAATAGCTTCGCTGAGTGAAATGAATTACCATACAACATCCAGAATTTTCATACCATATTTACGTTACCATTTAATCAACTTACAGCTTCTGATGAAATTTGAATCTTGCTCACAACTTTTCTTTTGTTAAGCAGCACAAATCTTCCAAATTATTTGTCACTGTTTCTTGCACAAGTTTCGAAATTGAACAGGAATTGTTGTCCAAAGAGAAAAAGGCTTATCCTATTGGCCAACCTACATGATCCAGTATTATAATCTAGTTCGTCAGACTATACATTGCCAGTCTTGCTTTCTGCAGTCCATATTCCGGCTAGTGTTATCATAATCGTGCTCTCTTGGCCTTTCATGCTTGAGTTTGTGCCTTTGAGCCTATTTCGTTTCCTCCTTAACATGATAAGGACTCATAAACTCAGTTATAAAAGCTCGATATTATGATGAGTATCTGAAGATTTTAAGATGGTTTGAGATTGGTCGTTGAGGACGTTTCAGGGATTCACTTTTTTCATCAAGCAAATAAACGACCAATAGAATTGTTTCTGGTCATTGTTTTGCTAATATAAAACACATCGAGTTCTGACAGGAACTTCACCTCACGCACTTTAAAAGGGGTTTTTTGATATGTGATCACAATCTTTGATTACTCTGACAATACGCTTCCATAATTATTCTTCAACTTATAAAAGCACCTTACAAGAAGAGCTTTCTTTGATGCTGGTGTAAACAAACCTGTTGTGCTCACATCATTCATTTTTCTTTCTTTTCCTCTGTCCACATATGATCTTTTTCTTCTAAAAGTATGACACCGTTTATATGGAATTTTATTGTGAGGTGGTCCTCAGGTACAATTTTTGCAAAGGTCACTAATTCAAGAGCCTAATTTAAAGCGCTGTAAGTCTTATAGAGACACCAGACAAAGTCTTCTGGCTTACTAGCTATTTGAAGTTACTACTTGCTAAGTTTGAAAGCTTTTGTTGCAAAATTGATTGAAACATTCAAAGATTACCAGTAGTTGTAGATTTTCAAGAGTTTTTAAACCTCCAAGATACTATGGTTAGACGGCCCATGCAACAATATTATACGATTTTTTAGATAATAGAAAGTTTTCTAGAATGCTATTAAACACTGAAAATGCACTTTTGGTGTCCATTTGGCAATAAAAATCGCGCCTCTTGACATAAACTCTATCGACCTTTTTTTGTGCAGAACCGTCACTCCGTCTTCTCTGATGTTGAAAATTGCTTCAAAAATCGCATGTTTCAGCGATGGGCCGAGATGGCCACGAACCGCTGCCTACTGAAGATGTGACCCTACCGACTGGTGAGAATTAACTTACAAAATTAGCTAAGATCTTCCTGGCGACCTCGGGCAAACCGACGGGGCTTTGTCATAATTCACTTAAAGGATTTTCTCTTTTTAGGCGAGGAAGAGCCAGACCGAGGTCAATGGACGGGAAAATTTGATTTTCTCATGAGCATGATTGCTTATGCTGTAGGGCTTGGTAAGAAGGTTCTAGAACTGAAAAATATTTTTGTGTTGTCCATCTTTTTAGGCAATGTCTGGCGGTTCCCGTACCTTTGCTTCAAAAATGGTGGCGGTTCATTTTTGGTTGTATATGCCATATTTTTTTGCTTGGCCGCAGTACCAATATTCATCATGGAAGTGACCATAGGACAGTATTTGCAACGAGGAGCAATGGAAATGTGGCGAATGTGCCCGATATTTAAAGGTACGTAGATCATCTTTCCGGTCCCAGATAGAAATTTCGCTCCTTTAGGTGTGGGAATAGGTAATGTGGTGATCGCTTTCATGTGCATCGCTTACTTCTGCGTGATAGTAAGCTGGGCCATTTTCTACATGATCGCCTCGTTCAACAGTGTTTTCCCATGGGAGTCTTGCGACAACTATTGGTAAGAAACAGTGACAGGGCAGAAAAGTTTTACTCCGCGAGCGGTGAGGTAAAGTTCCAAAAATTTTTTGATCGGAGATGCGGAAGTCTCTTTTGGCAAACTTTCGAGTTTTCTGCAAGGTCATAACTCTTCGAATATAACTGGGGGAGGTCTCGAATTTTTGCATTACCTACAATTTCATTTCTATTTTTTTACATATAATTATATTCTTACATCAGTTTTGATTTTTACCATACCCTCAAAAAGTATGCAATTCAATCAAATTTTTCGAACTGTATGTCCGTGTTCCGCCTTTAGGTTAAAATAGCCTCCAATTACATTAGCCTAACTATTCTATTTCAGGAACGACTACACCTGTGTGACGGGCAAAGAAAGCACTGCTGCATTGGCAAAACTTACGAAAAACCTCACGAGTCTTGGAATGAAAACTCAGACATCAGTGGAACAATTTTGGGAGTGAGCACATGTCATCCGATTACATTTACATTCACCTAGTAATGTCTATTCTTTTCAGAAATCGAGTCTTGCAACAAACTTCGTCAATAGAGAATTTCGGTGGAATTCAGTGGGAATTGCTGGGAATAATGTTCCTATCGTGGTTGATTGTCTATTTTGCCCTTTGGAAAGGTATAACGCAAGCTAGGAAGGTAAAGCTTTGCTCATCGCCATTCGCAATTTTCTGTTTCATGAAAAAGGGTGCTAAAAGGTACCTAAAGTTACACAGGACTAACTAACGATAAAAAAAATCATTTAACAACATACAGGGTGTCCCAAAAAAATGTTAACACTGTTTGATCGCTAATAACTCTCTTGCATTCATGTCTTTCGCCGAGTTTAAGGCACCATTTTCTAGAGCGAGGTTCAACTTAGATGTGCAATACAGAGGGGACCCCGATCTTACTTGGTTACTGTAGGATAAGGGTAGAAACTTTGAGATGGATTTTAGCAAGTTGAAAGCGATTTTTGCTTTTGAAGAAAAACCAAACAAGCCAGAAACTCTTGTACAGGACTAAATGAAGTCGCTGATTCTAAATATAGAATTTGCACTTCACTGTAGTGCTTCTTTCGTAAGTTATTGCAGGTTTAGGGTAACACCGGTTTTTCCAATGTTCGTCAGAAGTGTGATTACACCATTGAAAAGGTCGAGAAACTGATGAAAAGTTATACGGTGAAATCAGCACCTCTAAAAACCTTGTTACACGAATTTTTGTAGATTTTGGAATTTTTTTCATCAAAAGGTCTATATCACAGTGGCGCTATTTGCTGAAAATTTATACCGTAATCCTACAGTAACCAAAAAAGATCAGAGATTCACTCCATGCTGTAAATCTAAGTTGATCCTCGCTCTACAGAATGGCACCTCAAGCTCGGCGAAAGAGATGAATGCAACAAAGTTATTAGTGATCAAACAGTGTTAATTTTTTTGGGACACCCTGTATAATAAACTGTCAAAAGTTTTCCGAGCAAGATTTTAAGAAGCTTCCTGAGCAAGATTCTAGGAAGCTTCATGAATTTGTGATTTTCCAGCTCTACAAAGATAAGGGAAGTGAAGAGTTTTTTCTTTTAATGTTTTCTTTTCTCATAGAAATTCTGAAACTGAGGAAATGTTGAAAATTATCGCGACCGTCTGCTACCTTGCCTTATTGAGGGTTATTCACTTCAAGAATAGTTCAAGCATCCGAACACGTCTCAATGCTTCAGAAATTAATTATAGGAACAGCCTTGAATTAGCACTAACCGTAGCAATCAAACAACTTTTCAGTTTGTCTATTTCTGCGCTCTTTTCCCATATTTCTTGCTCTTCGTTCTGCTTTGTCGAGGACTGACACTTGAAGGTGCAGGAAAAGGTAAGCAACTGGCTACAACTATTATTCAGTTGGGCGTTGGGATAAATAATCTAACAATGGAGCGATACTTAGGGTCCGTGGCCTTTTGAGATGTAATGTATACCTTTATATTGCATTTAAACGCTGATTCCGAATCTGATTTCCGTTTTTACTAATCGTTTCTCTGAAAGAAGTTATAAAGGATTTTCGCGCCAAGTTTGGCAGCCCGAAGGGAATACGATGGCAACGCCAGTTAAAGGGAAATAGGGTGGGAACTGAAAAACAAAAAGGATTCGAACCACACATGCAACAACTTGTGAGGCTATCGCATCAACTATTACATCACAGCGTACAGAGGACATCAGTGTTCCCAACGTATTTCCCTCGGGGCCAAACTTGATGCGAAAATCTTTCATAACTTCTTTCAGAAAAACGATTAGCAGAAAAAAGCGAGATTCGGAATCACCGTTCGAAGACGAGTGTGATGGTATGCATTTCCACTCAGAAGGCCACGGTCACCAAGTATCGTTCCCTTGTAAGAAGGTGTTGAAATATTAGCCTGTTTTTTGGGTCTGTCTACAATGTACAAAACTAGGCAAGTGGTCGTTTTATAAAGAAAAAGAGCCGCATTTGAGTTCAGGAGTGGTTTCGAAAGTTCAGTTGAAGAACAAACCATTTTTTGTAATAAAAAAGCATGCAATAAGAGAAAGAAAATGGAGGTAGCTAATGGGAAGCTCCTCCCATTCGTCCTCAACATGTATGTCTGCACATACCCAAGCCTCAGCTTCCCAGCTAAAAGTTTAAAGAATGTACAAAACCATTGACAACTGCCAATAGGATTGTTATTTCGTAACTGAATACTCCTCCTCCTTATACTAGGTAATTTTGATAAAAAATGAAAAAACTCCACCATCTTCATCGGTAATAAAAGCGGCATGTGCGCCTCCCTAAATTATGTGTGTGCAAATTTGATTAGAATCCAGTCAGAAATGAAATCCCTGGAACATTAGTGCAAACAATAAACATGTGCGTAGAAAAACAAACAGTACTAATTTGTAAAGAGTTCATTACCTTGCAGGCATCTATTACTACCTCAAACCTAACCTTACTCGTCTTGCTGACACGACTGTCTGGAAAGATGCCGGAACACAGGTCTATAAAAATCGAAATTTGAAGTTTTGACTAGATTTCATCTCACACTTTCCCATGCAGGTCTTCTACTCTTACGGTGTTGGCTTTGGAGCACTTATCGCACTTGGATCTCATAACAAATTTCATCATAACTGCTTTAGGTAAGTTTCATGATGTTTGCAATCATAATCATTTTATGAAGCAATAGTTGCAAGCATTTGATGTTTAAGAGATGCATTCCTGATGTGTATCATAAATGGATCTACCTCCATACTTGCTGGATTCGTAGTATTTTCAATTCTTGGATATATGTCAGTGATTGCACAAAAGGACATTGCTGATATCGTTAAACCAGGTAAGCGTAGGGGGCGATTTACAAAGAAGTAGCAAGCATGTCCATGCCAGAGTAGTATTCGACTGGAAGCAACTTTGTTGAAATCCCATCAAAACGAATAAAGTTGCTATACATCGCCGGTATGAACTGATTGAAAATTCTCTTGAAGTAAAAGATGCTTCTGTCCTGCTTGGGTAGCGTCAAGACGTTCAAAATACGGGGTACATTCGCTTTCATCTAAATTCACGACTTGGATCGCCAAACTTACATCAGCCCTTTGATAACCTTACCCGGAAGCAGATAGTTCATAAGCCTCTAGCAAACCTACAATACTTAAAGGTTTTGAGCGATCAAACATTCTTAGAAAAATTCCTATGTAAAAACAAAGTAATTAAGGCTCAAAACTGCTATATCAGGCTTGAAATAGAATTTCTCTTATCTAGGTGTTGGTCTCGCTTTTCTTGCTTACCCGGAAGTGGCCAGTAATTTACCTGCAAAGCAAATATGGTCTTGCCTCTTCTTTTTGATGATCACTATCCTTGGTTTAGATAGTCAGGTGAGTACTACACTCTCCAAAGTTCTCTTTTATGCGCTCTCCATTTCAGGTCTGCATGATGGAGGGATTATTCACTGCTCTAGAAGATGCTTTTCCATTTGTTTTGAGGAAACACAAAAAAATTTCTCTAGGAGTGACATGCTTCATATTTTTCTTGATAGGAATTCCGATGGTGACAAATGTAAAGAATTCCCCTTAACATCCTTTCAATGTTTAGCGTCTTTTCATTCGTTTTAGGCAGGTGCATACTGGCTGACGCTGGTTGACAATTATGGAGCAAGTGGATATGCTTTACTCTTCGTGGTCTTCTTCGAAGTTGTTGGCCTGTCATGGGGCTTTGGTGAGTTTATTGATTGAATTCATAAGTGCAATAAACTTTCATGATCTCGCCAACTTACTTGACTCTGAACAGCCTTAAAAGAGAAATTCTTCTTTTTCAGGGGCTGAGAAGATACGAATAGCACTAAAAGAAATGGTTGGTATAAAGCTGTCTTACATATGGATAATTGTCTGGAAGTTTGCTGCTCCTGCAACGAGCTTAGTAAGGAAAATCTATAATTGCCCATTAAAAGCCCACCAAAAAGCAATTACGCATTTTCAGCTGCTCTTCTTCTTCTGTTTGATCTACTACCATCCTCTCAAGTATCCAACCGGTGAAGATTATCCAGTATGGGCTAATGCGTTTGGATGGTTCTTATCATCATGTTCGATGATCGTAATCCCGGGATATGCACTGTATTACTTATTATGCACTAATAAGCATTTATCCATCAAAGAGGTAATTTTTATGTGCAACCAACGTACAACTTACCCTCCGTCTCAATAACAGTGTCGCTTGCACGTGCGGCTCAAGTGCCGCGCAGTCGCCTTGCGCGAGGCTTTCGCCGCGTTTGCGAACGTGTTTCTTGAATTTTCCCGCGCTTGAGCAGCGATCATAGGCTGCATGCGTGGAAAAATGGCCAAAGAATGCGACCGTGAACGCAGCGCAAGGCTTGTGCGATGCGGCCGCGCGTACTCCGAGCCGCACCAGCCGGTGACACGGTCATCGTGACAGAGGGTGATATTTTCCTTATGAATGCTTTTGCGAGATATGGAGCATTTTCAGAGATTCCTAAAAGGGATTCGGGCACCTGACGTGCTTCATACTGGCAAACCAGCAGTGACCGGTGAAGAAATGAGGTTTATAGATGAAAAACACTAGATTAATTGACAGTTCTAAATTATGGTCTCCATTAGATCTTCTTTGTTTTCTGATAATAATTTTTGATAATTTTTGTTGTAAATGTATCGTTGTGTTGCTCTAAAGCAACCTGTTCAATGATCTTCCTCTCTCAGCTTTTATCATTTCTCCGCTGCATGTGCTTTTTAACCGTAAACCGAATCTCTATGTGAAAACCCTAAGCAGCTATACGAATAAGCATTGTATACAATAACACATATCACTTCTTTCACTTTATTGCGTGCCAACCTCTACAAATTGAATATGTTGCCACTTTGAGCAAGATATTGGTGCACGCATGGACAGTTTCATAATCATTAGCCCTAAGAACCATTGAAAGTCGTATAAAGTCATAATAAATTTTTGAACATTATTCATACAATGCCAAAGGGTTCAGATGTTTGTGAAAAAAGATATCTAATGAATTTCGGAATCACACTCACACCATTCACTCGTCTGCAAGCAGCGCGGAAGTACTAGTGTGAACGGAAAGTAATGGCACACTTCGAAAATAATTGTACCGTTTACAAGAAAGAGGATTTTCTGGACGCTAATTTTGATAGATGTTGAAACAATTCCTTTCATGCGAGACTTATATAAGGCTTTTTGCATACGTAGCAAATACAGTACTGGACATAATTATAAAGCCACTCTGGAAATCGTCGTGATTTTCGTTTTTGTCAATGAATCTGTCTGCAACTTTGTTGTATTGTGCGCATTTCAACCTGCCATGACCCCTCATAACGGCTTCCAGTCTTGTTGAATTTGAACGGAGAAAAACAAAAAAATTCGAAAAAACCCTCTTTGAAACCTGGACAAAATTATAAAGCCACCTGGCTTTTCTAGTCACTATCGCATTCGTTGACTCTCAAATTTTTTTGTACAATTACATCCCAAAATATGAAACATTTGCAACACCTACGGCCTGTCATCCTACTCAAATAGAAGCGCTCACTGCATTTTTTGCTTTCAAAAGCACCAAAAGTCAATCTGCTTCAACAAACAACTGGTTTGAAGATTTTTCAAGCTCTTATTCATTTCAAATGATAGTCATAAAATCTACTAAGCATTTTCGATAGATGAGGTAAGGAGCGCTTCCATAAACTCTGCGTAATCGCTGATTTTGCGGAGAGACTCCAACCTTACCATGGGGTTGACGCACTTTTGCACCACAAAACTCGATTTCCAAGCGACAGAAAATACTGTATAACCATTATGACAGCCATACAACAGTGAACTCGTGTGCATGACCTGGAAAAAAATTCGGATTGAGAACTCTGGTTCAACCGCAGTTGACATCCACTGAAAGTTGAGTGGAGCACCCTGCACAATCAAAGCCAGCTCAGATCACGAAATAAAACTGGAGACGCTTAAAACTTCAAAATCTTAGCTAATCTCATTCATTGGATGAAATATGACATGAAACACAGAGGAAATAAGGAGATCTAGGGTTACATCGAATCTTCTGCTCGCAGGGAATTTTCGTGGAAAGTATTTTAGGTCTAAGTCGCTACCGCATCATTCGGGAAAATCTGAAAGTTGTTGCGAAAGCTGCATCCCCATGTAAGCACTGTAATAAATCAAGTTCAGCACTTTATGGACATTGCAAATTGAGTTTTGTGGTGCAAAAGTGTGTCAACCCTATGGTAAGGTTGGAGTCTGTCCGTCAAAATCAGCTATCACGCAGAGTTTGCGAAAGCGCTCTTCATCTCATCTATCCAGAAGGGTAAGTAGATTCCATGATTGTCATTTGAAATGAAGAAGAGCGTGAAAACTCTTCAAAGCTATTGTTTGTTAAAGCAGATTGACTTTTGGTGCTTATGAAAGGAAAAAATGCAGTGATCGCTTTTATTTGAGTAGGATGACAAGCCGTAGGTGTTGCAAATGTTTCATATTTTGGGATGTAATTGTACAAAAAATTTGAGAGTCAACGAATGCGATAGTGATTAGAAAAACCAGGTGGCTTTATAATTTTGTTCAGCTTTCATTAAGGGCTTTTTCGAATTTTTTTGTTTTTCTCCGTTCAAACTCACCAAGATTGGATGCCGTTTTGAGGGTTCATGGCAGGTTGACATGCGCATAATACAGCAAAGTTTCAGACGGAATCATTGACAAGAACGCAAATTACGACGATTTCTAGAGTGGCTTTATAATTATGTCCAGAACTGTATTGATAACGCAAAGCTATTCACTTCGAGCAATCGCGAACTTTGAGCACTATCTATGCTTGAAACATGTGCGACCACCGAAGGTGTCAGTGCTGCACTAAGGGGAGTTGACTGTCAACAAAGCTACGACGCTTAAGAGCACCAGAACTTTAAGGCAAAGAATTTTGTCAAGAGGAGCAATTCCGAGTAGAGGGACGCTTGTTATTCAGTTCTTTGCCTATGAATTCGAAATTTTTGGATAACTAAACAAGCTGTTTACTCTTTTTCCATCCATACGCAAATTGCTTCAATGCCCTTTACGATTAAAAAGTGAAGACTGAAAATGATTGTTCGGGGTTTTACTGCTCCAAAAGTCCGCACCAAACGTTCTTGCCTTGTTCTCTTCACGTTTACACTTGCAAAGACAAAAATTTTTCGCACATGTGGTAAATTATTTGAAAAGTTTTTTGAGCTTTTTCAAAAGAATCCATTTGTAGAGCTTGAAGAGCTCTTCCAAACGGTATGCTATCTTCACGTATCTATTCTTTGAACCTGAACATATTATATAGGATATCAAGTAGCGTTCTTCTACCAATAGGTGTTATGGATCTTTATGATCTTACGTTTCGACTGATATCGCCTTCTTAGAGGTCCTGAAAGGGCACTGGTGATATTATGTGTTAGTTTAGTCTACACAACCAAATGACTCATACGACTTCTGTTATTAAATGGAATGCCTGAATGTGGCTCAGCCTATTTGGGAGAGACCGGAAGAATACTAGGTGTAGAAATGAAAGAACACCTGGTTAACAAAAGAAGAGAAAAGATGTCATCACCACTGAGCAAACGAGGCTTAAGATAGTGGTGATTATGTGAAGTGTACAATTTTGGCATGGGAGATTGAAATTTCAGCACGAAAATTGCTAGAAGCCTATTGGATTTATGCAGGTAATCTGGGCATGACCAACGAAAATAAAGGCGTGACAATAACAGATTCACATGTATTCACAGAAATCTGACACGCAGATTGAAGGAAAACCGACTTTGAAAGCTTTCTGCGTACATAGATTTGTCGAACTTGTTTTCGGAAACGACTTATTTGCAGATAGCTCATACTTTACAGACCAACATCTACGAAAACTAACTGCGAATCAGAGTGCTTAGGCGAATGAGTGCTTTGCAAACTGTATGCAAGTATAATACTTCTTTACTCGTTTTCTCTCAAGCTCAGTTGTTATTTGAGCGTGAAAGACATAGAAAAGCAAGGCATTGGCGTTACAGTGACAAACATTTCAACAATATTTCTGTTTTGGATTTTTTCAGCTGCCATTACAGCGTCCACAGCAAAAACTTACCACTTTTTAAGCTCAAAAATCGTCTAAGTTTCAAAACACTGAATTGCACTCCATATTATCAGCTTGCAGGGAAGCGACCCAAAACTGTTCTATCCGTGTCACCGATGTTAAAGCGCTGTCAGCTAACGCTTACTAGGAAAGTACTTTCAATCGTTGACGTCTGATGAAGGTTGTATATCATCTTTAGCACTTTTAAATTTTGATTTCAAATCTACATTGCGTTTCTGCGAAACCTCTTCTAAAAGAAGTCATAGAAGCCTGAAAATTATTCGCGTATTCGCTAAGTTCGAGTCGCTCCTAAGTACAATGCGTCTAACGGGGGCAGGGCCGCGTAGTGCAGTCACATACCCATGCGCGAGCGCTATTGTAACCTACATTACGCAGGAACAATGCCGCGGCAAGCGGCACTTATTCCTTGTCATGCTTCCAAATTTCTGAGCTCTTCTGTCTGAAAGTCTACTTCAGTACTTTTTGAAATCTTCCAAAGTATCACTGCGTTGGAGAAAGGAGGTCTGAGAACTTTCAAATAGGATGCATTCTATATCGTTTCAGAACTGTTAGAACGACCGATGCTCTTTCTTTTTACCCAAGCTACAGAATGAATACCGTAATATGTAATGTGGTATCGTATAGGCTGAAGTGAAGGTTTGAGTGAACCGCGCCTTGGCGCTGTGCAATGCAATCAACGATACACGATTTTGTTCGATGAAACACGAGTCGATATAATGAATAATGACATCCTATAACGCCCGCGGTTTCGGGATGTAGACTGTTGATTTCATGAGTAGGCAGGCGTCGACAATATTGGAATTTATACACAACTCCGGTCCTTTATGTTTCCATTTCTACTCTACAAGACAAAAGATCTTTTGAACACACCTTTATCTATAAGCAGGCTGGTCACGTCCTTCGACTGGCCATGGGATAAGTGCAAAGTCATGACGTTAGACCGGAGACCAAAAGCGTCCCTTAAAATTGGGAGAATTGTGCTAGACAGGAGCCTTGCCCACCTATGCTTTTTCGCCGGTGGGATGCGCATGCTGCTACAGTTGAAGGAAATGTCCGGGTACGGGGAGATTTAGCTTGAGATGTTGGTACCGAATAGCAGCATTATAGGGTGTCAAAGAGTTAAAGTAGTTTTGAAGCTTTTTAGTCTGACGGCCTATTACGACAAAACCGCTCTTCTAAAAGATATGTGCGAAACGAAATTTCGAAAACGCTTGCTTCATTAGTTTATGGTATAGCAGTGCAAGATTGGGAAACTTTCAAAGTTTTTGAAGTTCTTCAAGGTGCCACGCGTAGGGTTGTGGGGGAGGAGCGTTAACGAGTTGTAAAAATGATGGGATAAGGTCGCTTATATAAGCAACGTTTGAGTGCTTGATATTATCGAACAAAACATCTCAAAATGTATTGAAAATCAAGCTGTCCCATTTTTTCCGTTCACTCTAAAGACAGTTCTGAAAGGTTTTTCGTGAGTACAAGTGGAGCGGGTGTAAGTTGAGGGCACTAGAAGTAGACGCATAAGGCTGCGTTCATACTGATCCCGAAGTTCGGGAACAGTTCCAGCACAGCGCTTAAAGTGAGCGTTGTGCTGGGACTGTTCCCGGATTACGAAATCAGTATGAACGCAGCCTAAGGGTTCTGCATATGTCACAACTCCACCTGAACACAATTGTTTTGAACGGTTTTATAAATACGCTGTGTTCAAGCCGTTATGAAAGTCCGGGGCCCGATTGAAAAGTGCAAAAAGACTGCTTCAACTTTAAGTCATCATATTAGGACGGTCCAAAAGGTCGTGCTTTTCAGACCTATTCTAAAATCACTCAAAATAAAGATAGACTAAACGGTCTAAACATGTTCATGCAAATTTACTCTTCCTAGCAGTGATCTTTTTGTTAGGATTTCTTTGATGATTGCTTAGGTAATCGTCGGAATCTCCAGCCCACAGTTTTCACTTATCGTGATTTTGACCATTTTGATCCTAAGAAATTTTATTTTGAACTCTTGGACTGGGTTCGTTGACTGTCAGTAAATAGAGTAAACAAAGTGCAATACATTGAAATTTTTGGGCACTTCAGGCTGACACTCCACCAAGTTTCAAAATGATTTTTCCAAAAGCCTTTACTTTTGTGAGTCATTAATCACAAAACGTAACACCATTAAATCTTCGGGAAGCTTCCAAATAACGGTAATTATTAAATGCAATTCTACAAGACAACTAGTGCTTACCGCTTTTGAATCAAGTTTCGATCTTCGGGTACAGCCCAAGAAGCGTTCAAAAACAGAAATTGTGATATTTTTCTTTTAAAGACATCACGAATCAAAAAGGAAAATCATCATCGGATAGAGGAAAAAAACTGCACCCAGTGACACCTTAGATGCTAATCAATTGCTTTTCTATGAGATTGATGCCCAAATATGATATTTGGTAGGATCAAAAAACTAACTTTGACATTTTTGAAATGCCACCTATAGAATGCCGGAACCTGTATTGTGTTGCTATCTGTAACTCTATCCAGCTATCATCCAAGCTCTTATAGAAGTTTAAAAGGAATATAAAAAAAGCTGAATTTAGGGTAGGTATAAGTATGTGTTGAAGATTCCGAAGATTATGCAAGCGATCCTTAAAGGAATCGTTAGAAATCATCAATGTTGCAAAGGGGAAGGAATTCTACATCGAATACCGTTTAGCGAGTTTGTCTATCTTCATTATGAGTGATTTTAGTGCAGGTCTGAAAAAGGGCACGAATTTTCAAACCTACCCAATACATAAATGCTCAAGAAGTTCAAAATCCACATTATTAAAATCATTCAAAGTTGGAGGTAAAACACTGCTTTGCAACTTCCACCATTATTTCATTAATATCATAAATCACCACGGCACAGAGCTGCTGAGAAGAGAAATAAAGGCTGTTTCAATGCCCTGCAAAATGTCCTTATATCATTGCTATATGTGACTTTCTAACATTTCCAAAGAACAGCGTGTGTACAACTCAAAATTTAAAACTCTCCTTCCTCCTGTCTGTATGCTTTGACTGATAGTTGGGCCAGACTGCGCGGTGTGCGCGGCGTAGGCGACGCACGCACCGCATGCGTCACATGTTTAACGTGAGCGTGCACTGCGTACGACGCGTACGCCGCGCAGTCTATCGTAATGTTGGAAATTCTACCATGATAAATAGTGAGAAAGTTTCAGAAATAATTTACATGTTATTAGAAGCTGAGTTGGTATTTTAGAAGATTGTTATTTGAAATGCACCTATCTATCGTGAAAGCGTTCGCTGCATAGTTGGATAAAGAGGTACAATTTTGACATTCCCCTTAGAACTCAGGTTAAGCCATAAAGCACTTTCATTTGTTTTTTGGAAGACTTGGTTTCTATGGGATGCAAACAATCCAGTCTTATTTTATACAGTTAAGGGCGGTGATAAGGAGTCTTGACGATCTTTGCAGGTGTGATGCACAGCAGTAACACTGTAATGCTTTCTGAGCATTTTTACAATGCTGACCTGGAAAACAAATAATTACTATGGTGAGGAGACATAATAGGAAAATCGACACATGCAACTAATTTTCGCGTAATACGTGACACCTGCAGCATAACTGCTTACTTTCTCGAGCAAACTGCAAAATGAAAATCACATAGTTCATTAATGAACATATCAAGCTTACAGCTATCATTCGTAGCAAATTTGCTTTCGCTACTGAAGCCATACTTGGGAAGGTGAGAAGCAGTTGCATTGCAGTTGGTTGTTTTCTTCCAATAAGTTTCGTAATTTATTTCAAAATCATATTTTCACCAAGTAGCGATGAGAAATATACAAAATAAACATACCCATGATATAAAACCGCCTTTGTGGTTCTGGCTTTTGCATAAGATATCTGTCCGACATATTAACAAATGGAGGCGTAAAGAACAGGGCATAGATTACGCGAATTTCATCGCCTCGCGATTCTCCCGACAAGACAACAGTTATGAGTTCATTGTATGTTGATCACCTTGCATTTTCGGTTGTGATGATTTTCCGCAACTGAACGCCGACAGGTATTTCCTAAGGCATACTTCCCTCATAGGAAATGTTGCGATTTGGCCGAATCTCAGCGATATCGCGTCGCTGACTTCAAACGAGCGACGCGACTATATCCTAGAAAAACTTATTTCCTGGAAGATTTTATAAAACCGTTTTTTGTTAATTCTGAACGTTATCTTGCAGAAATGTCTGGAAACTTATCAAGATCTGCAATATCATAATCCAAGCGTTTTTCCAGTGTGCAGGTAAATTTCGAATAACGAATCTCGCTCAAAAATGGGGTCGTTCAAGGCGCTGTTTACGAATATTACACATTTTGTGCAAAAGCCGTTTCGTGGAAGCTACGATAAGGTACATGGTGGCTGACTAAAGTGTGGATTTTCACTTTTTGGGCCAACCTAGTGACTTTAAAGGCAGTGTCCGGGCAAAAACTCGATTTTGAGATTTTGTGCTCACCCGAGCCTACTCGCTATGCTGAATCCGAAAATCCACATTGGAGAACGCGAAAACGACGAAAAAGGGTTCTAACACTGGAGGGAAATCAGCAAGTGGGCGGGGTCTTCTCCACTGTGAATTCACGCTTCCAGCTTCCAGAGCAATTTTCTCGAATCCGTTAGCCGCCCTGACATCACTATCGATCAAGTGCAAACAAATGACTTGAAACCGGAATCAAAAAGATCGCCCCCGAAGCTGGGAGCGTGAAGTCACCGTGGGGAAGACCCCGCCCACTTGCTGATTTCCCTCCAGTATTAGAGCCCTTTCGTCGTTTTCGCGCTCTCCAATGTGGATTTTCGGATTCAGCATAGCAAATAGGCCCGCTTACTGGGGCCTATTCGCTATGCTGAATTCGAAAATCCACACTGGAAAGCGCGAAAACGGCCAAGGGCTTAACGTAGGCGTGAAATGAAAAAAGGGGCGGGGTCTTCCCCACGGTGAATTCATGGTCTCAGCTTCCGGAGCGATCTTCTCGCTTCCGATTTCAGATCATGCGTTCGCATTTGGTCTGTGGAGATGTCAGGACGGTAAGCGGAATTAAAAAGATCGCTCCGGAAGCTGGGACCGTGAATTCACCGTGGGGAGGACCCCGCCCACATTTGATTTCACTCAGTGTTTATTTTCAAAGCAATTTTCTCGAATCCGTTAGCCGCCCTGACACACTATCGATCAAGTGCAAACGATGACTTGAAACCGAAATCAAAAAAATCGCCCCCGAAGCTGGAAGCGTGAATTCACAGTGGGGAAGACCCCGCCCACTTGCTGATTTCCCTCCCGTGTTAGAGCCCTTTTTCGTCGTTTTCGCGCTTTCCAATGTGGATTTTCGGATTCAGCATAGCGAATAAGCCCAGGTAAGCAGTCAAAATCTCAAAATCGACTTTTTGCCCGGACACTGCCTTTAACGCTAATTGATATTGTCGCCTCTCCGGTGTACGTTGGGTGTGTCAAGTCCAGGAGGTGCACTCTCCTGACTTGAATTCTTCACCCTGATTGTCTTACTTTATATGAACATAACATTATGACTAGAATCTTTATTATATATTTATAAATAGAAAGAGAGGGGAAGGGAAACCGCCGGTCACCCTTAGGCACAGCTCATCTGGAATTGTTGGGCACCGCCCAGTTGGCGTGGGGACTGTTGGACCATCTAATTAGTCTGCGTCTCGACATGTCCATTCCATAGTAAAGCTCGTCCCGAGCTTTCATCTTTGACCATGGCTAAAGAGTGGGTAATCGTCATCAAAGCTGCCCATGTACCATTTGTTTCATCATTGGTTTGAGTGCAGGAGATTGCTGCTGCTACCATTATCGTCATCAAGGTTGCCCATTTACCATTTGTTTTCACTGACTGCGGGCAGAAAAGGTGTTGTTGATCGCATCATTGCTCAGTCGCTTGATTGCTCTTCGAGTGCGTGTGGACAGGGGGAAAAGGGCTCATAGGAAAATAGCGGCTTTCGCACGCCCTGTCAAAAGAAGAGCTCGTCTCGAGCTGAAGAATAAGCAGAGCAAAATAAGCTTGCAAATTGGATAATTATCAAGGGTTAAAGGCACCGTCCACCCAAAGCGAGGTTGATGAGATTTCGGTGGCATACTAGTGTGGGCCCCCACACTAGGCAAACCCCCAAGTAGCGAGGCAAAATACTCCTTCCGAAGCGAGAAATCCGCTCCGGAAGGGACGTAACCGGAGGTGGTCACTCCGCCCACTTTGCAGGCGCACCGTTGGAGAGACTACACGCACAGCGCAGTACGCTGCCTCGTCGTAGGCGACTAATCGGAGTTTTTCTAGTGTTATTTCGTGTACTTGTATCCTCAACCGTTCGTTTTTTATTCAGTCATGACCAAATCTACGACAAAGTTGTTTTTTCGATTATAGCCATCATCAGCATCCGGCATAGCTGTTTTTCTTGATATGAACACGATCTTTCGTTATAGGTGACGCTCAATAAAACGAGATGAACATGCGACGTGAGTTTTTTCATTGCAGTGTACATCAAGTTGAAAAACTATTTGTAGTCAAAATAATCGTTGACGCCGTCTACATGACTAATGGATCATCGCAATAAACTATCACGCATTTCTGTGTGCTAAAACACTTGCTTTCACTGCTTTCTGTGTGAATGTGCTAAATACGCGAAACCTGGATCAAGACTGGGGCAAACATTTCCCAATACTCCTAATCGATTGCACAATTGCCCATGACTAGTTTGCTAATGACGCCCTGCGTATATCAGCGCGCCTGCAAAGTGGGCGGAGTGACCACCTCCGGTTACGTCCCTTCCGGAGCGGATTTCTCGCTTCGGAAGGAGTATTTTGCGGCGCTACTTAAGGGTTTGCCTAGTGTGGGGGCCCACACTAGTATGCCACCGAAATCTCATCAACTTCGCTTTGGGTGGACGGTGCCTTTAAGGCTTCCACAATTGTTCCGAAAGGTGGATCAGAGCGATAATGATGATATCAATACAGCGTAGATGGGTGGGCTCTCTATCCGAGCTGAGGGAACGAGCATTGCAATGATAGTAAGGATATGGTAGGAGCGGTATAAAAGACGAATTGGGATATGTTTAAAAGTTCTGATATGTGGTGACGGGGTTGTGAATATTGAAGAAATAAATATACTTGAAAATATGCATACAACAATTTTAAATGCAAAAAAATCGCCAATTGACCGAACGTTCAAAATTTTGACGTTTTGAAGATTCGTCGTTACAGCCAGAAAAAATTAAAGGCAACAAAACATGAAATTTTCGGAAACTATCGTGTGGGCAACTCATGAGGGAACACTTCCCTAACGTTGCCCACAAGGGCGTGGGGTGAAATTTTGAATGACTGAAAGGCTTCTCCGAGTCGCCCATCGGAGAAGTATTTCTTGTTGTAGTGCAGACGCTTGCGGCAAACTTACTCTGCCAGTAGCCGCTGCGTATTTGGAATTAATGTGAGTTTGCTACTGGCACTCAAAATATCCACTCTTTTCAGACGCTCTGAACGTCTGATAGCAAAACAATTGCAATACAAAGGTGAACACAGTTGCAATGGGGCATATGCATAGTTTCTGTCTTTCTTAGATGCTCTGAACATCTGAGTGTGGACTGAAACTCGAACAGGGTACGAATAACAATAGTATAATAGCGGTGAATACACTCGAAATGGGAACACTGACGACATGTAGGCGAAAATAAACAAGGATATCAATGGAGCAGTTATTTGGAGATATTAAGTAGGAAGCAATCTTTCTTCGGGTGGTTGTATACTTCTTAGTGTTGCTTCCGCTTATCTGAAAGTCTGTCGCGAACGTACTAGACGCTCTAGGTAAACCATGCAGGCCCTTTATCTTGTACAATACAAGGAGAAAAGTACGGGTTTGACTCCAGCATGAGAATTTACCATTGTGATAAGCCAATCAACCGAAAAGTGCAAGCGAAGCTATTAATTTTGGAATGGAGAAATGGAAACAATGGAAATGACCAAGTTTTTTCAAACTATGGCTGGTTTTTATGCAGATATTTCGATGCGCGGAGATTTTTTTTTTGAACATTCGTCACATCTGAAAGGTACTTTCCTTTTTTTTCGCACAACGACTTGTTCTGGAAAGATTACCTCGAAAACGGTCGTAAGGCCAGCTTTCGCACCTTAGAAACATACGTCTTGCTGGACGTATCAATTCGCAAAGCTAGTTGCATAATTTAACTTACTTATGAATATCTAAAATTGCCGAGCTTGGCTATTTTCTTTGACATGAGATGGAAAGCTGCGGAACATTTTGCGTTACTCTACTGTGTAATTACTGGAAGTTCATGAACGTAGATTAGGTATGAGGATCGAGCCGAAAAATACTCCAAAGCACACAGATTTGGTTTTTTTAGAATGGATATCTGGTTTTTTTTGAACGATGAGTAGAAGGGAGAAAGGGTTTCCTCTATGAAGTGAACGACTGTTTTGATACATCTCAAAGCATAAGTCATTAGTGAGCGCTTTATGACCTTTTTCAAGCTTTTCATGCTCCTCATAGTTTTTTTCGTGATGACATGAAGAAGAATGTTGAAAACAAGCTACAGTCGCGCCAAATGTCCGAATGGCTACAAATAGTTGAGCATGTGCGTAGTTTAGATGTTAAAATGCAATCTTTTTTTTTGAGTTACGCCGACAAGTTTTTCTATTGGTTTTGACGCTACTAGGTCCGCCGTGTATGGCATGATTTTCTATTTGAGCAACTAGTGTACTGTAGCCTCTTCGAATTCCTTCCAAAGAAGGCCAAAGCTGTCGGGCCAGGCTAGAGCGCTTTTATGAGATAACAGAGATACGAAACAAGTATTTTGGTTCATAGTATTACGTCAAAAATGCAGAAATGAATTTTTTTTGACGAAGTCGATGCTCAGAAAATGGTCAAATAATTTGCTTGACTTACAAAAGTCTGCAGTGCTTTGCTTCACAATTAGTGGCATTGCGAATGAATCAGTATTGTGTAGTCATTAGTTTTTATGATATGAACAGCAAATTTATCCAAACGAGGAGCGTATAGTAGCGACTGGCTTTTGAAAATAGCTGTGATTTTGTCCGTAATTAATGCAAATACTACATAGTAGACGTCTGCTTTTCCACAGAAGGATTTGCCACTCATGAACAAAATATCGGATTGTTGAGCATCACTTTTTTTTATGTAATTATGAGTCCTCATACAATGGAACTCGTAAGAAAACTAAGAATTTAAATGCAAAATTCAAATGTGCCATTATATCGTACAGCGGAATTCTCGGACGGTAAGAATAATCAAAAGAGCAACAAAAATTGTTTTTTTAATATTTTTTTATTAGCTCCAGCTCTACCTAGAATCGCAAAAGGCTGTCCAAAGTCCAGAATGGAGATGGTTTGGTTGCTGGAGATCGTGTTAAGATGTGCTCATAGATAGAGCAGGAAAAAATTTCTTTTCATATTTTCTCAGCTTTATCAGAAACTAGCTGGCTTACCCGGCTCCGCCGTATCCGGACCAAACTTGGCACACATACACTTCGGGTCCCGGAGGGTGTCACAGTCCACTTTTCGTTATCGATCCATGTCGATTTTACCGATTTTTATCGATTTTTTGCAGAGTTCACCTACAGGGCTAGGAGTTGGCACAGGGGGGAAGTGAGCACGGGGATTCCGAACACAATATTGGTTTTCAGGATCGTCCCTTACTTTTATCTATTTTATCGATTTTTTGTAAATTTTGACATGCGAGGCTGGGATTTTGCACAGGGGGTAATCGAGCATGCAGATTACGAACACAATATTAGTTTTCAGGATCGTCCATTACTTTTATCGATTTTATCGATTTTTTGTAAATTTTGACATGCGAGGCTGGGATTTTGCACAGGGGGGTAATCGAGCATGCTGATTACGAACACAATATTAGTTTTCAGGATCGTCCATTACTTTTATCGACTTATCGATTTTTTGAAAATTTGAGCTAGGGGGCTGGAATTTGGCACAGGGGTGTGTCGAGCATGCTGATCACCCCCCTTGGGGGTGATCAGCATGCTCGATTACCCCCCCTGTGCCAACTCCCAGCCCCCTAGCTCAAACTTTGCAAAAAAATCGATAAAATCGATAAAAGTAATCGATAATCCCGAAAACCAATATTGTATTCGGAACCCCCATGCTCGATTACCCCCCAGTGCCAACTCCCAGCCCCGTAGCTCAAACTTTGCAAAAAAATCGATAAAATCGATAAAAGTAATGGACGATCCTGAAAACTAATATTGTGTTCGTAATCAGCATGCTCGATTACCCCCCTGTGCAAAATCCCAGCCTCGCATGTCAAAATTTACAAAAAATCGATAAAATCAATAAAAGTAATCGATAATTCTGAAAACTAATATTGTATTCGGAATCCCCATGCTCGATTACCCCCCTGTGCCAACTCCCAGCCCCGTAGGTGAACTCAGCAAAAAAATCGATAAAAATCGATAAAATCGATATCGATCGATGACGAAAAGTAGCCTATGACACCCGCCGGGGCCCGTAGTGTATGTGTGCCAAGTTTGGTCCGGATCGGTTCAGAAATGGAATTTTCTATTCGGAACATACGTACAGACAGACATACAGACATACAGACAGACAGACAGACAGACAGACAAACAGACATTCAGCTTTATATATAAGATTCCCACAAACTAGCAGATGGAACTGCAGGAAGGTTATGAAAGGACTGTATGATTTGCGAAACGATGATGGAAGATTTTACATTATGCAATTCAATATTGCCATCCTCTGTCTTGAAAAAGGACAAAAGTACGTGAGAAGTCGAAATGATTGAAAACTGGCGCAAACAACTGTTTTTTGTGCTGGGTTCATTAAACTTCAAATTGCAAATGCAAGGCATTTTTTTTAACAAAAAAAAATTTTTTTTTGTATTCAAAGAATGTTGTGACAACATTTTGAAGGTTGTGAGCAAATCAATCAACCATTTATCGAGCAACTTCAATGAGTAAGAGTTTCATAAAGTCCCAATTTCGTGACCTCATTGAAACTCATGGTATTCTCTGAAAATATCGTTTTATTCGAAAAAACTTATTTTCGTTATGCCTCAATTCTGTCAGCAGACAAAGCAGACTGAAATCACGAGTTAGCGAATCTAGCTGATCATCGTGGTATGGGGTCTGATCATCGTGATTCATGAGGTTTTTCTTGGAACCAATCTAAAGTCATGCTGATATGTCAATTTGAGGTGGTTGAACGCAAGTCTAGTGCAGTACTCTTCTTCCACAATTTCTCAAAGACTCAAACATGGGTGACCTATGTTGGATTTTTTTTGAACTCTTTTTGTTTTTCAAATAAGCGTGCAAGGGTAAACCAGAAAAACACAGACAAGGACTAGAAAAGCATACCTCTTATGGATGTGCGAGTAGAGTTGTAGGAAAGTTTTCCATGAGTTCTGTTGGTCCTTCCCTAGAGAATATCATTTCGAGGAGTCCTTACGGATACCTCTTTCCAGTCGTACTCGCTTCCATAAAAACGCTGATCCAGCCAGAGTCCATAGTGGCTAATCAGCATCAAAAAATTGCCGCATACCTCTGGCCCAGACATTCGTCGATGGGATACGAGGTTCAAAGGGCACTACCGCAGCATGTGCCTACTTCTGGCGGCTAAATGTCACTCGTTTCTGAGTGATTAGCCATTAAAAATAAGGGACTGGGAGCGTAGCCTTTGGAAGTAACCGCGGGCTATCAGATAGCCCGTCGGTTTCCCTCAGGCAATCATAGTAAATAATTATGAAACTCTCCCTAAGCAAAATTGGACTCACAGTAGTTTTTCTACCAGTGAGAACTTAATTTTGAATTTGGTAAGGCACACAGTGGCCTTTCCACTAGTGAGAAATTGAAAAAAAGATGGACTCACAGTGGTCTTTCCACTAGTGAGCGGGAAAAAATGACATTCACAGTGGTCTTTCCACTAGTGAAGTCCAAGAAAAAAGAAAGTATTCTCACAGTGGTCTTTCCACTAGTGAGAGTTATGGATAAAATTAGGCTCACAGTGCGTTTTCCACTTGCATAACCTTATATGTACATATATACAATGCCGGCGGTGGCGATAGAGTCACTGAGATTGTTACGCGTTGGTAAAGAAAATATGGGGTTCCCAATGGAATAAAGACGGATAAAAATCGATTGGATGAAAAAAGAAAAAAAACAATTGTTCACGGCTCGCGGAATCACGGCTCCGGGATATCACGGCTCTAGGAAATCACGGCTCGCGGAATTCACGGCTCGCGGAATCTCAATCTAGAGAATTAAATCGATCTAGAGAGAGAGCGTCGAAAATTCACGGTTCGTTATTCACGGCTCGGGGGATCACGGCTCGCGGAATTAGGGAAGAGAAAAAAAAAGAGATAAAATATCGTTAGGTAGAAAATAATAGAAAATATTATTTTATGCTAAGAATAGCAAGTAATACAAAACTCAGACTCATCGCCTGACTCAAAAAAATAAGCAGAAAATGAGAAAAAATGAATAAAAAAGAAAAAACTACGTGGAAACGTAGGAGATGAGGGCTGGTGCCGGCGGTGGGAGTTTGCAAAAGATTTGGCCAAAATCTATGCTGATTAAATTCAAAAAGTGTTGATTCAGAGAATAAAATTCTCGAAAAGTGATTGATTCAGAAAAATGTGAGTCATAAAAAGAAAACAACCCGGGACCTCCATGTCAAGTCCAGGAGGTGCACTCTCCTGACTTGAATCCTTCACCCTGATTGTCTTACTTTATATGAACATAACATTATGACTAGAATCTTTATTATATATTTATAAATAGAAAGAGAGGGGAAGGGAAACCGCCGGTCACCCGGTTAGGCACAGCTCATCTGGAGTTGTTGGGCACCGCCCAGTTGGCGTGGGGACTGTCGGACCATCTAATTAGTCTGCGTCTCGACAGGTGGAGCATTTGCAGACATTGAACGCATTGATGAACTTGTTAGCCTCTACTGCAAGGATTGCTTTTTGTAATCTCTCGCTACCAACTTAGCCGCGTATGACAACAGCATATGTACGTGGCAGTTTAGAAAGTACAAGAAAACATGTGTAGTGCTGTTCTGCCAACCAGGTTGTTATGGTGGACCTTTATTGACCTTACGTTTCGACAAATATCGTCTTCTTCGGAGGTCTGAAAGGGGATTGCAGTCAAATTCATCTAGTCTACACGACCAAACGCCTCATCAGACTTCCGCGTTTGAACCTCGTCGAGGCGTAACGTGCCGAAAAACAATCCAAAATGGATCCACTAACCTCTAGTCCACCGTGCAGTCAGTAGTCCGCACGGAAGTGACGGACATCACTGAGGTTCTTCAGTGTGCCAGGACTTTATATACTGTGCGTTTTAGATCGCATAATGACATAAGAGGCAAGAGATCACTCGTTATTGTCACGCGTTCATTTTTGTTGTTCATGCCCGGATTTCCGGTGTAGATCCACGCCGCCTCTAGCATTTTTCGTGCCGATATCTCAACCTCTTGCGCTAATATTGTACACTTCACTTCAAATTCGTTAGGCATTGACCAATAATGGTAATTTATGGGTAAGAAGGGTATCTCTTTGATGGTTCGTCACCATTAATTCGATGAGATCTGCATTACCCGTCAAAAATGCAAAACTTCCTAAAGGCTACTGCCCGACGAAGGCGAACAAGCATTATTAGTTGCGCGGTCGCGAACGCGGCGCGCGCGTGTCGTCACCGTTGTAAATCCTGTGCCTCATGCGCTCTGCGGCTAATAAAGCGGCGTTCGCGCCTGAAGATATATCGCCTTCGTCAAGCAGCAGCCTATAACTGTTCTTTTGCGAACCTAAGGAACTTTCTTCTCACTCAATAAGAAACCTTCTTCTGGCTGCATTGATGGCTGCCATTTCGAAATCTACGATAAATTGTATCTGGCGCATTGTGTTGCCGGCATTCTCCAAGCTCCTTAACGCCACGTATGATATACACCTGTCCACCTTCAATCCTGGTATTCGCACCTCTTTCACTACGAGAAATCAGTTGATGGGTAATATCAGCCATAAAAAGGTATAAGTTTTAATTTGCTGCCCTTCAATTCCAATAAATGATTCTGAGATCAAAAGTTTGGCCAACATTACCTCAACTTTTCGTCCGACAGGTCAACGCGCTTATATAGTCGCTGAAAATGCAAGAAGGTGCTTCGTCGAGCTGTTCCCGAAAACTTTTAGAAAATATTTTTGAGTTAAGTTCAACCAGTGTCTTTTCAACCGCTCTAAACGATATTTTTTGAAAATGTAAAAATAGCGTGGCACGCGATTACCTGAAAGTTGAGCAGTTTTCGCTTTTCGACTTTTGTGTAGAAGCTCCGCATGACTCAATCATGCTTTGACATCAGCTCATAGTTCCTATTTCACCAATTCCAGCCAATATTTGATATTTAATTGCGGAGAAGTTTCAGAATTTCTACGGATTTGTTAAAGGCACTATAACGCATTTTGATAAGGAGAAGGTAATTCTTTATAATAAGGCTGGTTTCTTGGAACATCCCATTTCCTTGATTTTCTCGACGAGGAGGTATGCCTACCCTATCACCTTCAAGAAGTTCTGCATTGATACCTGGAGATAAACCTATATAGACGTCTGCAAACGTTGACAGAAGTAGGACTTACTAAAATAAATGCGTATTCTCTTTCTCTTCTACATTACCCGCGTTGATAGCTATAATTACTCTCCCTAGCTGTCTTCTTGCGTTTTGAAAAGCTTACGCTAGAGGATTATATGGTACTTCATAGATGATAACATTGTTTTTGCGCTTCTGGCTTGTTTTCGAGCATCGGCAAACTTTTTTCTCTCTTCGGACCCGGTACGTCCAGTAATTTTATTGTTTCCCCTTCTTCCGATCTTCACTCAGTGCGGTCGTTCTTACGTTGATTTGCCGTTGCTTGTGCTTCTGGGGATCTACAGCTACATTTTCTTTGTTTCGCGACTACTTCGTCGCTTAGAATAAAATGCTGCAGGCTAAAATGAAAAAAAATCAGACAAAACATTCCAAAAACATAAATATGATATTTTCTTACCGTCCTGTCACTGTATAGAAAGTAATGAAAGAAATGGTCGCTTGATAATATTGCAAATTATTCTCCAAAATAGAGAAGCTGTTCTCGCTCTAAGTATATCGCGTGGAGATTACACTTATAGTTTTTTTCACCACAACTGCATTTTCCTACTGTGGTGAAAATGCATGTCAATTCTACTATAGCGCCACTTTCTTCAGGTTTATATCAAATATATCCCACAAAGCATTTTATTTAGTTTATGTCCGTTTCATTAGGTTTACCAGCTACGTAGAGTGAATCAATCGAAGTTGCTATGATTGTCTTTTACCTCTGCTCTTCCGTAATCCTCCCAATCTACTCTTTCGTTTCTATAACTGTCTACTATCTTTGCAGGAATTAGAGATACGAGGAAGGTGATGAGAATTGTAGAAAGGCTTCCTAGGACTCCCACGGCAAAAGGATAGCCTTTGCTGCTTCCTGTGTGATGTTGAATGCAACCACAATTCAATTTATTAGGTCTTTTTTACTTCTACATACGCGCTGCCTTCATCTGACTTTTCCGATGGTCTTGGAACGCTTCAGCTTGTTGATACGGCTTTTGCATCTAGAACGAAATAGGAATAATCCCCATCTGCCATCATGTAGTATCCACCAATCCTTGTACAAAAAGTGGGCGAGCGGTTGAAATGATGTTTGGAATAACTCACCCTCTCATCGCAGGTGTCCAAAACAAGTCTAGAGAGAACGCGCAAAATGGCACCAATTTGACAAGAATTACGAGTGTTCGTCTGATATCTATCCCTTGCTTTCGAAATCCGGAAAAAGAATAACACTCACTATTTTACGACCAAGAGTAACACGATTGGAAACGTGCCTTCAAAGCTACAAAAGCTACTACAACCGTTTTTCAGTTCCCAAACAATTTTTTTTCTAAGGCAAACACTTCTAGAAAATGTACGTGAACGCACCAACATCTAGAATGCTGACCGCCAATTGCAGCTACTCCTTGAGAATAACTCCAGATTCTTCTGAAACTTTTACGCTTTCAGTCCACGTTCGAGTTGTCGGCGCGGAAACTTAGTCCCGAAATTCTTGAAACTTTTCTAATCACAGGCTGATTGATTGCGTACAAGATCCTGCCTACTCGATTGCCACCACATACTTTATGAGAGATGGCAGCAACAGTCGATCTCCAACCGATACTCATGCCTCAATGCATGGGAAACTACAGCCATGACCCAAGTATCTTCAGGCCTTCCATTTTTCTCATTCAATCAACATTAAACTACAAAGTTCAGACATGTAGCTACTCTACAGGCTAAGTGAAGCCTGTGATCTTTGGAATGTTGGATTGGTAAAGATTCTATAAGACTTAGTAAAGGTGAATTATGTGAGTTCGTAGAAAAAATCTCTTCGTTTTCCTTAGAAATGCCCTGTTGTTTGACAAGCTGTGGTTCCCCTACCGGCGACGCTTTCAAATCTTCTTCCCCAAACTTTCTCTTACTCAGACAGCACCGGTACGTTCTGTTGTTCTGAGCAAACTGCATTATGACTCTGTAGTACTTGTGACAATTAATTGTTGCTGATGATGTTTGATTACGCGTCATGTAAACGTTGTGTTCACTTTGATTTACTTTCACATTTGTCTACAAATCATTCGTTCATGTGTTCATCTTGCTAAGCTAACAGGCCCACCTATTTCCACTCGACTGGGAGTGCGAGCAGTCGCGGAGGCGCCGGTTTATGACCGAGTTGATTTAGATGGCTCCCTCTCTAACTGGCATAGCTCCGCTCCTTCATATTATCTAGAGAAATAGCGATTAACCATAAACTGATAGAAAGAAAATAAAAATGACCGAATGTTAGCACAACTGATAACAATAAACACAAACGCCCTTTGTGAACACCCTTCGCCCCATTCGAACCACTCGCTATTGATTCTTCACTGAGTCACGATAGCAAATTGGATAAAGCGTAACAAGTGCATCAAGAGGATTACTAACAACGTTGTTATTTTGAATTGACTAAGTAATTTTCGTACTCGAGCGTACCACAGACATGCGAAAAAGATTCGATAAAAGGAAAGCTATAAAAAATGCTGTCGCCAAAACCGCGCACGAGGCGTGCGCGATTACTGCCGTCGCCACGATTTTATGAATGCCCATACTCCAGGGTAAACGAAGGGAAAAGGCCAAAACACGAAATCGTTAGAACTGAACTAGCAATGGACATTGTAGGTTAACCCCTGATTAGGCAAAAACAAAAGGACAAACACATAAACATTTTAGTCAACTTAAACTTAGACTGACTATGGTGATGTTGGAACATCAGCATCTACAGGTGAACAGTGGCCGAGATTTTTTTGTGAGACGACGATAATTACATGAAGGGAAGAACCCCAGGAATGCGGAGGGAGGTTTGACGTAAAAATGAGCTTTAGACTAACGCGCACAGTTTTTAGCACGAAACGGGGGAGCTCATCTTGTTTATGAGCTTTTGTTTTTTCCACAGTCATAATTTAGTCATAGTTCTTCTTTCAATCTTCCATGTCCATGACAGGTGTAGGTGACAAAAATTCAATCAGAAATTTTGCTTATTGCTTCTGTTCCTGATAATCCGGAAGTGCAGCATGGCGATGATGATAGAAATAATGATAAGTCATGAAAATTGCGATGAATCACAAGTCCAAAACTGGGATTTATCGAAATCTCGTTATTGTGGCAATTCATTTCATATCGGAAACATGCTTAGCCAATTGGACTTGATAGTATTACTTCGAATTTCTTCATCAAATTCGAAGAAAGGAAAATGACTTTGAAGAAAAGATGGTGGTCGCCGGTAGTCGTTAGGGGATCATACAAAAAACTGGAAAATGTTTGACATCTCCCTCCTATGCAAGATGTTGGTGCAGGGTAGTAAACACGTGCGGTTGGATAGACAGCGAAAAAGTTGGATGTCCATAGCGTTGAAAATGAAGCTTTCTTGCAAACTGCGTTCCCAGATGGGATTTAGCATGTACATGCAACACATAGTGAAATATTTACAACACAAGTTATATACAAGAGAGGAAGAGAAAAGGCGGGAAGAGGAACGGAACCGGCTCCTGCTGACGGGTTCACTGCCAAAGGTTGGCTATCCTACAACCTCATCGTGAGTAGCTGCCGTAGACTAACTAAGTCCCGACGAGCATAGAACAACTCGGGCTTGTATGTAAACTTTCAACGTGTAGTTGCAATTACGGAAAAATTGCGAAAATGTGTAAGCAAGGGAGGTTCAGCTGCTGCTGGAAAGTTCTAGTCAAAAAAAAGAATGGCTTTCATTCATTTTGTCTTTATAGATTGTACGCGAGGAACTCGATCTATGGAACACAAAGCCCGTAGTAAAGCTGTCTCCAATCTCAATTAAGGTAAGCATTGGTATGATCAAGTACGCCCCATTAATGAAAATATACAAGTCAAAACCCGTTCGCCAAACTTTCACATCTTTGTAATTGGCACTAGCGGCGGAGATGTGGCCGCACTTGTTAGATCTTGTCGAAGATCGTTAGCCTGCACTGTGGCTCCTCATCCAGTATGTTGGACATGTTAAATTGATGTATATCGTAAGTCACTCAGGAGTAACTTACGGAAATTTTTCCAAATATCCTCATTAGCACACTATTTCGGGATGTCGTCGCTCGGATTAGCTCCGATGACTCGGGAGGGAGATGATCTCCCTGCCGAACCTGACCTGAGGCTCACATGTCAGGTGACGTTGCATTCTTATAGCATGGGTAAGTGGACGGTCGTTATTTCACCTGGCGGAACCTTACATAAAGGCCTCAGGGGAGATCATCTCTTCTGACCGAGCTTTACTACGGGCCAATGTCTGTAATCTGTAGCCGCGTGTAACCACTAGTGTCTCATCGCGTTTTGTTTGCAAAGAGGGCATTCAACTTTTGGGGCATAATCTTGAATTCCCGAGGCTGTTTAAAATATGTGGCTACAGGTTTCGAGCAGCGTGCATGTAGGCCGCGTTACCGCACTCTCAATTCATGTGCTCCATAAAGACTCTTCGGTGCTTAAGAGGTAAGCAGACTAGGGAGGGGGAGAGATGAAGACATATGATGCTCTAAGTAAATATCGCGATTGGAGTACTGCAGGGGGGGGGGGAGGGCTCGCTTTTGTATAGCTTGGCGCTGTTTTGCGTCATCGCTCTGCAAAATGCGGGCAAAGCGTAACCGCTAAACGCACCCTATTCATGCAGTGATATGTCCTGACTTGTTCAAACCGGTAAAGATTCATCGACAAAAAGTTTGATTCCATTTATTTTGAGCCACAGCTTATTACAAGTGTTCTTAGCTTTTTTGATGGTGTAATCACATTCCTGACAAATGCTAGGAATTCGATTATTACGATTTACTTTGGATAACCTTGGAAAAAAGCATCACAGTAAAGTGAAAATTTCATATTCGCAATCAGCGGGCTTCCATTACCATAGCATAAGATTTTTTGGCCTGTTTCGTTTTGTTTCGAAGCAGAATATGACCTCCAGCGGCCTAAAATCCTTGTCAAAATTGCTACCGTAATTCTGCAGTAATGAAGAGCGATCGATGATTCGCTCCGTACAGTGTATCTAAGTTGAACCTCGCTCTACAGAATGGTGCCTCAAGCTCAGCGAAAAACACGAAAGCAAGGGAGTTATTAACGGTCAAACAATGTTCACATTTTTTGGGACACCCTATATATCGTACCAGACAAAAAGAGGTTTGAAAAAAAAGCAATTCTACTAAAATACTTTACAGACCAAAAAATTACCATGACTAATTTTGACAACGCAGGGGGATTTTGTTCTTTGAACAGATCCAAGGCCTTGTGGCGCTCTGCATGAGTGCCTGTAGCAAATTCGACTATCGAGATCTAGCAAAAATCCTGTCGTAATTTCTGGTTCAGCTACGCAAGCGAGGCGTGGGAGATCAAACTAACAATAAGACTAGCTCAAACCGAAATTCGCACATTTTCCATTCACGTAAGTAATAACAGTGAAGAGAGCAATCGATGATGGCAACGTCATTTGAGCATGGTCTTTGCCTCGCGAATTCATGTGCCAGTAACGATATTGAGCTCAGATTAAGTTGTATAGTTTATAACTTCTGCTCTAATGCCCTATAATTATCATAGATGTATTAAAGGCCAGCGACTTGAAACCACGACAAGAAGGATTATAGCTCAGAAAAAGTCGCAAATAAGAACGAAGAAAGAAGAAGGATGAACAAAAAATCGAAGATTTGCTTTATACTTTAAATATAATTGAAGCAAAACAGTATGAAACATAAAGATTTGCGAACGACATTGAAGCAAGAAAGTTATTAACGATCTAACAGTCTACAAATTTTTGGGGCACCCTGCATGAAAAATTTGCGTTGAAGTGCTTTCAAACATCTCTACAAAAACTTTGGCACTCGTGAGGCAACATAAAAAGCAAAACCGTTATTTGCAATGCAGTGGCGTACCGAGGGGAGTGGAGGGAAGGTGGAGTGGGGGAATTGGCTGAAAGTTACTTACACGAGATATTGAAATGTGCAAGTGACTTGTTCATACTTTTATAATTCTAAATTGGTCTTGCAAAAAAATTTTTTGAGTTTCCGCCGCCACACCTTTTTTCTAAAAAATTTCGTGGTTAGTCGCAAACATTCCACATTCCTGAAGAATTTCTGTGCGTGACTAACGCACCTTTGAAAATTCTGTTCTGAAATTTTCTTAAAAATTTTCTTATGTGTGACAACATCGATTGTCATTAGAAGAAGTTGACATCTCTAAATTTACTCATCTCCGGTCTCATAAAGGCACACCAATATATAGGCTGGCAGTGGAGCTCGGTCAATAGGTGATCCTAAGGCTCCCGCAAAAGTGCCGAAGCCACGCCAGCGCTACGCCAACGCCGAGCCAAGCTAGCACCAAGCTTCCCGGCGCTGTTCCGATCGATACGCAGCTTGACGGCACAGGGTCTGCATTTTGTACGGGGCGGGGCCAGCTTTAGATCTCAGGCAGGTAATTGCACCGACTATTAATCGAAATCTTTGTCACAAGCTCTGATAGCGCTTTGCCGCCACAGGGTCTGCTAGCCCCGCCCCGAACGAAATGCATGTGTATCGATCGAAATAGCGCCGGAACGACACGGCGCTAATTTAGCCTGGTCGGCGCCGGCGTAGCGCTGGCGTGGCTTCGGCACTCTGGCGGAAGCCTAAAGCCCTGGCCATACGTGCAGCGATTTCATCGCCGAAAAATTTCGTGATTGCAGCGACAAAATCGCGGCTATCAAATCGATCATCGCCAGTTCTGGCCATACCGTCCAACGACTGGGGCAACTGCCAAGCACACATTTTACGTAAACCTTTGTGCAGTATTCACATCTATATGACTACCTTGGTTTAGTAATTTGATGAGTCTGCCTCCTGCCTATGAATGATTGTGACATCAATACAGACGCGTAGCTACACTCCAATGCCAATATTCCACTGTTCGAGTTTATTAAGCGTTGTAATGGCTAGGAGGAGCACGCCCGATGATACCGGCGCGCAGTGCATCCCAGTGCTTGCAAAGACATCAAAGAAACGAGGACTTTCATACTGCCAGATGCTGTTCAAGGAAATCTTTCGCACATCTTTCTCGAAATCCTTCTCGAAGAAACACACATATTTACTTCAACCGATTGCACGAATTAGAAGCACGACGGGCATCACAGTACGAAAGAGGTGCAAATTAGGAAAATTTTTAAACATTTTCGAAAAAAACAAGTTGAAAGAAAAAAGAACTGTTTCAAAAAACAATCAGGAAAAAAGCTCAATTTCAGCTATATCGCCCCGTCGCAGGTTTCAAACTTGCGACGCGATATCGCAAGATTTCGGCCACATCGCGGCGATATCGCTGGGGCCTAGAAAAAACAGTCAGCGGTCCGTCGCGCCGGACAGCTAGCACGACCGATATGCATAATTCGCCGGCATAAATGGGGGGATGGCAGTTGTCCGATTGCACAAATCGCTTGGTGATTTTTTTTGACGGTATGGCCAGGGCTTAAGGCTCGGCTCAGTTCGGTATCAACCACGCCGATGATGTGGGTTTCTTCATGACAAACATGTGCATCATTTGTACGGCTTTGGCCAAATGTGTAAATAAATTGCGGTCAAGATCAATCGGCCATGGTTCGAGGTTGGCGTAGATCATTTTTTTGCGTCGGCGTACAATTGACTTTAGGTTACCCAAAAGTTTCTTTGCTCTCGGCCCTTGATACTCGTGCCATAATGTGAAAAATTGTCAGAAGGCTAAAAGGAATTACCACCACATATTGATTTGGCAAAATCTTCTAGTTTCTGCGCATCCCACCAAACATGTAGCAATCGTTTTGTAAGAAAGTTTACATGGCTGTGAATTCGATGCAATTTGCAAAACATTGACTCGTGTAGATCTAAATTTTTTACTTCGATCTTGCACAATTCTTTAGGCAAGTATAGCCTTGACAAATGCACTACGCACGGCGATTTCCCCTCAAACTTACATTTGAGTTTGTAGAGAATGTGATTATTCGGAAAGCGCGCTTAGCGCATTTGTCAAGGCTATACTTGCCTAAAGAATTGTGCAAGATCGAAGTAAAAAATTTAGATCTACACGAGTCAATGTTTTGCAACATCTCCTAGAAGGTGTTCCTGCCTAAAAGACGAGCAGTCTAGAGGGACTTTTTGACAAATCGCAAATTAGCTCACAAATTCAGCAGGTCTTGGAGTGTCGCGTGATCCCTAAAGCCACTTTTGCAAAAGCTGCAATGTAGAAGAATTTCAACAAAAAAAAACAATGGCAAATCGCTGATTCTCAAAGTGAAGGCGCATTGTGCTTGCATTCCTTGCTCGTAATTTGCTGGAAAAGGGGGGGGGGGTAAGCAATCCGCCGTATTAACATTCCAAGTTGTTCAGATTTGCGGATCCACTTCCTTTGGTGTGCAGGTGAAGGCGATACGAATCAATCGACGGAATTTCTACCAATGACGAAGGAGTACGCAGATATTCTGGAAACGGAGCGATGGGAGTATCCTCTTCGGCAAAAATCGGAATTGAAGTTTCAAGAACTTGCAAACCTGTCGAGCCAGCATTACTAGAGGCGAGCGACACGGTGCAGTAACGAATGAAGGCATGCAGCGACGTCTTTGAACTAGATAATTTAACATTTTATCAACCACAACAAGTGAACAACATAATGCATAACAACATAAATTAACCAAAGACCATGTCATCAGACTGAGATTACGTTTCGGATATAAGAGAATTGGAGTATCATGACAAAACGCAAAACCAGTAACAACAACAAAACAATATATACTGGAAGGGAAGTGCACTGCCACTGAGAAATTTGAAAAGAGACTGGAGTTTTGCCTTGAAGGCAACGTTCGGTCGGATTGACGACTTCCGATTTATTGCCTTACTTGGCCCTATTCGTCGCCCTAAAGCGAATATACGCTTCAGAGAAGGTGAAAACGAAGCAATGCGGGCAGCTGGAAGGGCCTTCCAAAACAGCAGTTTTGAAACAGCACATCTGCATGCCTCTGGCCAGAAACTAGAGAAGCAGAGTTATTTGAAGCGTCGTTTGCTTTTATGTCTTGCTCTCTCACGTATTTTGTCGCGCTTTCTCACGCCACAGTTTTGAAACAGCACATCTAACTTGCAATCGCTCGATGAGCGGGCAGGTCGCCGCCGCCCATAAATGGGTGTACGGTCGCCACTTCTGAAGCGGTTTTCTCGCTGCAGAAGACAAAATTTTCGCTAAACCTGTGCTCGCGAATTGGGCTTTATCGAAAAGCTCAAAACTTGCACATCTCATCTGTGCTACAAAAAACATGCGTAGCACTGTCGTAATAGATCGACAGCAAAACTCTGTGACGTCTTCATTGAGTTTTTGCGGATATAAAGAACTTTGAAGTGAGCGTGATCAGTGGGAGATCCCGTTCGGGATCATACAAATAACGAATTATCTCAGCTTATACCGCTGCTGCTAGTCATTGTGTTACAATATCAGGGTAGTAGTGCCTCCAATAGATGAACAAACAAGGAAGAACACAGATTCCCAGAGCACCGAGCTATTTCAGAGGAAACAACCTGTCCGGGTAACTAACCCGGACGGGCGATTGCTGCATACCGCCCCTGAAGTACGCAGACCGTGCTTATGTCTGTTGATTAGAGAATGAATGATACAACGTAATCAGAGCGTAAAGGCTTCAAACTACAAACATCCTTATTCTATATAAACGGTGTTCTTCGTCGAAACCCTGGAGTGGTAGTAATCTGGTCGAAACCATCATGTTAACTGTGTTTTCATGACACCAGCTAACCAGCAGCTTCACATCATTTTCCCAACGAAACCACGAACTAACCAATAGGAAACCTCGAAATGCTATCTTGCAAAGCAATGCCATTGGAGGAGATCGAAACTCCAACCATTCTCATGCTTGTCGGCAATCATTGCACTTTACCAAATTTGCAGTTCGGTCTCCAGCCTTGCACCTTCCTATAACCTTATCTAAGCTGTAAACAAGTAAGCTTTCTCATAGTAAGTTGCAGAATGATCTCCCTCACTCTTCTTAACTTGCAACAACACATCATTGTTTTAAACGAAAAAGTGGTCGGGGGTACTTTTTCATTTTAAACTATGATGTGGTGGTTTCACGTCTGCGTCTCATGAAATGAAGTACTGTTTTCATTACTCTATCTGATAAGGAAACAATGGTGTTAACCTGCTGGTTAACTCATGGTTTGGTTTAGAATGAAACAAGCATGAAACAATTATGGTTTTCTGCTAGTTACTTGCTTGTTTCATGATTTTGTATGACCGATTGAACTGAGTGGCCGTGAAAAGATGATCATGGTTACCACGATGTAACCACGATTTAACCATGATTGAACTATCACATCATTTGTTGGTTTCGACCAAATTACTACCACTCCTGGTTTTATCTACTTCGCTACAGCTGAACAATTTCGCTACCTTGGCAGTTTTATCCTAGAATGTTTGTTTTTTATTCAACAGTTGTCGGTCTGTGTTATGTGTCATACATATCTGAAGATTCACTGACGGTATGTTACTTTAGGAAACATGCTCTGTTACAGAAACACAGAAAAAAACAGAAAGTAAAATGCATAATTTCCATGACATATTGTAGAATGTACCTGCTAAACAAACGAGAAACTACTTCTTGTAACAGTACTTGTTTCCCAAGTAGCACACGGTCACGGATTTTTATCAAAGTACAAATAGCACGAATAATCAGCTGTAAGTAGCCATTATAGTAAAGGTACAACTCTTGAGAGCTCTTCTTCGGCGTTCCGGACGCTTGACACCTCGATCAATTGGTTCGGCCGTCACCACTATTGGGCAAAAGTCCTGAAAATAAAGTAAAAAAGTAACGAAAAGGTACTAAATACGGCTGACAGCCAGCGAAGTCCGCTGTTGCAGACTAGGCGCCACATAGAGACCGCAACGTTGTGCATACCCGTTGCAGAGCCGAAGCGCACTTCACTACGGCGCGGTGAAAACCAGAGTGAGAACAAGGGTATAAAACACAACAGTTGTGTATAAGTGGCATATGAAGCGGTGTCAAAGGCGCATGGTTCCGCGGTGCACAAGGATTGCGTATAACTCTGTCACCATCGCCTAACCCGAAGACACCAGCCACTTTTACGCACGGCGAGACCATGAGCAGTTGGCACGACGCCAACTAGTGGCCAGTTCATTTTCGCCACTGTCCGGGACTCATCTCTTTATCGGTCGCTGTTCATATCGTTGTTATTTTACTTTTTCGCTGCAACAACCCTCATCCGCTGCGAGGCTCTGAAAATGCCCACGAAGTAGTACGTACGGAATTCGGAGGCCCTGATGAGGCGGCTGCGAAGGCACTCACATAGAGACAATTTGCAGTTAGTTGCGCATCTATACGATGAGTTTCTCTAAGCTCTTAAACCTTTCAAATTTCTAGCCATTACGTAGGCTTTATGTTTATTCTCCCAGGCTCTCTTCTCGCCCTTTGCTTACAGATCGGTGGTGCGATAACTCGACTTGCAGGGCATAAAGACCAGAGGCGGAACGGTACGGCAGTATGGTGAATGGGCGTCTGGCGACGTATCGTCTTTGGGTCGCCAGACCTGTCTCTGGTGCTTCGTTCACGATCCTCACTTCTAGTTGATCTCGATTGTGTTCTCATTGATATTGATGTGTTGTCGTTCCGTACTTGCCCATAAATGTATATCCTGTTGATGTGTTCTGTGCTGCAGCTGAGGCTAGTAATTGGTGGGGGCAAGTTATAAGGCCCGATCAGAGAGAGGCTGATCGTGGTTTCTTTAGTGGTAGCAGCGAGTGGTTTGTCAATTTGCAGCTGTTGGGTTCTAAACGCTAAGTCTGCAGGCTCGTTAAGAGAGCGCAGGGTGAGTAATGAGATCTCTCAGATCTTTTCAAATTTCTAGCCATTACATAAGCTTTATATTTATTCTCCCAGGCTCTCTTCTCGCCCTTTGCTTACTGATCGGTGGTGCGATAACTCGACGTGCAGGGCATAAAGACCAGAGGCGGAACGGCACTGCAGTATGGTGAATGGGCGTCTGGCGACCCAAAGACGACACGTCGCCAGACGCCCATTCACCATACTGCCGTACCGTTCCGCCTCTGGTCTTTATGCCCTGCACGTCGAGTTATCGCACCACCAATCCTGCGCTCCTTTACATCTCCCCCCTTTACGCAAGTCCGTCCTCGGACTTAGGGACGTAGTCGATGTAGTGTTGCAGCGTCGAAGAAGTGCAGGTCGGTGATAAGGTTCTTGTGGGTGCACCATCGAATGACTTCAGTCCATGTTGGGGTGTTCTGCAAAAAAGGTCAAGGCGCCTAGAATAAACATACCTCTCGAGCGCGCGAAAGGGCCACGTTGAGCCGCTTTGGGTCGGAAAAGAACGTGGGCTTGGCTGATGGCTCTATGTGCGTGCGTGTGGTGCAGAGGATTGCGATAGGTTTTTCAGCTCTTTGGGCGCTGTCCACAGTGCCCACC
This sequence comes from Cylicocyclus nassatus, assembly GCA_958299035.1. Taxonomy (NCBI): domain Eukaryota; kingdom Metazoa; phylum Nematoda; class Chromadorea; order Rhabditida; family Strongylidae; genus Cylicocyclus; species Cylicocyclus nassatus. Next base: position 37,021,124 of record CATQJL010000316.1, read on the forward strand.
GTGATTCCGGATCCCTGGAAATTGTTATCGCACAGGAATTTTTGGTCCCTGTAAAGGCATATGACAAGTATATCCCTTGGTGCTGCCGTAATGAGCATGCGTGCGATGACATGTGCGGCATTGGCTTCTATGATGTTGCTGTGTGACCCTGTGAGTGACTGCTCGGATTGCGATGGTACATTCACGAATGCGACGGGTATTTTGGCGTTGGGCATGCGGGTGTGCGCAAGTAAAAGCTGGCGCTGCTCAGGCGGGGCTCCACATACTAAGGTGTTACCATAGAAAATTTCTGAGATGAGGTGCATCATTTCGACATGGGGGCGATAGACGGCGCGAATGGTACACGAACATGCCTTGTTTGCTATTGACTAGGTCGAGGACCGAGCGCATGCTGACGTCCATGCGAGGGGTACCGTTTGCGTGCCGATGTATGGCGGGAGCTGTTTGCTATCTCCTATAAGAGTGAAACGTGCATGCTGGAATACTGTTTTCGCTCGTGGGCACTCATTACCTGCAATGAGCAATATCAGCACGTAATGAGTGTGCGATATGCGAACAAGAGACGACGCGATTACAGCGAGGAATTACGAACACGGACGAATCAAAAAGAAGGGATGAACACAAAAAAACAGCTTGAAAGGGAGAGGAATCAGGAAATGTTTGGATTTGGATCGGAGATTGTAATTATGTGATGGCTGTAGAATTTCTGAGGATTGTTCAGATTGAATGGTTGGTTCTGGGTAGGCGCATCCGGCGAGATAATGTTCTGGAAATTGGGTTAAGAACTGTTCTTCCTCTGGAAGAATTGGTTGTGTCGCTGCAGGTCCTGTACAATCTATAATTTTCTTCATTTGATTTCTCACTTCTAGTTGATCTCGATTGTGTTCTCATTGATATTGATGTGTTGTCGTTCCGTACTTGCCCATAAATGTATATCCTGTTGATGTGTTCTGTGCTGCAGCTGAGGCTAGTAATTGATGGGGGCAAGTTATAAGGCCCGATCAGAGAGAGGCTGATCGTGGTTCCTTTAGTAACCCAAGAATAGTTACAGTCTGCCCCAATCGGGATCAGGCCGAACCGTCGGCTGAATATGCGCGCTCGCAGCGCTAGAGGTTTGCGCTGCATACGCGCGCTGTCGCAGAGAGCGAAGAGATTGAGGAGAGAGCAGACTAGCTAGATGCAGAAGTGGCGCGAAACCCTCGCGACGCGCACTCCCGCCAAGCCAATTTTGGCCTGGTTAGGATTGGGGCAGACTGTATGATTTGTAAGCACTTCGGCGCCTTCTTTGTTGTGCTTCTGGCTACTTTCATTTTTCATAAGATTTCATGTTCTGTTACCTGCAACATCTAGGTTTCAACTCAGTCTAGGCGGACTTTGAATAAGTTGGCTTTTGACTTGTTCACGATGTGCCCAGCACAATATTTTCAGCTTAGTTGGGAGCCATTACATAGTTTATCATTCGGTCTAACGATCTATAGCTTTCGTTAATGATTTTATATAGGAGGATCCGTTTTTTGGCTTGGACTGTTAGCTACGCACGAAGCTGGGCTGAGTACTGCTACAAACAACATCTCGGTGAAACAATTTGAACAAGCACTAAGGCGTGGCCTCAAACAGCATTACAAAAGGATGAAGGACCTAAAATGATGTAATTTTGCTGGTCTTGTACGCTATAGCCTTGTAAGATGTGGCTATCCTGTTAGAACGGATCAGTATGATAAAAATTTGAAACGTTTGTCAAAAACTGAGAATTGTGCAAGATTGCACCCCTAACTATAGGATCTGCTACCATCGCCCAAATCGCCGCTAGACCGCCTATGAGAAATTGGCTTTCAAAAACATGAGTAATGATGCATCGAGGACCTCCTCATTCCTTGAGATCTCCAGATATCTATTATGAAATGATAGAGCTCACTAGATAATAAGAAGCCTAAAGTAACAATAACAACTCTTAAATCTCTTCATATGAAAAAAAAAAACAAAAAATGTGGTGACGTTGCCAGAGATGTGTTAAACACGATGGTTTATTCTGAGCAGATCGGTTGATTCAGGATTGAGTTGTGAGTCTTTAGTTTTGTAGGTGCGAATACGGAAAAATTTATAGGATGACAATGATATTGACCCACTATCGAAAATTTGATTGTTGTGACTGTCGCTATCAGAGATTTTATTTTGACCTTTTATCGGAAACATATTCCAGCCAATAGCAGATAATCAAAAGAGTAATCCTCACCCAGAGTTGCATAAGATTCTGAGAAGAGAGTTCTGAAAAAAACCTTTCCAAGTCTTATGATTTCTAGGCTGCCGTAACTGTCCATCGATCCTCTACTAACTGTCCGCGTACCGCAGTTTGCGCGTTCTTGTACCGCGAACTAGGTCAAATGACATGTACTGCAAGCTACTCACAAGAACCCGTTAAAATTTTCTGGGTTTATCCGTTTGCAAATTATTTCAATGAGATCAACTCAGCTTTACGTTGCACTTATAGAAGTCGGGTGAAATCAGCGCGGCATTGACCGGACGCTTATGTCAGGTCACGTTGCAATTTTATAGCATGAACGATTGAGGAGAGAGTGACTGCTCGTAAATTTAGCTTAAGATCCTCAGCTAAAACTTAAGTTCATTTGAAATGTCCGGTTCATTACGGCCATAATGCATAAGTTCGAATTACATACAGCCAGCTTATTTACCTTAACATCGTTATAATGTTTCTTTTGTTTTTTTTGTTTTTTGTTTTTTTTTTGTTTTTTCGGCCTAAGAGAAAGAGTTGAAGGAGATTTTTCATAGACTCAATTATCGTTCTTCCCCAGCTAGTTGCAGCATAGTAAATGACTAGAGTTGTTTTCTTTTTAAGGCTCTCGCCAGAATGCCGGCACAACGTCAGCGCTGCGCCGGCGCCGAGCCAGCGCCAAGCTAGCGCCTAGCTAGCGCCGAAACGACACAGCGTTGCCAGGGTCCCGGCGCAATTTCCTATGAATGCAGGGTGAGCACACCTAGCCAGGAAAGCCCGAACCTTGCGTTTTCGTCCTTTTCCACTAATCTCGTGTCTCTTCTTCTCTGCGCTCCTCTTTGTCGCTTTTTCGATCCCTCTGTTGTTTCTTAATACTCTTTCTGTTTCAGGAGGCGCTTTTTCGCCGGTGTTTGTTTAGAGGCAAATCAAATCGAAACACTTGGGCGCAATTTTTGTAGCGTACAGGTGGGATCTCCTCTTTCACTCCTCAGTTCGTTTGTATCTTTCTCTTTGAGTCAACTCGTCAGCAATTTCAATATTTTTTCCGAATGAGGCGTAACATAGGAAAAGGAATAAAATCTATAAATCAAATCTAACCCTTTGAAGATATAGGGTGAAAATCAACTCATCAGCAGAAAAGGATGACAAAATCTAGCCCGTCTTTCATATAACACAAGTTTTCAAGTAACACAAAACGTGAAAGAAAGGCTATTGTCGCCCTTTTCTGCTGATGAGTTGACTTTCACCCTATATATTCAGAGATAGATTTGATTTATAGATTTCTTCCTTTTTCTATGTTATGTCTCATTTGCTTCTTCACAATGTTAGATACTGATTAGATGCCACTACGAGGTCGGCAGCGGGTTGGTACCAGCGGGTTGGCTTACTTGAAAACGAGTGCATTCGTCGAATTTTCTGTCAACAACGTCAGATGATGAAAGCTGATCGTCAAACCGAAAGCATACTAGACATCTAGGACGCAAATAATCGCGCCGACGTTTCGCCTGCGATTTGATTCCAGAGTCTTGATCGAGATTGTTACTATGCCACTACTTGGCCGGCAGGTTGACGGAATTGAGTAGACGAGCAAGACTGAAAATAGATTAGCTGGAAATGCTAGAACTTAATCCATAATCCCGCACCCTTCCTTGCATGGGGAGAAATTCCCTTTTGTACACTTGGAAGCTCCGCGCAAAAGTGTTTTTGCGCCACTTGACAAGCAATGACAAGAGGCACTGACACGTTTTTTAGTTGCTTTTTTGGAAAAAAAAGCAACTAAAAAACGATAGAGAAGTAAAAAGGACGAAAGAGAGCGCGAGAAGGAGAGAAAGGCACGAGAAAAATGAAGTAATGGCGTCTCTGGCGAGGTGGACGCACCCTGCATTGATCGGAAAACGTGTCGGGGCCCGTGGCAGCGCTGTCGGCGCGGCGTTAGCTAAGCGCTAGCTAGGCGCTAGCTCGGCGCTTGCTCGGCGCTAGCTCGGCGCTTGCTCGGCGCCGGCGCATCGCTGACGTCGCGCAGGCAGCACTCTGAAGGGAGCCTAAAGCTGGTACCTAGCAAGTTCATTAATCTCAAAGAAAGAGTTGCACGATACACTTGCTTACGTCCCCATATTCTGTAACTGAGAGAGGGGAATAACACATTGACATTCGATATCTGTGCAGCGGTCCCTTTTTTTAATCAGATCTATCCGCTTATCTCCTCAACACTGTATGGCTCTGAACAGCACAAATATGAGCTTTTATCTGTGTTTTCGGAAGCAATTGTAAAATGCAGTGTAGATGTGAGCAAAATACAAGCCTCTTGTTAAACACAACAATTAACGAACATGAACTAAAGTGAGAGCATGTTAGCACATTATCGACCAAGCATGTACAGAAAGTTTCGTGAAGTAGAACGTGGTAGGATGATAGGTCTTTTTCCAAAAGTTTCTTTTGGATTTACCAGTGAGTCACAAAGAAAAACAATGGATTATTGACAGGAATGATCGCCGCCAAATGCTTGGATTAGGTGTATTTGAAAAATCTTTGCTTTTGAAGGCTGAGTAAGAAACGTTGCGAACTTTACGTTACTATACTCGCTTTTCTACCACTGTATTTTAGTGTGTCTAATCTCTGAGACCTCCAATAGAATGGAATTTTCGGGTTAAAAAGCCTTGTGAAACACTGGCTGAAGTACAAACTGGGCATTATCTGAGAACTTTGAAGTGTTTCTTCTTAAAATTCAGAATTGACTCTCGATTCTATAAGTACTCTCAAATGCAATAAAACACTCAAAATGCAAGCCACATATTCTAGAAAGTAGTTTTTTACATTTTGATACGACGTTTGTTTGGCGGTGAATAATCTTTCGCTTTTTCAAATTACAAAAGATTTAGGTTTGGTTCATGAAATACATTTTTCGTAAAGTCAGAACTTTTTGTAGAGATTTTATTAGAAATATTGAAATGTCAGATAAAAAATGAAGAAAAAATTTGAGAGCAAGTTATTGAGGTTTAGCTGCATAGTAAGAAAGACGAAGTAGGAGTAAGTAATTGCAAATATTAGCGACCCCACAGAAATCAAAACGCAAACATACCTTTTGAAAAAGAAAAAGCTACGATGAAAAGCACTAGGTGCTGCCTCATTATTCTTGTGATTTTGCGGATAGGTAAAAAGAGGTCTAATTTTTGGAGGCAACAACATAATAATATGTGCGCGATAGCAGAGTTATGAAGTAGGGTGTGATTTAGAAACAAAATAAGCATATATGTATAATAGATTTACTACGAGGTAAAATAAAAGCACAGAGTATGCGAATAATCCTAACAGCAGCAGCAACAACAACAGCAGTAACAACAGTATCTACTGTATCCACCATATCCGCCGTAACCATAACCTCCGTATCCGCCATTATAGCCACGATATCCATATCCGCCGCTGTAGCCACCGTAACCACCGTAACCACCGTAACCACCGTAACCACCGTAACCACCGTAACCGCCGTAACCACTATAACCACCATAGCCGCCGTAACCACCGTAACCACCGTATCCGCTGCTTCCAATGGTACCGTAGAATGTTCCGCTAAAAGGCATCCCACCAAAACCGCCGGGACTAATAGGGTAATAGGAACGTTTCTGGCGAAAAGATCCTCCACATCGTCTGAGATCGCAACCGAACTCCCAGCGATGAAACTGACGCTTTAGTCTCAACGTGCTGAAAAAAAAACGCAAGCAGAACGAAGATTCGCCCCAAGCAATGTTTGTTTCCTTTTGCAGCCTATAAGGAAAAGTTGGCAGCACTTCACTTTCTTTCAAACTCAAAATTCAAAAGGTATTCAAGGTATATGTACTTACCTCAATTCGACAGCTTCAGTGATGTTGCGTAATTGTTCATTGTTATTAATTCTGGAGAATTCCTGAAGTGCAGGTGGTTGTAAAATCGTGGTTGAATCCTTTTCAAATAAGGAGTTTTCTGCAGCAATGAGAAATACAGAATGAACCGTGGCGATTAAAAGGGTTGACCGGAAATGCATGTCCTGAAAAAGGAGGATGCAACTTTGGGGTCCAAAACGTAATCAACTCCAAAGCAAAGTGTTTTATGAGTTGACAGTCTTGTAAACAAGATGGAACAATCCACAACAAAGAGTTTTGAAGAATAGTAATCAGCTGAGGCCATACATTTGTTTGTGGACCAAAAGGGGAAAAAGTCGAAAGGCTTGTTGACTATCACTACGAACTCACTATTAACTGCGTCACCCCTCTGCTTCGCAGAGTTCGCACTGGATCTACTATCCTATTCTTTCTTATTTTCGCATCATGATCGCTTTAAAACTTATTGCAAAATGCTGACTATCACGAATGCAACTACTCATTTTTTGAATTTTTCCATGCAAGACTGGGGACTTTGGGAGGAGCAACTTTTCGCAGGAGAACAAATGCGAAATTTAATCAACTACCGAATCTCTTTTGGTTTGATAGCCGCCATAAAGACGGTGATTACCGTGGGCTACATTTCTAAGTAATGGTTTCCTCAGTTACTTGGATAAAACCTCTACAAACTGACAATGCGCGATCATTCTTTTTTGACGCCGTTTTCGCAGAATGTTTTTTGATCACTTCTTGAGGAGATCATGGTTTGCGGATTTGCTTCCCAAACGAATTCGTCACCTTATGAAAAGAATACCGCATCGGTTCTGCTGGCCAAAATCCGTGTGAACCCGTCTGTCACCCAATTTTTGAAGGATGCGCGTATCGGATCGGCTCATTCTTAAGGCGGTAAACTTACGTGCTGGAACTGTATGTTGTGCAAAACTGTGGTTTGAGACGTTGACTGCAAGTGGCTTTATGAAGTTCGGACACATAGATATACACGCAGACAGACAAACAGGCAGACAGCGCTTTATTGCAAGCATTATTGCACATTTATGCAAATGTTTATCATCCCTATCGCGTTCATATAGTATCTGGGACATGACTGCGCCTACAGACGACCGCTCTGTTATGATCTAATGCATTATGTTAGTCATTTCGTATATTTTGATAATCTTCAAAAGCATAAGTTCCACTGCCAATTTTATGGTGTTATCAAGAGCAATGAAAGGGCCACCATTGGTCAAGTATATAATGAGTTGACATGTTGAATTGCCGCTATGACTAGGTGGGACACGGTCCCGATCCCACCGCTCCCTACCCGAGATGGTAATTAGTACCAGAGCAGTCTGAAAGTACAAAAGCACCAACTCGGTAACCTGGTCCCCGCATAGGTGAAAAAAGCCTACATGCACTCAGTAACCTCTTCGATTACGAAGTAAGATGCATTTGGAGCATGCCCGCAGGGGTCTTAGAAATTCTGATTGTTTTGTCTTTCGGCATGCTGGTTATAGCACATGCTCGCACCTTGGAACTCTTAAAGGCACCGTCCACCCTTAGTTGAGGGTGTTGAGCTTTCGAAAGCATTTAATAGTAGGGCCCCCTATCAATCCAATGTCCAAGTCGCGGCGCAAAATCTCGCTTCGGAAGCGAGAAAATCGCTGAGGAATAGAGAAGATGCACGAGGACCCCCATCCATACCCGCCCTCCCCCATCCACGCCCGCCCATTTGTGCGCTCCCATCCAATCACCGTTCCGGAAAGCCGGCCTGTGGTTCTCCGGGACGCGGAATTTTGAGGTTTTCGAGCATTCTCGACTTCATATTCGGAATCAGGAACATGAGAAGGCCCTGAAACGACGAAAACGTGGAAGTCGAAAATCTGGGTGAACGGTGCTTTAACGGGCTTGTGGCAGCTAGAATACCTGAGGTATTCTAGCTGCCACAGCTGATCAAATCAGTATAGAGTGCATAAAGCAATATTTTGCAGCACCAACCAAATCTAGAAATCCGCTAGCTGTCAGTTAGCTGTGAGGTACAATATGCTAGAGCTCATCATTATTTCCCATATCTGTAATATACAGTCTGCCCCAATTGGGATCAGGCCGAACTCTCGGCTCGCAGCGCTAAGGGTTTGCGCTGCATAGGCACGCTGTCGCAGGAGAGCCAAGAAATTGAGCAGAGAGCGGAGTGGTTAGCCGTAGACGCGACGCGATACCTTTGCGGTACGGACTCCTTCCATGCCTTGTTATCGAAAAAAAAAATCCTTCCATGCCATTTTTGGCCTGGTTGGGATTGGAGCAGACTGTAGACGTCTTGGCAAGGTTAGGTGGTAAGCGTTACAGTAAGTTCCAGCCCAGTTTAGACGGAAAATGGATTGGCGCCCGTCCTCCTCGCAATAGTTCGCGCGTTCGCGACTGCAGTACATTACACTGTGCTCTGAACCCATGTCTGCGTTTCTTCATTCTCCTCACTCTTTTTGGCAAAATTCCAGCGCTGTGCGCTTGCAAAGTCCCCATCAATGCGGACGTGCTGCTCCACGTCGAAATCTTTGCTTATTCCGGTTGAAACGAACTGTATGCAAGAAGTTGAAAATATGATAAATCATCCCAAAAATTCGAATAATAATAGATAGTAACATCCCTGTTCGAATGTGTCTTCCACCATAACTCTTTTAGAATCACTCACTTAGAATACAATGTACTGTGCTGAATGTGCAAAATAACGGAAGCTCCATGCTACTCAAATATATTGAAGCAACTACAGGAAAATTTCCTAATCAAAGATCGTCAGATATTCTTGTTGGGAAGCCCTGCTTTGAGGAACCATAACTTATCACAACAGAAATAGGATAGCAAAGCTCTGTTCGCTGTGTAATGAGGAGCAATATTACCCTTGGAGTGACCGAACCTTTTTTCACAGAAATTTCTGTAAGAATTCTGAATATACCAACTTAGCTCTCTAAAACGGCAAAAAATGCACTCTTCGAATTTCATATATTTTGCCGCTAAAATTAGGGAATTTCTTTCAAATATTTTTTGGTTATCTAGAGCGAAGGTCTCGTGATCGCAATGAGCTGCCAACTTTGCGACGTTTCTTAACACATTGACGGCGACGCCTAATTTTTGCGTGGCGGCTCTGTGGGACGACGCGATTTTGCACCGACGCGATTTTGCACAACACTTTCGACGGGGGAAAGTTTTGTTAGTATTTGTGAATGTAAAAATGTTTTGTAAACAACTAGAGCCATCTTCTTGTGACGAAGTCTACATTTTCCAAAAGTGCAAAAAATTAGAAAAAATGCTGGACTTTGGAAAAATACTCGACCTGGGAATGATATGATTTTGCAAGGGGTGTTCGGTCACCGGTGGTCCATATCGTCCCTGGCGACAAAAAGTGCGTGGGCCACCGGTGGTCCACATCGTCGTCAATGGGTTAAGGACTCCCAGCAATTCGTGTTTATGTTGAAAATTTTCTAATCCAAATATTTTTGATCTTATCCCGACATTATAGACTCTGTAAGATACTGGGATTTTCTGTTCATTGCATATGAAGATCGCGGAGATAAAGCAAAGAGAAAGAATTCCACATCTGATTCCAAGTTACATAGCCGCAGAATGAGCAAGCTTCATGTTCATAAAAAGGAGAGCTTCCATAAGAAACTAGAAAGAAAGGGCTATCAGACGATCTAATATTTGGATTAGAAAACCTAGTTTCTCCCTCACTAGCATTCCAAAGAAGAGGTATTAGAACGGTAGAAATTTGAGAGAACCATTATTTATAACAATTTCACATGATAAGACATAATATTGTATTTTCACAAAATTGAGGCAGCATGCATGAATCTTTCTCAATGAGAGATATTCTCAAAAGTTATGAAAATGGAACAACTGCTAAGAGAAAATGCTCCATTGTAGAACTATGATTAGAACATGCATAAGATGTTGCAGCACCTTTAAATATGGACCGCTTGAGGAGGTAGCTCAAAAAATACTTGAAGTATAAGAATTGCTAACGAATTTGATCATACCCAACGATACAAGATTTTTGTTGCATTTGATACATATTAGGCCATGATAGCATTTCAGCAAAAACTCGATGAATATGCGAACTGGTTATTTCATAAGAAAGTAAGGGAAATTGGATTGTTTTACAAGCGCTTTATTTCATGTACCAGTGCGTCACCTCTGCTTCGCAGAGGCTCGCACTGGCTCTACTATCTATGTGTCTTACTCATTCTCGTAAAATCGTGGCACTGGAACTCACCGTGCTATGCCGACTACCACAAATGAAATGTAAACAACTACTCATTTAGAAAGCTTTTTCACGTGAGATCGGTGATTTCGCATGGAAAAAACTTTTCGCAGGAAGATAAAGGCAAATTTGAATAGGTTCTTGAATTTGTCATGGTTTGATGGTCGCCATAAAGGCAATAGTCACAGTGAGCTATTTTTCTGTGCGAATATCTTCTCAAATGCTTTTCTAGAACCTTGGCAAATTGACCATTTAAGCAAGCAATACTTTTTGGCGCCGTTTTTGTAAAGTAATGGACTTTTGCCCACTTATTTGGGCTTAAGTTCATTGCTTGCACATTTACTTGCTATAAACACCCACCACTCTGCAAAAAGTGAAATTACGGACCCAATTTTGTGAACCAAATGCAAAGTGGATCCGTTTGACGCGCAATTTTCAAGAGACCCACTCAACGAATCTGCTTGTGCTTTTGCATGCTGGACTTTCATGCCAGTAGCAAGTGCTATGCAAAATTTGAGCCCAGGACGTTGGCTCGAACACGCTCTACGAATTTCGTGACAGACAGACATTCAGACAGACAGACACACAAAAACACGTAAACACTCTTAGCGCGTTATTGCGCGTTCCCTCTTGAGGGACAGCAAATTCCCAGAAAATTCAAGCTAAAATCGTTAAAAATGAGTAGATTTCCTCATCACACCAAGAAGCACTCATTTAGTCTTGTACGACAAAAAGGTATTTAGTGTTTATGCGAGCAATTCACTGCTTTTGATATCATAAAGACTAGATAATTGACTCTATAATAGGGTGAACCGAAAGTTCTGTCGCACAAATTTTGAAAATCCGTTACATCTGGCTGTGTCGATGTTTTTGAGCGTCATTTCTATCAAAAAATTATTCGTATACTTTTTGAGTGACCTTGGCTGCTTGTTTATTATATCCTGATTGCATATAAAAATGGAATGAAAAATTATTCAAAGGTTAGAGATTTTACCTGGTCCCGTCGAAGTCTTAGGAGCTATGCAATAAAATTCAAAGCAATTTTTCCATTTCTAGTGTATTGCTCAATTTCTTTTTGAAAAGTTATTTTATTTATTTTATTTTATTTTATTTTTATTTTTCGAAGTAACGATAGAGATGACGTGGTTCTCTTTGGCTTTTTTTTTGAAAATCGTAATTTTTGATAGAGAAGCTTGAAATGAACTTCGCTCAGAACGTAGAAAAAGTCTAGGCAACTTATGATACTGGCCTTTGATTTTTAGCACAACTTTAAGATTTGGCTGCACAGATTCACCAAATCTCACGTGGTCTTTCATTCCCATATCTGCAATAAGAGATAGAAGGTTTCCAAGGTGTCGTTAGTAAGTGCATGTTAGGCTCATTCACTAAGCTTAACTCAAAACTCAAAAACACTGACAAAGCAAGTTAGAGATTTTAAAAGCTGTGGCAGAACTTTCGGTTCAACACAATATTTCCCGCGCTTAGAATAGTGACATTTTTCGAACCTTTCGACTACGCTGACTCATTGTGCTCACTGGCAGAAATTTTTTAGGAAATCACCCTCAGAAAGAGTAGATTATTGACCAGAAGGGGAACTGCCATGAGGACGAACACTTCGAATGACCTCCGATCATCTTTGCGCAGTAATTTAACCTATCCATCACTTTACTGAATGAGACCAGCATTTGATTGAGTGAATTCCAGCCAACATTCAGCCAAAACTATTTGCGAAAAACAGCTATATTCCTCTACCGGCTCTGCGGAAAAGTTGAAAACCAATCAAGATTTTTTTGACCTTACAAGCCATCTGTGAGTGCAGACTATCCTTTTGGGTATATTCACTTATCAGATATCAAAAAGAATTTTGAGCTCATTGCAAAAGTGTGGGTCATCATCACGTTCCAAGAGTCTGGCAAGAGTCAGAATGATCAGGTATCCTTTAGCAACAGTTATGAGTACCTCTCAACTCGAAGCTCACTTCCTAGTTTTTACGACGTCCCAAACCATAAATCACATCATCACATCATTGTGGGCCACAAGTGTACAGCAAATGCGTTTGATGTAGGTTTATTATAAAAAGTGTACATGTATTAGGTTGTAACACGAGTCTTGAGACACTCCAATTTCTTATGGCGACAAGTCATGCAATTCACATTTCCAATGAGGATCCAGGGCACCATTCGATAGAGCAATGCAAGCTCTACAAGATGGTCTGCAAAACTTTCTCACCAGCTTTGACTACTCACCGTAGGTTTGCATCCAGAATGTGAGTCGCACTGAAGACTTAGAAAATCGCGAAAAATTCATATCTTCGTTCAATAAAATCTTACGAATCTCCAACTTGCTCATAAAAATTGCACATTACATCAGACACTCACATGGACCGTTTCTGAGTTTTTTCCTCATTTAGAAATCGAGAAAACGAAAATTTTCAAGTTTTCACAAAAACGAAGCTGAGCCGTTTCCATTCATGTAAGAAGTATAACCGTAATTTTTCAGCTTTCCACAAGCCCTAGTTTTCGAAAATGACCGAATTCAGCTCTCCTCACTCGGGTGTTTCATGCTAAAATCAATATTTCTTGAAAACTAGGGCTTGTGGAAGGTGAAAATTTACGGTCATACTTCTAAGAGATTGTAGTATACAATTGCATGAATGGAAACAGCTCAGCTTCGTTTTTGTGAAAACTTGAAAATTTTCGTTTTCTCGATTTCCATATGAGGAAGAATTACAGCAACGGTACATGTGAGTGTCTGATATAATGCGCAATTTTTATGAGCAAGTTGGAGATTCGTAAGATTTTATTGAACGAAGATATGAATTTTTCGCGACTTTCTAAGTCTTCAGTGCGACTCACATTCTGGATGCAAACTTACGGTAATTTAAAGTTGTTGCGAACTTTTGCATATTATCTTGTAGAGTTTGCTTTGCTCTATCGAATGGTGCCCTGGATCCCCATTGGAAATGTGAATTGCATGACTTATCGCCATAAGAAATTGGAGTATCTCAAGACTTATGTTACAGCCTAATACCTACAAAACCCCTTGTTGCTGAGGTTCTAGAAATAATTTCTGTTTTGCTCTTGGAGTACATATTCTCGTCACCAGTCGTGACATTTGTTCTTAGCCACTTTGCATCCCATTTATTGTTTTGTTTTCTCAAAAATCAAGTTGAAGGGAGAGCGGGCCAAAAAGCACCCCCACGGGGGTGATCAGCATGCTCGATTACCCTCCTGTGCCAACTCCCAGCCCCGTAGCTCAAATTTTGCAAAAAATCGATAAAATCGATATCGATCGATGATGAAAAGTAGCCTATGACACCCGCCGGGGCCCGAAGTGTATGTGTGCCAAGTTTGGTCCGGATCGGTTCAGAAATGGAATTTTCTATTCGGAACATACGTACATACATACAGACAGGCAAACAGACATTCAGCTTTATATATAAGATACATTTAAAACAAAACAGAATAGGGATTTATTGCCGGTTTTGCATGCGCATGTTAAACAAAAAAACATGAATGATCAGTGAGAAGGCATTCTTAAAGTGTATCATGGGTGGTCTTCATTCCTTGAGCTTCTCAACCGTAACAACAGCAGCACGCTGCAGGGTACCCTCCAGGAAATCCACCAAGTCCACCCAATCCACCCAAACCACCGAATAAGTTCAGACCGCCAAATAAGCCTGGCCAGAAGCCGCCAAATCCAGGAAAGCCAATTCCAATAAAACGTTTTTGGCGTAAAGGTCTAGGACAAACCACTCCAGCACATTCGATACTTCTAGCTTGATAGAACTGTCGCTTCGTTCGTTGCGGAGTGCTGAACAAGATCGTAGTAAAAATTCTAACAACAATTGTCTCACATTTTGGAAATATTCAATTTGTAAGAAAGTTCTGCCATATGAGCATCGTTAGTTTCTATTGTTAAAATAACAACCATTGGACAAGAACCTAAAAAGTCTCTGCATCTTTCTCTGTTTACGTTGTTCAAGCATAACATTCTATAAGTTAGCCATAGCTAGCCAGTCGAGAACGTAGCTTTCAAGAATAGCGTTACAGACTTTGCGATTTTGTTTTTGGTGCTAGAAAGTGCAGAGAACCTCTAGCTAGCCCATAAAGATTTCTTACATAGCGAAAGTTTATAGGTTACTTTAGCACGCTTCTATCTCGCAGGGAAATTAAAAAAGAAAATTTTCTGAAAAAAAATTTCACAATAAATCCCCTTATCGCTGCAGCTTTTTCGCAACAGTATGAAAACAGAAGTTGGACATAGCGCATAGTTAGAAACTGTTACGATTTTTGGAGCGTCGAAACGGATTCGCTGAAAAATGCAGTACTGAGGTGGGGAGGGCATTTTTTCCGTAAAATGACATATTTCATAAATTTCTAGTTTTTGTGTTACGATACAGATTGAAGCCTGCCAAAGTAGTTTGGACTTCTGCTGTGTAAGTAATTTTTATCAGGTTTTTGTGCAAGCTAGCGGCCCTTCGCGATTTTTAGCACCAAACTAAAATCGCAAAATTTTTAACGCCGTTTCTTAAAGCTTCTTCAGTGATTAATTTATAGAATATTACGCTTAAATATTGTATTTATTTGCACTTCTTCTATTTTAAGATACCGAACCATAAATTTAGGTGTAACGTTTAAAAAAGTTAACAAATTTTTGTTGAATCATGCAAGAACTTTCGGACCAACCTATTACGGTGTCACATGATTTATAACCGATTTTTTACACAACCGTTGTCTCTTTGTATCTTTCCTTCAACTGATGTGGCTTAACAATCATTCGACAGGACAAAGCAAGCTCTATAAGATGGCTATGAAGAGTTCGCCTAATTCGTATTTCACGAGAAGTTTTGAGCTGAAATCTGAAAGAGGTTGAAAACGAACTTTACCGTCGAAAATCGTATCTCCGCCTCAAGAAATTTCAATCCATTTCCCCTAACATACGCTTGAACATCGAACACTCAATTGTCCACTTTCCATTTTTTTTCCAAAATTAGAAATGAGGAAGAAATGAATTGAGTAAAATGGCAAACTCCTCCGACGCACGTGATCATCTAGCTCAGACATACAGAAGTACGATCATGTAGTTGTACCCTTTCTAAGTGCCCCTTCGAGAAATGTTCAAGTTGGGGAAGGAAGTTGAAATTAAGAACGGTTATTTATGAAACACTCAAACAACACTATCGTTTTTGAACCCTCTTATCATAATCATATCCAGGAGAATAAATATGGTACAAAAGCAGATTACTTAGTCTTGTTGAACATGCTCTGTGTGCTAATTGCAAATTTGAAGCATCTTTTGAGGCAACTTTCAAAGTACTAAGAGTATTGAAACAACTCATTGTAGCAAATTCACACAATGAAGCTCGGAGGTTTTTCCAAAATCCGCTTCTGTACATGCGGGTGCATGAAAGAGTTAGGATATTTAAGCATGATAGCTGCCGCATTAGTAAGGAGAGGGCTTTATCTCCAATTTTTTTTGTCTTGTTGCGAAATTTTTGATAGTGGTCAAATACCGAGTAAAAATCCGAAGTGCATCGTTTTGTAAGTAGGAAAGTCTCTTGAGTCGATGGTGTTTGAGCAGAAATATCTGTTTAAAAGAAGTGCTTGGATATACATCATGAATCTCTATCCGTAGAAATGGTTGTCACTTCCCCACTGTAAAAATTTCTGGGTTACAACTTTGGCAAGTTTCATAACAACAGTTCTGCTATTTAATTTATGCCCGATCAAGTTATGCGAAAACACCAAAGAATTCTAAAGTGTGATTTACAAAGGTAAGCTTGCCGATCGTCTTACCTCAATCCGAAGTTCTCCTCAGTTGTTCTCGGATTTGCTTCCAGTTTTGCTGTTGGGATTGCCATAATGTGTTTATTATTTGGAAAGGAAAGAGCACTCTTCAAAGACGGAACTGATGCGACTGCGTGTTCTGACTCAACTTTCGCTAATTCCATGGCAGCCGCACAAATGACGATTGCTAATGTCTTCATACACTGAAAATGGTTAGTTATCAGATAAGCTTTGTGAAATAAGACTATATGGTCGTAGGATCAAAACGGTTTATTCTAGTCAAATTTCTAAAATATTGTACTGAATACACAAGGTGTCCCCAAAAATGTGCCCCTTGTTTGATTATGCATAACTCTCTTCTAATAGAATCTTTCGAGAAAATTTAGTTGCCATTCTGTGGAGCTGGCTCAACATACATGGGAAGGATACTCGAGCGCAGTGACGATTGGGTAAGAGGTGTATCGCGTATACCGTCCACAGACGATGATTTCTAAACTGCACTCCATACCTGCTATGACGTCATTCTGGAAGAGCTATAAAGGATTTTTGGTGCTGCAGGCGCATTTACGTACTAGACTTGCCTCACCGATGCAGTGGTCGACTGGTGCAGTAGTGGGCTTGGACTGCTGAGCTGGGTGTTGTGGGTTCGATTCCTCTCGGATGCCACGAGTTTTGCGTTTTTGCAAAATCCTCCATAGCTTTTTCAGAATGACGTCATAGCAGATATGGAGTGCGGTTTAGAGATCACCTTCTGGGGACGGTGTACGCGATATACACCGCTTACCCAATCATCACTGCGATCAAGTATCCTTCTCTTGTTAGTTTTATTGCAAGGAGCGAATTACCTATCTTTCTTCATTACTGTAGGATTACGGTAAAAACTTGCCGCATATGGTGCCATTAAAATAGGCCATTCGAAAAAATTTTCAAAAAAATCTGAAAAACTGTATAACAAAGTTTCCCTTATGCTAATTTTATAAACTTTTTGCGCGATCGCAGGGTTTTTAAATGGCGTAATGAAATTCCTGACGAAAATCAAGAATCGGTTGTAACGGTATATCTAGCGTAACTTACGAGAAAAGCGTTACGGTAAACGCTACTTAAAAATTTAAAATGAGCGACCTTGATTAACATAGCGTAGGCCTTAGCTTCTTTTGTCCTTCTTCAAAGGCAGTGTTCGGACCTAAAGTCGATTTTGAGATTTTGTGCTTACCTGGGCCCATTGGCTATGCTGATTTCGAAAATCCACACTAGTAAGCGCGAGAACGGCGAAAAAGGGCTCTAACACAGGAGGAAAATCAGAGGTGGAATCCTTGTGGGGCTCTCCCCACTACGAATTCACGCTCCCAGCTTCTGAAGCGATCTTCTCGGTTTCGATTTCAAGTCAGGCGTGCGTACTTGGCCGAGATGTCAGTGCGGCTAGCGAAATCGATAAAATCGCTTCAGAAGCTTGGAGCGTGAATTCACGCTGGGGAAGACTCCGCCCACCAGACGGCCCTTCTGAACCGCCAGCATTAGCAGCCTAATTACTGCGCGCCTTTGATTGGTCAGTGCTGCCGCCGCTTGGGTAGGCGAGAGCTATGCTGTCGTTGGAGACGTCTGAATTGGACTGCAAAGGTTCTCATGATAAAAAGAAAAACAAGATTTTGATTCCCATGAAACCGAAAATGTTTCATATGGGCGGCTTAGGTAAATTCTTCAGCTTAATTGTGCAGACTTCATGGTGTTTTGAAAACTGGGAAGAGCGAAAAAATCACGAAATGTCTAAAAACATGCAACCTTTCGAACTTTTTGTCTTCATAATTCAAACATCCTCATTATCATTATTCGTGTGCCTCACTTGCTTTGGAAGGCTCAGAATATTTGAAAACTGCTAGATTATAAGAAAGGCGAAGTAAAGCGCCGCTTGGGCAGAGTAATTAGCGCTAGGACGAAGCGGTTCAGAAGGGCATACACCCGTTAATACGTTCCTCAACAGGCGCGCAGTGAAGTTCGCGCGCGTCAAACCGCGCCGCCGCTGACCGCCGCACGCGCGATGTGCTTGACCAATACCTTTTGGAAAACATACGTGACTAGTTCTCAGTGCATGCGTATTTATATGGTACCAAATCTCACAAGCGAACCCTTATGTGAATGGAAGGTGTACTAAGCATTTTTCCCAAAAATTTCCCATAATTGGTAAATGTAGTTGTGAATACAAATGGCTCGTTTGCGAAGCACAGGCGATGTTAGTCATGAAACTTGGTAGTTACATGGACGCGGCCCTGCAGAGAATTATCATTGGAAAATTATGTGACTGAAGGTTGAAGCAAGCTTTTTTCTGAAAACTTCCCGCTACTAAAGAATGAAAAAATGACTCGTTTGGCACGACAGATGACGAAATCGCGCAAGATTTGGTGTATATACGCGCAGTAAGATAAGGAACAAAAAATGTAAATTTAAAATTATCTGAATGGAGAGCGTGTCCAACTCATTTCCAAATTAGGTGGGCAATTGACCACCTATTGCCCACCTGAAGTAAGCAAAACTTCCATTTCACATAAGTTTCTCAAAATTTTCACATAAGTATGTTGTACACTTAAAGTTTGGATCGGATCGGAACCAAAATCCTACCACATGGTAGGATTTTGGTTCCGAAACTCCTCCTCTTGTCTTTGTTAGAGCCCAAAATCGCATCAGCAGCCCAGCTTTCTAAGGAGGAAAGCGCGCTCCAGTCAATCGATACGCGGGAGCGGCATCTCTCAGTAATATAACTGCGTTGCGAGATCCTACAGTAATAAATAAGGAACGGTAATCCTTTCCCTACTGTAAATCTAAGTTAACACTTTGACAACAACGCGCATTTTTGGTCGTCTGCATTGTGAGACAATGCCTCTTACGAATAAATAGAGAAGTTCTAGCTAAAATCACGCAGATCGCCACCTATACTTCACCTACACAAATTCTAAAAAGCAGGAAACGTCAAAGTCTCCTATAAGGTCGGAGCTTAAAAGACCTCACGAAACGATTCTATCCAATGATTGTAATCATTTTAACAAAATTTGAGCCGTGATCCACCATACGGGTGACATTGTTTCATGTGGCTGTCACTGCATGACCCACCATGGGGATCACGTTTTCGTCAAAATGTTGAAGCCAGCTCTACAAAACGGTACTTGAAGCTTCTCAAATGACTTCATGACAACAGAGTTATCACCCATCAAACAGTAAGCACATTTTTTTAGAAAACCCTGTGTAACACAACAACATCTTGCAAAAAGCGCCCATTTCTCCTCCTAGAGCGAAAAAGCATCTACTTCTTCTTGGCTACAAGTAGCGTTGATTGCTATAAATGCCATTATGTGTTCGTTTGGTATGAAAGCCGAAAACAACTCAAATCAAAAGGCTATAATCTTTTACTGCAAGTTGTGTCACCAACAATCAAATAGTTGATACCCAGGCCATTTGAAAAGAGTTGCAGTGCTTTTCTTCACGCAGTGCTCAACGAGGCTGGCAACTTTCCGTTAGCTTTGGTATTTCTCGCCCAAGTCATATTCTCGCACTTACGTGGTTCCTGCCAGCCACATTCGGACCCACTATGATTACGAGTTCCCTAAATTTCATGACTTTGCAAGTCCCGCTCACTATCCAGTATCGCTTCAGATGCTAAAACCGTGTGAAACTTTTTGAAAACAAAGGTCGATAGCAGAATTGCTCCGAGCAGGGCCAAGTCTCGGAGCTAGGGGTTCTTGAGGATGCTTTCTTCAGCAGTAAAATTTGTTCACTGCAAAGTCAAGGCTGTGCACCGATAATGCCCTATGAACACCAAAATCTGAATTTAGGGTTTTTCGAAGTTGCTTTCAACAACAGTAATGGATGTTTTGTACAACATCTATAGCTATTCAATTTTTAAACATCTTCTTGAAGACAAAAATGTTTACGAAACCGAGTCACTTTCCTAGAATAAAAATGTTAATAAAAAAAATGTGCTTCCACAGCAATTCTTTCCTATATAACCTCGTACCACTTTTTTCAGGCAAAACAGATACAATCGTGCAAAGAATGATATGTGTCATTATATTAGCCTCATCTCCCAATCATACCATCTTTAGATATGCTTCATATATGTTATTGTACTTTGTATATTCAAGACTTTAGTTTTTCTTCTCGGTCATTAATTGCGAAATCTTTGAGTTCAGTTGGTATCAGTCCAGTTTGAGGATTTAACCACAATTTTGTAGTCAGTATAATGTTCTGTGCCATTATATGTTTTGAATTGATGTTCAAATATTCATTTATACTTCTGCGACTGATTTTTAACGAAAAAACAATTTGGTTCTGGCAAGAATGAAGTTATATTTGATGTACACAGATCACAGCAAACCCATAATCTACTATTCTCACAAATATTATTGAATCTGCTCCTACTTACAAGATTAAGAAACGATTTTTCGCGTTTGGTTGCCATAACATTTTTTCATAACGGCATCTGCGGTCGTGAGATTATTATCAAAAAGTCTTCGTTGATGCTATTTGTACAATAAGTTTTATGGCACTACGTCCTGAACTTTTGAAAAGTTCATCAAGCATTTTTCTTTGGGGTTTCTACTTTCCAGAAATAGCTCAGAAATACCTATACACTACACGCTGAGTCAGGAGAGCAATGTACCTTTCCCTCGAAACTTTGGAGGTCTTTCTGCTTTATGTTTGCTCTTCATGAGATCGAGCGTTCTATACGAAAGTGGTATAGGTTGCTGCATGACGAAGGCGCAATATCTTTGGGCGCGAACGCGGCTTTATTAGCCATAGAGCGCATGAGGGACAGGATTTACAACGTTGAGGATACGCCGCGTTCGCGCCCGCTCAACTAATGCTGCTTCTGCGCATTCGTCATGCAGTAACCTTCATAAAATTCTAGACAGCCTGAAGTGATTTGCACTTTGTCGCGCTTCTGATCAGCTTAGAGTTTATGTATTCCGATAACTCACCAAAAGAGTTAGACAACTAAACTGTAGTCTGATGAGTATCAGAAATTTTTCGTCTTTTTGCAAGTTGTGCTAAACACCTTTAGTCCAACCATATCTGCCAAGCACTTGTTTTAGGACTCACATCCCTTTTTCTCGCAGACGCATTACATTTTCGTGTTTAATGGCAACACCGTTCATCCAGATTCTCGACTTTCATGTTTTTGCCGTTTCGAAGTCTTCTCATGTTCCCGATTCCGAATATGAAGTCGAGAATCCGCGAAAACTTCGACAAATCTCGTTCCCAAACCCACGGGCCGGTTTTTTCGGAACGGTAATTGGATGGGCGCGTACCGATGGACGACCACTTTTGGAGACGGTAGTGTCGCCTAGAATCCTCGTGCCTCTTTATTATTCCGGAGCGATTCTCTCGTTTCCGAAACGACATTTTGCGCCGCGGCTTGTGCAGTGGCTTATAAGGGTCCCTATCGTATAGTGTCAAAAGCTCAAGGCCTAACTTAGGATGGACAGTGCTCTTAAAACCATTGCTTTTAGAACCGAAGTGTCATTAAAAATCCCTTTTTCTCATTTCGATATAGGAGAAATCATTTTGCATAGCTGCTGAAAAGACCGTTTTCTTATATATAAAGCTGAATGTCTGTTTGTATGTCTGTCTGTATGTCTGTCTGTCTGTCTGTACGTATGTTCCGAATAGAAAATTCCATTTCTGAACCGATCCGGACCAAACTTGGCACACATACACTACGGGCCCCGGCGGGTGTCATAGGCTACTTTTCGTCATCGATCGATATCGATTTTATCGATTTTTATCGATTTTTTTGCTGAGTTCACCTACGGGGCTGGGAGTTGGCACGGGGGGGGGGTAATCGAGCATGGGGATTCCGAATACAATATTGGTTTTCAGGATTATCGATTACTTTTATCGATTTTATCGATTTTTTGCAAAGTTTGAGCTACGGGGCTGGGAGTTGGCACAGGGGGGTAATCGAGCATGGGGATTCTGAATACAATATTGGTTTTCAGGATTATCGATTACTTTTATCGATTTTATCGATTTTTTTGCAAAGTTTGAGCTACGGGGCTGGGAGTTCGCACAGGGGGTAATCGAGCATGGGGATTCCGAAAACAATATTGGTTTTCGGGATTATCGATTACTTTTATCGATTTTATCGATTTTTTTGCAAAGTTTGAGCTAGGGGGCTGGGAGTTGGCACAGGGGGGTAATCGAGCATGCTGATCATTCCCAAGGGGGGTGATCAGCATGCTCGATTACACCCCTGTGCCAAATTCCAGCCCCCTAGCTCAAACTTTGCAAAAAAATCGATAAAATCGATAAAAGTAATGGACGATCTTGAAAACTAATATTGTATTCGTAATCTGCATGCTCGATTACCCCCCTGTGCAAACTCCCAGCCCCGCAGGTCAAACTTTACAAAAAAATCGATAAAATCGATAAAAGTAATGGACGATCCTGAAAACTAATATTGTGTTCGTAATCAGCATGCTCGATTACCCCCTGTGCAAAATCCCAGCCTCGCATGTCAAAATTTACAAAAAAATCGATAAAATCAATAAAAGTGATCGATAATTCTGGAAACTAATATTGTATTCGGAATCCCCATGCTCACTTCCCCCCCTGTGCCAACTCCTAGCCCTGTAGGTGAATTCTGCAAAAAAATCGATAAAAATCGGTAAAATCGACATCGATCGATAACGAAAAGTGGACTGTGACACCCGCCGGGGCCCGAAGTGTATGTGTGCCAAGTTTGGTCCGGATACGGCGGAGCCGGGTAAGCCAGCTAGTAATTGATAAGAAGAAAAATGGCCGGCAGTAATTTCTTGATTCCGCGGGCTTTGAGGTTAGTGCTGCTGCTCAGTCAGCTATTGGCCACTCAATGTGACCGTAGCTTATATCACATTTTAAATTGAGCTATTTCTGCAAAATAGAAACCCCAAAGAAAAATGCTTGACGAACAGTTCAGGACGTAGTGCCATAAAACTTATTGTACAAATAGCATCAACGAAGACTTCTTGATAATAATCTCACGACGCAGATGCCGTCATAAAAAAATGCTATGGCAACCAAACGCGAAAAATCGTTTCGTAATCTTGTAAGTGGGAACAAATCCAAGAATATTTGGATTAATATTTGAATATTGAATATCTGTGAGAATAGTAGATTATGGGTTTGCTGTGATCTATGACATTTGGTTAGCAGATTATTATCGAAGCTGCATATCACGCTTATACTACATAGCCATGGATTTATGAATAGTATAGTGCCACAAGAGATATCAAATTTTGATTCATTAAAATTTTTTCTTTTACGCCATTGTAATATGAACATTTTAAGTTTTCGTAGTAATTATTATTATATTATTATGATTATTATCATTATTTGCTGATGATAATGCAATCAATAACACGCGAATTTTGTAAAGAGACGAACTCAGAGTCGAGACAAAGACTACAGTTTACCAATCACAATTGCAGATGACTACCTGCTCAAAAGCGATAGTGCTAAACACAACATCGGTTACAGTAACATTGCAGAATGGAATAAAATTGAATGAATTCGTTGATTGAATGGTTGAATTTCACCCAAGAAATCATTTATATAGTAACATTATGATTGTACAGGCTCAATATTGTATTATCACCAAAAGTAATTTGGATTGTTGAGAGCGATGCATGCAAATAACGGTAAGCGAAAGACGAATTTTGGCCATTCACGATATGTGCATGGCTCTCAAAGAATTAAATTGCCCGTAGCTCATTTATTAGGTCGATTAACAAGTCCTGTCCCATTTTTCCTTTTTACAATAATTTGCACGGTGTTTTGCAAATTGTGTTATGTACAGGGTGTCCCAAAAGTATGTATACACTGTTTGATCATTGATATCTCTTCTCCCAAAAGGTGTTTTGGCTGCTTTCAGGTACCATTTTGTAGAGCTGGCTTCAACTTAGATTTACATATAAAGCGAACCATCTATCGTTCATCATTACTGTACGATTACGGTATGAACTTCTGGCTTGCAGCGTCCTTGTGGACCAATCGTGTTTCAAAGAGAAGTTTCAGAAATTCCGAAAAGTGGTGTACCACGGATACTACGCGCCCTAATTTCATTATTCAACTTTTCAAGAGTTTGTAAAGCCTCTTAATGGGTGCAACCACAATTTTAGGGAGTGTTGTAAAACAGCTTTTGCGGTTTACCTGCCACAATTTATGAAGGAAGCACGCGGTAAAAAGTTCGTATTTGGTTTTAGCAACTTTGATTAGCCTAGTGTAGGAGTTTCCAGGTTGTTTGTTTTGCTTTCTGAGGCGAAACAGGACCGCAATGGCTTAAAAGGCTTTTTGAAGTTCCTACCGTAATTCTACAACAATGAAGAAAGATTGGTGATTTGCTCCATACCGTTAATCTAAGTTGAAGCCAGCTCTACAATATGGTATCTAAAGGTAAGCAGAAGACTCCAAGGTAAGAGAGATATTAGGTTGTCCGCAAATTAATGCAGGCTTTAAATTCCAACAGCGATAAGACGTACACTTTTCATTTCTAAGTATAATAGATTGCAAAACAATATTCCATAGAACAAAGCAAGCTCTACAAGATGGCTATCTTGCTTTAGCAACAGCTCTGATCCCAACGAGTTTCGAGCCAAAAACTAAAAAGATTCAACTGCCCGAAAAATTGAGAAAAATCGTAACTCAATTCATAAAAATCCTACAAAAATTCTAACTTGCTCACGTAAACACAATCCACATAGGGCATCTATATACACCGTTGCCATATTTTTTCTCTGTTAGAAATCAAGAAAACGGAAATTTTCGTGCATTTGCCAAAGTGGTGCTGTGCTGTTCCTACATAAGTAGTTGTATACTACAAAACTCTAGAAGTATAAACATAAATTTCCAGCTTTCTGCAAACTTTGGTTCTCGAGAAATTTGAATTTTAGCTAGGACCACATGACTAGGGAGAACTGTATTCGATTCTCGAGAACCAAAGCTTGCAGAGAGCTGGAAATTTATGTTTGTACTTCTACGGGTTTGTAGTACACAACTACTTATGTAGGAATCGCACAGCACCACTATGGCAAATGCACGAAAATTCCGTTTTCTTGATTTCTAACAGAGAAAAAATACAATAACGGCGCATATAGACGTATTATGTGGATAGTGTTTACGTGAGCAAGTCAGATTTTTTGTAGGATTTTTATGAACTGAGTTACGATTTTTCTCAATTTTTCGGGCAGTTGAATCTTTTTAGTTTTTGACTCAAAACTCGTGGTGGATCAGAGCTGTTGCCAAAGCAAGATAGCCATCTTGTAGAGCTTGCTTTGTTCTATGGAATATTGTTTTGCAAACTAGTTAAAAATGAAAAGTGTACGGCTTGAGGTTGAAATTCAAAACCTGCATTAATTTCCGGACAGCTTAATACTAACGATCAAAAGTGTATACATACTTTTGGGACACCCTGTATTTTAAAGCTCCAAGTCTGCTCTACCGAAATCTTCACTTTAGTTTCCTGCAACAATGTCAAAAAGTTTTCCAGCATCAAGTTTGGAAAACCAAAGAGAAAAAAATCCATATCGACAAATAATCTGAGTGGCCTCTGTTTAGGTCAGAATGTTTAGAGAGCTCGAAAAATTTGCTGAGCCTGAGGAAAGAGTGCTATAGCTTCTGCAGAGATTCAAAGTGCGTAAACTTTTTTTAAACTCGGAAAAAATCTATCTTCTAACGCCTTTTCAACGTTGACTTTGGGCATCTGAAGGCAGTCCTGAGAAAGGACGGTGGACGACTAGTTCAGAAAAAGCAGTAGGGATGGTCTTTGGCTATAAAATCATCGAATTCGTAAGTTAGTTTTTCAAAAATTTAATGTTTGGGGGCCACACAGCTTAGGTAAGCGAGACTACGACATCGCCGCAGCAAATTTTTGCTCTGCCGACTTCTGAGAAAACGGTATTAAAATGTCGGCAGAAGGAAGCGAACAAGCGCAAACAGTGACATTACAACCATAAGAGTCTAACAGGCTATTTTGTTTTTGTCAAGCTTGTTGAATCAAATTACCAATAGAAAACGGGAAATTTGGAGAGAAAGATGTAAAAATGGATTTTTTGCCCCTTCGAATTTTTCTTCTGATAGCAATAATCGTTGTATTAGTCCGGAAATTAAATAATGTTCGTTTTGAATTTCAACTGCAATAAGTCATACACTTCTCATTTTTAGATAGTATTCAAAGTACCATTCGATAGAGCAAAACATGCTCTACAAGATGGCAATCTTGCTTTAGCGACAGCTCTGATTCATCTCGAGTTTTGAGCCAAAAACTAAAAAGATTCAACTGCTCGAAAAATCGAGAAAAAACGTAACTCTGTTCATAAAAATCCTACAAAAATTCTAACTTGCCCACGTAAACACTGTCTACACAAGACATCTATGTACGCCGTTGCCGTATTTTTTCCTCCATTAGAAATTAAGAAAATGGAAATTTTTGTGCATTTGCCAAAGTGATGCTGTGCTGTTCCCACATTCCCGTATTCTACAAACCTGTAGAAGTACAATCGTAAATTTTCAGCTCTATGCAAGCTTTAGTTCTCGAGAAATATCGTATATAGCTTTCCCAAGTCAGGAGTCCAAACTGAAATACAGATTTCTCGAGGACTATAGCTTATAGAGAGCTGAAAATTTACATTTTTACTCCTACAGGTTTGTAGTATACAACTACCTATGTGGGGACAGCACAGCATCACTTTGGCAAATGCACGATTTCCGTTTTCTTGATTTCTAACAGAGGGAAAAATACGGCAACGGCGTATTTACGTGGGCAAGTTGGAATTTTTGTAGGATTTTTATGGACAGAGTTACGGTTTTTCTCGGTTTTTCGGGCAGTTGAATCTTTTTAGTTTTTGCGAAACTCGAGATGGATCAGAGCTGTCGTTAAGGCTCCCGCCAGAGTGCCGAAGCCATGCCATCGCTACGCCAGCGCCGAGCTAGCGTTTCGATCGATACACATGTATTTCGTTGGGGCGGGGCTATCTCAGCCAGGACCCCGCCCCAACGAAATACACGTGTATCGATCGAAACGCTAGCTCGGCGCTGGCGTAGCGATGGCATGGCTTCGGCACTCTGGCGGGAGCCTAAAGCAAGAATACCATCTTGCAGAGCATGCATTGCTTTATCGAATGGTTCTTTTAATACTATCTAGAAATGAGAAATGTATGACTTATTGCAGTTGGAATTCAAAACGGACATTAATTTCCAGACAACCTAATAAATATCGTGCTATGTTGGGCAATAAAGCATACGAATTTGCAGAGCAGACATAGAGCCTACAAAAGCATATAAACTCTATTTTGAAACAGTATATTATCTATAAAAAAATCGAAAAATGGGGCAGAACTTACTACACAACCTAATACAATAACTTTCAATAGCATCCGCAAGTTTTCGCTGTTTACAGCGTCGTGCACATTTCAATCTTAGCATCATCTTCGTTACACGTCTACTTCCATGCAAATTCAATCCTAGCATCATCTTCGTTACACGTCTACTTCCATGCAAACTCATTATGGAGTCATTGGAATAGAATTCTCAGAGGTCACGACGTCAGCAGTAGTGATTACAGACAAGCATGTTTTTGAAAACAAACTTGGTAAGAAGGAAAGGGTTACAATAAAGTATCACGAACTTTAACAGAACATGTGACAACTGAGCGCGGATGACAATACCGTGGATCTAAAAACTTGAGGACAAACTGGTACCTAATTCTGACAGTAAGGCAGCATTCATACAATACACAAAAGTAGGTCTTGATTTGCTTTTTTGCTGCATAGGAATGTCTTTCACTACAAGCTTGTAAAAGCGGAAATCTGCTCCCTACTTTCATAATCTCTACAGCAAGAGTTATTGTTGAGCAGAGGAAAGAGAGATGTAGTTGTCTTCTGAAAATGAGGCGATTTTGTAAGAATGATGGTTGACACTATGTTTCATTTTTTTTTGCAAAATGTTGATAAACAAATATACTTGAAGATATTTTATTGAAATTCTGTACAGGGTGATCATTTTTAGAGGCATAGCCGTTACATTTGAGATGTTTTCAACGTGCGTTATTACCTTTGGAAGTAACAAAATCTGATAGAAATGCAGAAAACAACAACGAATATCTATGGCGCAATCTTGTGATATCGAATGAAAGTATGCTCTTGCATTCCATGTGTCAATGTTTCCATATTGAGTCTGGCTTGTAGCGTGTTTTTATCTAACAATGTCCATTCGCGTACCATCTGGAACAAGTTGTTAATATTATACATATTAGTACGTTTATATAGATACTTTTAGATAAATCTGTTATTGTATAGGCGATCTATTGTTTCAAGACCCAATGACTAAAAATTGTCGGCCTGAACTTACATCGTGGACAGGCAGATCACGACTGAAGCTGATTCGTCCAACATCCTTCAATCGGAATTTGATAACGTTGTTTTTGATTGGGCCTTCTTCCACTGTTACGAATCCTGAATATGCTGTGTTTAGATTAAAAGCGTTTTTTATGTGCTCGGCACTGAAATGCAAAACATGTGAAGTTGTTGAGTATATACCCGAATCCTGCTAGATGACTATGGCCTACAAATGAAGCCGACTTTATTTGAGATAACTTTTCGGCAAAGTGTAGAAAAAATTTAAACGAATAGCGAGACCTGTAAGCACTCAGAGCACTTTTTATGCTTGAAACAAAAAGACGCTCATAACTCTGCTTCTAGAGGCGCTTGGTAGATAAGAAAGACGGATTTAGAGTAAACGTTTAAGGCCCCGGACAGACTTCACGCGATTTGATCGTCGCGACTGAATCGCGACGAGACAACTGTTACAACATCATTCCATGCCGATCAACTTGCATTTCGGTTGTGATGATTTTCCAGCCCGGAATTTTTGAATGTGAAATGAAAATGAATGGAAATGTCGGCGATTGAGTCGCGACGATCAAATCGCGTGAAGTCTGTCTCCGTGGCCTAATGTTTTACAAAATGATATAGGTAACATGTGGAAAGGCCACTTCGACTAAACACGCTTTCCTAGTCAGTTTGAACGTTTTATTTTCTTATTTTCAAGAAAAGTTCGGATATGCTTGTGATATTGTGATATTTTTGGTTGTGATATTTTTTAGTGTGATATTGCAGTTGTGATATTTTCTACTTTTGATTTGTCCGCAGGGCTCGGCACGGGATTTGAAACGCACAACTAACAATAAGAGAAACTTTATTCTTGTCGCTATCGAATAACAAAATTTCCCACTTGATCGCGACAGCCGCAGTCGTTCAGTCAAAGCGCTTACTTTTAAGGACACCGGCCTCTTTGCTACTTCTGCATCAGCTGGAAGAGTTTTGAAACCAAATTGTTACTATATAGGAGACTTTAGATTTATGTAGAACAGGTTTATGTTGGAAGAAAGTTGGCGTGCTCTTCATCCACATAAATTTCATATAAAATTTTCCCATTGTGATTCAACTCTCTGTATTCACATAAAGTCGAAGCCTATTCGCTACCTGCTCGCAAACGAGTTAATTTTCCACTGTTCACTAATGCAAAATTTCTAGAAATAATCTTGCCACAATCTTCATTCACATAGTTTTTCCGCATTACTCTGCACTACGCTCCTCCTAGCATTTGTCCGTTTATACATCAAAATTTGAGTCATATCGTTACGATCGGTGCAAACAATGCAATCAATTATTACTTATTGAAATAAAATTTTGATTTTGAAGAGTACGCGCGAGCAAAATCATGTTTTTGCACGTCCGTGTAGCAACTTGTTAAGTGGGTACCTTGTGCTTATGGAGCGTAATCACCGGTGTCTCTTTCGCTTCCTTTTTAAAAACAAATTTCAGCATGACATTTGCCACCCTCGTGCCGGGTCCTGCTTGTCGGTCATTTAACGATGCTGCGATAAGTCGGTCGTTGACCTTACTCGTCAGCCGAGAGCCTAACTATTACAACATGCAGTAATTAGCAGTATGACTGACTTCCTATGGAAAATTAAGAGTGGGGTTTAGCAATAAGAGCAACATACATTCCATTATCAACATTTTTTGCTCCCATGTGCGTGTGAAAAAAGGTAGCGCGTGACCACAGACATCGCTTCACACTCAAATTTTTGAAGTGATTAATTCAACCGAATAGCGTGACTATAGCACACAGCAACTAAAACTTGATAATCCAGATAATCTGGTTGCAAGACGCTAGGTACGAAACCGTGAAACCTTTTAACAAAAGCACAAACATCAGCATAGTGTGTTACCCAGTGTCAGCTAATGTAGAAATCAGCAGGACATAGCTCGCACTCAACGAGTGAAAAAAATGAAGTTATGAATCGGTTTGTCTACTCAAAAATTCTATTAGCAAACAAATAACTTGGTGAATTTTTTCGAAATCTTAATTGTGTTGTTATAAAAAACTCTGAGAACAGTTAACAATAAATTTTGTACTTCTTTAAAAAAAAACTTTCCTTGATTGTCTTAAAGGGAAGGATATTTGGTTGAAGTGTGCTTTTCATACGAAATGTATACAGTCTTATAGAGCATGCAATGCTGATTCCAAATCTGCTTTCCTTATCTGCAAAGCCCTTCTGGGAGGAGAGTTATGACAATTTTTCGATACAAAATCCCGAAAGCGCAGCTACAATAAAAGCATTCAGAACTTTGATTCGTGAGTTCAGATGGGGCCATGATTACTACCAGGGTCTTTTATGCAATATACCTTCAATCTAACAAACTCATGTCAGTCATTACTCCCTTCAAGCGCCGAAAAGATCTCAACGGCTGTTTTTACCTTAGCCAAATCATCGAATTTTTACCTCAAAAAAGTTTCATAACTCCCCACCCAAAAGCGCTTTGCAGATAAGGAAAGCAGATTCAGAATCAGCGTTTTATGCTCTGTAAGATAGTATACATTTCATATGGAAACGCCACTTTGACTAAGTATCCTTCCCTTGTTAGACTCATCCATAAAGTGTTGACGATGCACAGTGCTTTTGCACATGTTATAGTAATATGAAGCGACTTCTACATAACTGATAGCTCATGCTCCAGAGAAATAAACTACGTGCGCGAGTATAAATTGCATGAGAGGGTCATACTATGCTATGATAAATGAATTGAAGTTTTGAAAAGAATTCAGCAGTCAGACCATGGCCAGACGTGTGATAGAACCTGTTTAGCTTCCTTTTTTTTCAAAATCTTCGGCTCATTCATTTTTTTGACTTCAGTCGACAAATACCTGTTCCGTACCATTGTTCATTACAGTTGTTAGCGCCACTTCTTGTGTATTTGGTTTTACTGAGATGTAGCCAGATTCGCTGTGAAGTTCGTCCTTTTCATTGATTGACCATGCAAAGGCTCTAAATAATCTTTTCTTTATATGTTGTAATCGAAAGTAAAGACACTGAAAATAAAATCAAGAATGGTATGAAAACTGAGAATCCATCACCTCGCATCCGTACTGAAAACTGAAAATAATATCGAAATACAAACTCAATAATAACCTCATCCGTACCCTTCCAGTGATTAAGATAAAGGGTTAGAAACCAAAATAATGTTGTTGTTAAAAAAAATAATCCATTGCCTTCCCTGAAACTTATTGATCACAGGAGTCTGTTTTTATAGCATTTTATTTATTATTGAAGGTTTAAAATATGTGGAAAACAGACTCCGCGATGAGGAGAAAGTAAACCTCGCTGTGTCGTTCCATATGGCAACCTTATCTACAGACCATGCGTGAGCGCTAAATATAAATTGTTTCGGAGAAGCTGTTCCCAACTTCAACTGTCCGACGGGTCCCTGGTGCATAAAAATTTTTCGAAATCGGTGGATTTTTTCAAGGATAATATTATGCAAGAGGGACGGTAGAAGGTAATCAGGAACAAGGGATTACTTGGAGTGAACTGAAGTAACACCTAAAGATCTATAATACATACTTTTTCTCTTACTCTCTTGAAGAATAACCTATTTTTTATTGATCTAATTCAAATTTGATACCCTGATTTCGATTTAGGTAGTAATCGCTTTCACTACAAACAGCTTACGTGTGGTTTTGAGCAAATCCCCCATTTTTAGAAAGATTGAACCACATCTTCGTTTCGTTGCGAAACCATCTGTCTTTTGATATTGAGATATCGTGATACATGACACTGAGATTTTGTGTGCCTACTAGTCCGGTCATGATTCCAGAAATAAAAATAGTGATTAGCAGACCGGCGATTCGACTCTAGAGCACTCAATCAGTGTGAGAGTGAAGCTATTGAAACAGACTTTAATATTTAGAGTTCGGCCGTCCTCCACAGTATCATCGAAATCCGATCTATCTTATATTTTCAAAAAAAAAACATTACAATTAACAAAATACTTACGTATAATTCAAGGCCTGATGTGCTTGGAGAGCCTCGTCCGGTATGCTGATGTCAACTTCTTCACCGTATGTGAACTTTGGGATGGTAGGGAAAATCGCTTTGCCACCGTGCTCAGAGCGCCACTTACCCACGAGGAAGGCCAATGGTTGGAGCTGCGGTGACAGACGACGTAAATCATACTCTGAAACATTCATACATAGAATTCCGTGCACACTCTAATCAGGGAAAAAAATTCCAGATAGCAGTGTGATCCGGAATAAAATCGGAATGAAATGCATATCGGTGATGCGTCTCGATAAGCTAATTTTAAATCTACATTCCACCACTGCTAAACAATTGTCTAGAAGTTATGAGCTTTTGAAAGTCTAAATTTGGCGAGCATTCGATGCCATACAATTGAGAAACAGCAGTTAAGTACTTTTATTTATGTTTCTCCCTTAAGCCTAAGGCATACTTCACGCGATTCCAGTCGCTGTGCGATCTGGCACTGCAGCGACTCTTCGTAACAGTCGTTAGCGCGCTTTGCGGCCAGACTTGAAGCTTCTGCTATAACTTACGGCTACGCGCCTATGCACTTAGGACCCGCACACGATTGCTCTGTAAATATCTGGCAAACTGCCAAGTCGCGTGGATGTAGCGATTTGACGAAATCGCGGCAGGTACATATGCCTTAGGCTTTGTAGTCAGTATACTCAAAACCATTCTTATTACGCCTTTTGAAGTGCACTCAAGCAT
Source organism: Cylicocyclus nassatus (assembly GCA_958299035.1). NCBI lineage: Eukaryota > Metazoa > Nematoda > Chromadorea > Rhabditida > Strongylidae > Cylicocyclus > Cylicocyclus nassatus. The sequence goes on from CATQJL010000316.1 coordinate 37,054,347, forward strand.
CTAATGAAACCCCAATAACTTCACACTTCCAAACGTTCGCAACTCCTCCCACAAATCAGGGGCACGGCACAGGTGGCTTACCAAGCAAGCTGGATATCGTTTTCGGAAGAAAAAGCAAAAATATTGTTTTGAGGTCCGCATACTACCGGCACGCTGTCGGCATTCCGGCGGCATGCTCTCCCGAACAAACCAACAGCTATTTACAGCGGATGGAATATGAAATGGCACCAAAATTGGTGTGTAGATGGGCAGTGAGGAGTCAAAGCTTTGTATTAAAAATTATGAGAAAATTATGTGAACTGAAAGCGTGCTTAACTTTTTTCGAAGTTTGTTGGCTTTCAAATTTGGGAAAGAAAAATCATAAAACTTCCCTGCCTCACATCGTATACCGTGCATATCAATTTTTTTAGCCTTCTTTGCATAAATTTCACCTACATCCCAAACCCTACAAATCGGTTCCTAAACCGCCTCAAACCCCTTCTCCCGCTTAGTTACAGCCCCCTGAAAATTTTGAATGGCGACGGCAACGCTGTTCTGGGGACCTACCGCTGCGCGATGGATACATTATGCCGCCAACCTGGAGGATACGAATATCATCGCACTTGTTTGAAGCTTCGTTCCTTTTCCATGTGTTTTCTCTTTTAATATCTCATGGCGGATGTCGTACTCTCATAGTGAAGTTAAGGGTACTCGTTTTTTGCAATTTCGGGAAGCCACCTCGTGCCCAGCTCTGACACGAATTCTTCAGCAAACAGCGGGATCATCTTGGCATGGCGATTTCAATGATAAAGCAAATCAGAGACCATACTTTTGTAAACAGTTGAATTCTTTTCCTTCGCTTTGTATTTCTGCTATAATCCAGCGGTTTCAGAATGCTCCAAATGAAAGAGGACTTCTTTGAGTTTTTGAAATACTCGTATGATAAGAAAGTGATGTTCTATCAAAAGCACTAACGCTGTTTCGCTCCGAACACAGCATGCAAAATCACAATTTAGCTTAAAATTGATGCAAAAAGTTTATTCTTTCGCCTTTTTGAGGATATAATATGTACGGTATATGATGAGAATTCGAAGTTTGCGTAAATTTGGCATAGGCGAGAGGTGCAATGGGGAAGAGCAAAAGCCTTGCGTTCATACGCGCAGGAACTAATTGAGAGCGCAAACGTGTGTAGACGATTCGGCAAGGAAAAGCTTGGCGGGGAGGCCATAATGGATGCAAATCTCCAAAATAAGTTTAAAAGACCAAAGCACTTGTTTGTTGCAAGTACGCGTTTGGTTTAAACCAGGGTTGAGCAAGAGATATGGCACGCAAATGCAAGATACGACTCTTCCCCTCCAATTTCTTTCTCAATACCCCCCCCCCCCCTTCCCCAGCATTATCGTTTGCCTACCGTAAGCATGGCATAAAGACTCTAACAAGAAATATTAAGTCATTCCGAAATTAATTTCGCTTTTTTCAAACGGACTCCACATGTGCTGGAACAAAGATATCTAACAATAAGAGACCTTGGTAGCATTCGATGCAGAATTTCATCCTCTTTCAAAGTTTGTAAGATTGTTGCAGCACAATCAATGAGCTTTTGAAGAATTACGAACAAAAACAAAAAACATCCATTAGAAAGAGGGAACAAGCTGCATCGAATGACACCCGAGCTGCTTACCGTTTGATGTTCTACGACGTTTGAGTTAACCAAGAATGGAAATCGGTAGCATCAATCAAGATTCTATTAAAAATTTTTGAGTAGATATGTGGAGGAGAAAAAAATGGTTTTGTATCCTGTAAGGTATGCTCTATCGAATCGATTGTTGGACTCTTTTGGAGGATTGATGTACAAATTTAAAAAAATGTGAAACTTGAGCCTCTCTAATAACATAGATCGGAGACTTTCGTAATTTTTTAAAAGCTCATTGATTGTGCTGCAATAATCTTATAACAATTGGAAAGAGGATGAAATTCTGTATCGAATGCTACTAAGATCTCATAGAAATCTTTGTTCCACCACATGTGGCGTCCGTTTAAAGAAAGCGAAATTACTTTCGGAATGACCTAATATTATTGACATATTCGTAACTATTACGTCGAGTCACCCCTGTGGGCCAAGATTTAGCGAGTTCTGACGAGAATTGGGCTATCCAAGTGAAGTGGTCAATTCCAACATGCTTAACTGTTTCATGTATATTTCAAAAGTGAAATACCTTATAAACTTATTACAGAACACTACTCTGCCCTTGCCCATACCATAAATTCTGCTTCAAATAACCATCAAACTATGGAATAAGGAGCTAGCCAATATTTCATTTGCCCCTTTGATTACAGCGGTTGTGCTTTCAGCAACTACAACTCAATCGAAAAAAGACAAATTACGCTCTCATCCCCATAAAAACTAGAATACTTTAAAAATGCATACTTTCTTCGCTAAAATTTTCTTGGAAGGTAAGTCAATGAGGTGTGGCACACAACCCCAGAAAAGCTATGGTTGCCACACTTTTTAGGGGTTACGCCGCACCACAGAACTTACCTTCAAAGCATTCAAATCTTTGTATTTTTCATATCGTTGCTACTGCTGAACTTTTTTCTCTACAAAGAAGCAATTTCATTTGAAATCGTTTCTTTTAAAGAGAAAATATACTCGTTTTTCCTTACCTAGGCAAATAAAAAATACCGCGGAAACACTGGCTTACGGTAGCGTGCTCAATCTGCGCTACTAGGTGAAACGCGAGGGAAGGCGGCAAGAATGTATATAGGGTTGTCCCAAAGCTATGTATACACTGTTTGATGTTAATATCTCTTTTCTCAAGAAGCGTTTTGCCCGAATTCACAGGTACCTTTTTTAGAGCTGGCGTCAACTTAGATTTACAGTATGGAACGAATTACCGATCGCTCTTCACACTGTAAGATCACGATAGGAGATTCTAGTTTACAGCGTCATTTCGGATTAGCTATGTTTCAAAAAAAAGTTCCCTAAGGCCCCGGGCAGACTTCACGCGATTTGATCGTCGCGACTCAATCGCCAACATTTCCATTCATTTTCATTTCACATTTAAAAATTTCGGGCTGGAAAAGTATCACAACCGAAATGCAAGTTGATCGGCATGGAATGATGTTGTAACCAGGGTCAAGCGTGGGGTGCGGCACGCTACACCTGGTGGGTCGTATTGAGGAGTCAAAAGGCGAGGGGGTCGTAGTTGGGTAATCTGATAGAAGCCAACCAAAATCTCGTTTTTCCCATTTTTCGCTTTTGATCGGTGTGCTTTCACCAAATATTACTTAGAGCTAAGAAGACAAATCAGGCTCCAAACAGTCCTGTGGAATCTACAAGGTTTAGGCCATCGATCCATGCAAATATTGTCCGCTAAAAATGTTTTTTTGATATAGTTAATGGGGTGCGGCACACCCCTTCTTCAAAATTCAGAAAGCGTTCCATTGCTGCTATGAGTATTGAGCACATGGCTTCTTCTTGCAACTTTGGAAATTTGGAGCCGAACGCCCCACTCATAAGAAAATTATAGCCCTTTCAATATGCCCATTCAGATCAAAATCAGCCGTCAAATTACGTGTGATTGTAGAGTGCAGTCACAGAAAATTGGGCGTACAGCTCTCAGAAATCTGAAAACTCTCTAGAAAAAGATGGTGTCCTCCAGAATGTCACACTTCGAGGTCCAGAGGTTAAGAGGAGAAAGAAGGGGTTGTTTGAGGGCTTTCATGGGAGGAAGGGGGGCGTTTTCGAAAGACTTGTGCCTGACCTCTTTCTCAACACTGGTAATGCTATCTTAGGTATATAGTTCAGGGGGGGGGGGGTCTTATTAAGACAGCAATCAGGGGGGGGGGGGGGTCGTAACCAGCGATCGTGTGCCACACCCCTTGCTTGACCCTGGTTGTAACAGTTGTCTCGTCGCGATTCAGTCGCGACGATCAAATCGCGTGAAGTCTGCACGGGGCCTAAAGAATCTGATGAGTAGTATACTAGGGATTTCACACTCGCTGTTTGTATTAATCAAGTTTTTACGAGTTTGCGTAGCTTTTGAAATGATGTGATCATGGTTCCATGGAGTATTATAAAAACAGCCATGCGGTTTATCTAGCATAATTTATGAAGGAAGCATTGCGGTAAAGTGCAAACATCATATTTGGTTTTAACGGATCGAGCAAACCGAATATGAAAGTCTTCTGGTAATTCGGTTTGCTTTTTGAGGCCGAATAGGGCCCCAATGGCTCATAACCCTTCCTGAAGTTTCCACCGTAACCCTACAATAATGAGGAGTGATTCGCTCCAAATTGCAAATCGCAAAACTGCACAATTTTAGGGCTTGCGGATAAAAAGATTAATGAACTGCTGGTTGAAGCTAGGAAAATGGGAAACAAATTTTTGCAGAGGCTGCCTCAGTTTTCTGCGAGTTCTATTTATTTCGTAGTCTATATAATTTTACCTAGAAAATTATGTTTATTGTAACATTTTTTGCTAGCCGAAATTACTGGTGGTCATCATCAAATTTCGAGAGGGGCCCCTCGGTTACTCTGCGATCTAACAGAAATGTTAACAATGGCCGATTTCAAGTCATGGCTCTGCCGGTCAGGTAGTGATAGTCTACACCTTTCAGCAAACCTGTACAAAGGTAAACTTAATATTTCTTCGAAAAACCGCACATTCATAGGCTGTAACCAGCATCGGTCCCGCGTTGGCATACCTTGCGAGGACGCACGGTCGCATGCGACGTGCCTTAACGCGTAGCAGTGTTCGCACGCCAAACCGCACCATCACAAGTCGCCGCAAGCGCGACGTCGCATGACCGATGTGGGTTGGTACAGCCTATACCTTGTCTACAAAGCGAACCGCATCCAGACGATAGCGGTTAGCGCCAGCATGTATAGTCGTCCTCACCCCATTAGTCGGTCGGTGGTCGAACTTGAATTTGAATTGGAGCAGACCGGCCGCGGCAGAGCGCGGGAAACGCCGCGCCTAGTGCAAGCGGTTGGCTAAGGGGCGACGTCTGCCGCGCTCTGCCGCGGCCGGGCCTGCTCCAGTTCAAATTCAAATTCGACCACCGACCGACTAGGGTGAGGACGACTATAACCATCTATGAAACTTACATATATACAGGGTGTCCCAAAAGTAAGTACACACTTTTCAATCGTTAATATCTCTCTTTGCATGGGGTCTTTTTCCGCCATTCAAGGTACTATTAGAGGAGGCTTCAAACTGGATTAGCGGTAACGAGCGATTCATCGATCGCTCTTCGTTACTGTAGGATTACGGTAAGAACTTCTAGTATGAACCATTGTGAAATATGCCATCTGACAAAAATTTTTTTCAAGAAATCTGAAAAGTCGTGTGCTAGGATTTCGCGCACGCTCATTCCACTACACAACTATTTATGAGTGTTTTCAGCTTTTTTGACGGTATAACCACATTTCTGATAAATGCTGGAAATTTGGTTACTACGATTTACCTGGGACAACTTTGAAAAGAAGCATCACATAAACTGGAAATTTCAAACTTGAAATCAGCGGCTTTCATTACCATAGTATAAGTGCTTTTGGCTTGTTCGCTTTCGTTCTGAGGCAAATTATGACCTGCAATGGCCCAACATTCTTGTCGATGTTCCCGCAGTAATCCTATAGTAATGGAGAGTGATATGTGATTCACTCGATAAAGTAAATCCAAGCTGAAGCCTCATTTACAGAATGGTACTTGAGAGGCGGAAAAAGACCCAACGGAAAGACAGATATTAACGATTGAAAAGTGTGTACTTACTTTTGGGACACCCTGAATACGGAGGGGCTCTCCTCACCCCCCCCCCCCCCAAGAATGGGTCAGGAATATCTACAAAAGGATATACAGGGTGTCTGTAAAGTATGTATACACTGTTTGATCGTTAATATCTTTCTTACCAACAAATCTTTTGCCTTGCTTCAGGTACCGTTTTGTAGGGCTAGCTTCAACTTAGATTTGCAGTATAGAACGACTCACCCATCTCTCTTCATTACTTATATGGTAGAAACTTGAAACATATGGTGTCAATGTCGAAAAAGCTGCCGTCTCAAAATTTTTCAAAAAAATGTGGAACCTTGTTAATAGGGTTTTTATGGACGCTGAGTTCAATACTCAACTATTAAGTATTAACAAGATTGCGAAGCTTTCTAAACGGTGTAAACGCACTTTTTAGGAACATTGAAAAAATGGCCGCTACCTCTCACCTGGCATAACTCTTCAATGAAGCATCATAATAAGTTGGAAACTTCACAGTTAGAATCAGCAACTCTAATTAGCCTAGTGTAAAAGTTTTCAGGCTGTTTTGTTTCCTTTCTGAGGCAAAATATGGCCTTTCATGGCTCAAAACCCTCTTTGAAGTTTCTACCGTAATCCTACAATAATGAAGAGAGGTGGGTGATTCGTCTTATAATGAAGATCTAAGTTGAAGCCAGCTCTACAAAACGGTACCTGAAGCAAGGAAAAAGACTTGTTGGGAAGAAAGATATTAGCGATTAAACAGTGTATACTACATACTTTACGGACTGTATATAGGTTACAGTTATGCAACTGACTCGTCTTTAATTGGACGATCAGATTAATTTACAAAAATTTTTAACCAGGGTACTGCTTATCCACTTTATCGCGCAACAACGCCGATCTCTTGTGCTTGAGCACAATTATTTTGAATGGTCTTGGATTTGTAGGTGTTATGGTTTGTGTGAAACCATCAGCGTAAAGTCAAAAAAGCTTCCAACAGCGGTCAAACAGGATTCTCAAGCTCCAATCCAAAATGAACTCCACTCGTTTATGGAATTGCATCATGGACTACCTCTTCATTTCAATTTATGACTAAGTTCACTCTCGACTAGAGGAATGTTAAAAAAGTTCAAATAGTCTAATATGATTCGCTAGCGACAATCAATTTCGATACGCTTTCAAGTTTCCGCAAGCCGGAAAAGGAAAAGCGTGCGAATTCCAGCTGTAGAGGTAGTTTGGCGATAACGCAAAGACTGCTGCTGTATAGGTTTTTTGCAGTAAGAACTGTTGATAAAACTCTCTTACTTTTGTCCGGAGGACCGCAGAAACCACATGATTTCTTGCAGCTTTTCGAAATGTAGTCTGTCGATTCACAAGCTCGTGGCGATGCTGCCACCCAGTCACGACAGTTAAAATCCAAGTCGCGGCATTCTTCTGAAAATAGCATTAAAAGCATTGAAGCTAAGTGATAGTGTAGGTACCAAGAGCATTGTATCTTACGCAAAAAGATGAATTTCTTGAACAGGAAGAATTTGATGGAATTTATCAAATTATACCCAATCTCTGTTTTAGCCCCTGCAAAAAGAGGCAATGCGCTGTTAAAAAAGAACTGACTGACTAATAGAAGTGATTGAGATCTTTGAATGCTGTTCGTTCTAGTCTAGTGTTCAAATTGCATGAAAAAAGAACAAAGCTGGAATATTGTTCATCTACGACAGTACAGAGCGTTTGAGGTGTTTTTTTAGTTTGATTTACTATTGCATGTTCTCCTAGGTAGTTTTTACGCATGAATCATTTTCGTGAACTAATTCTAAAGTGTGTGACACCTTCTATGGTACATAACCAAAAGGTATCGTACATAAAGGCATTTCCTTTTATGCTATTTCATTTGATTAGCCTTCATTTACATGTGAGAGCTCGAAATTGTTAGAAAAAGTGGCTTGAAAACTCAAACCGTAATTATAGGCTTTAAAAATTGCGGGGTAGGGGAACGAACTCCGCCAGGACCGCTAGCAACTGGTCCTTTCGCAGTCTTGTTGCATCTCGTTGCAGGACCGCCTCCGCGGACTACTGGTCCTGCAACGACATGCAACAAGACTGCGAAAGGACCAGTTGCCAGCGAAAGCGGGCCAAACTGGCGGAGTTCGTTCCTCTAACCAAAATTGTGTTCACAAGAACTCCAGAGAAATTTATGGGGAACGCCTAACCTAGTTTCCTTTTGTCCACAATTGTCTGAATCTTAATGTTTTTCTTACAGGGAATTTGGGAATCAGATAAGTCGGAAGTTTTATTTTCAACTGAATATTCACTTCACTCAGGCACAGCTCTATCATTACATCCCGACTAGAACCTTGACATTTTCTGTGAATGATTTAGGCGATCACAAACACAAGCAAGGACGTCTCTGTGAGTTGTGATGTCTATGGTTTGAGAAACTAGAGCAAGGCAATAAATTGGTAAACGATAGAGGTTATTTCACCCTAATTCATAGATGATTAAAAAACGTAACCCATGTACAAGTTTTGTTAGAAAACGTACCTTGTGCAGAGATTCTGTAGACAGCAGCAAGTATTAATAGCAATGCCCGCATTATTGTTCTGCAAAGTGAAGAATGTAAAAATGAAGGCGAAGTAGCAACCGGAATGGTGGGTATGCAACATATATGGAAAATCAGTAGAGGGAAACTTGAGATAGACGTGATAATAGCAACGGAAAATTCGTGGGTAAAGGAAAAATGATATGAAGGGAAGTAGCCGGTGTCATATTCGTACGGCGAAGTTCGTAACTTTTAATGGATTGAGAATTTGACGTGACTGAGGAAATTACAGGGAACAATGTAGAGCTAAATGGGTTCAACTCAAATTAGATTTGGAAGCAAGGACGCTAATTTTTCTTGTGATCCACAAATACCCTTTATTCAAGCAAGCGAGCGAAAAGAAGAATGAGAGATAGACAAAAACAAACACTACGTGACTCCAAATCATCAGCTAGTAACTATGCCACTTGATAAAAAAACATAAAAATGAACCAATAATGATGCAATCGGTTCGTATAATTGAGAAACTACTTTTATAGCTAATGTTCTTGAAGAGGTAGTTTTTGACTTCTATGAGAACTGTGAAAGCACCCATTAGTGATTGCTAGCGTTCACCGAATGATCAATCGCCAATTCGTTGAATTAGCGCTACAGGAACGTAACAAGGAAGGATGGTATTACACTATTTTGCGGTATGCAAGGTTATTCCACGCAGGATTCGAAGACAAGAAAAACTGAGAAGTAGCTGAATCATTTCGGGCATTGTTTCTGTTACTTGGATTCCTGTCAGTGAGTCAGATTTAGCAGAAACTCATCAAATTCGCCTAGTGTCCACATGTGTTAGTATGAATTTTCTGCACAGGACGCCAATTTCTGCCAGGTGGACAACGAATTGCGCTTAGATTGGGTAATATGTATCTTCACCTCAATGACAAAACTTTGAATTACCTCGATGATCAAAAAATAGCGTAAAATATTTCCAAGCCAATAACCCCGCATTCTGCAATTTTAAGAGCTGCTTTGTCAGAAACTGCCTTCATTTCATAGGCTTATGGATTCCACTGATTATCTTCAGTATTCTGAAACCGTTGGATCATTCTAAATGTTCAGTAAATTTGAGTGGAATGAATATGAAGGACTGAAGAAGTTTTCCTCCCATTCGTGCCAAAGTTTTCTAGTTTACTCCAATTTACATTGACATAATCAAAAAAATGGTGTACGCCCCATAGTCACCCGATCACAAGCAAGATCTTTCTTGAAACAGATTATTATCATGATAATACAGCGTAGAACAAATCTAACCTTCGTTAATAAAGCAACTACTTCTGTTGGCTTCTACTAAAATAACGAAGTTTGGCCATCGTTTGTTAGTGATAAGTCTACTTGGTTATACATAACCTAGCATTCATGATGTAATCTCCTAAGGAGGTTGTATGAATCTCTAAGCTCTTATGTATTTGAAGGAATTGAATTTTTCAAAATTATCAGTTTCGGGTTAAATGTGGAGAACGAACGAACATTTCAGAGATACATATTGATCACATATATTCAGCCCCTTGGTCTTCGGATAGTGAACTTAGCGACGTTCGCAGGCTGTCCCAGCGGACAAGAGACATATCATATCGTATGCACTCATGTAGAAAACTTGATAAGTGGCTTTCTCTTCCATTGGTGCACGCGCAAGGTCAGCAAATCTTGGACATAAATCATTTTTGAAGGAGAAACACTGAAAAGGGAGTGGTGGGAAGAATGGAGACTCACAAAAACACTGCATCTCAAAAAATTTTGGTGACTAAAAGTTTTGTTGGTGAAAAAAATAACTTTAACAAATTAAAGCCTTTAAAAAATCATAACTGCTTTGGAGATACCTCTGTAGTATACAAATTTATATCCAGAGCAATCTCCGATAGACAATTTGCATATCTCTACTATGAAAAATGTGTGTTTGTTCATTTCTGGAAAAATGTGGAAGCCCAAAGCAAAGATATCTAGGCCTTTAACACTATGACTTTTAGAAAAAAAACTTATTTTTGAACGAAACTGTTCTGCATTGAGTTATCTCGTTTCATGGTTATGTGAGATGCAAAAAACATAATAATTATAAAATAAGTGCTAACTCAAGAAGGATGGCAAGATGGGGCTAGAAAGCGTTTATTTAGAGAGCTCCTTTCAATGGTGGTAGCATGGGTCAAAATGAAGTAACAGAAATGCCAGTTTCCTTACTTGTTCCATACAACATTGGGTTGAACATAAACTGATACGAAACAATGCGAACAATGAGGTGAGTGTGTGTGTCAAAAAATTTACCAACAATAGAAATTGGCTAGTCGCAAACGAAATGAGTTCAAATCGGCAAAAAAGCGTCCTGGAACATTCGCTAAAATTGGCAAACGTATAGTTTTTGTCAATTCAATAGGGGCAAATTGTGATTCACCTCAAAAGAATTTACAGGAAATTCATTCATTTCCCTTTTGCAGGATCTTGGAGGAAACTATTATAATAGCGCATATATGTTGGCAACAGACCCATATCAAATGCAAAACTTCTTTTTCTTCTTATGACCTAAAGGACTAAAGGACAAATAAAATATCATATTGGAACAAGAGTTTTGATTACTAGGCCTTTTGTGGCACTTTCCCAAAAGCGCTGCATGACCTCTAGGTTTGCTAGAGGAGGTCACAGTCAATCTAGAGATTTACAGAGTCGATCAAAGTTATGAAATATTTTCATCATGATTATTACTTAAGGTTGTATGCGATACTACAGTGAAATTGTAACTTACCAAACAGGTTTTTTTTTCAAAATTTATTTAAAAAGCTGAACCACGAGGATCGGGAAAAAATGAACATATTATAATTTTCTTAAAGTGTTGTGAATCTTGGAATTTTGCAATCACAACGAGAATAAACAAGACTCTACAGAAGGACCATGAAAACATTTTGGTGTTTATTCTTACTCTTACTTGGAAATTCAGTAATCATCTCATGTATAGATAATACCGTTATTCTCTTGATGTTTTCTCAATGATATTGAGAAGAGCGTACACCTTCTAAAGGAAGTGGGGAAGCCTCCATATTTCCATTTTATTGGCTACCACTTGAATTTTTAATTGAACACCTCAGCTTTTGCCTGCCCCTTTTGAGAAGTGGAAAGGGGCATTATTGCAAAAAAGATCACAAAGCAACTGTGTACACATGATCTACAGTTGGAGATAATTTGTGAAACTAGTTGACAACTGCGATGTTGACAATTCCAGGGTTGTGAGTGCTTAGTATGAAATAAGAAAAATAGAGAGCCTTAGATGGAAAGTAATGAGAGCACGCCTAAGAAAGTAAAGCGCAGTTTGAGAGCCTAAGGATTGACTCCTTTTTTGGGCTTTTATCATACAATACCCTCCTGCTTTTCGAAAAAAATTGTGGTTTTTACGCAGCCGGGTGAGGTTACCATAGTCGAATCAGAAATGCGATCTTTTGCAAAAAAAAATCAGGAGCGATACCGTTATTTAGAAGAAAAAAGAATTTGCATCATTCGAACAACCGTTATTGACAGCTAGAAGCCAACGTCAACTTCTCGTCCAGCGATTGTAAAACGCAATCAGCCGCCGTCACGGTCAACCTAGTGTGACATTGGAGTTAGCTACCTAATAAACAGAAGAAAAAGACATAGCGAAGAACATTGCGATGTTGGAAGGAGGAGGAGGAAGAGGAGGACGGAAAAGTAGCCAACTGTCAGTACTCTGGGATATCAAGAAGATCAAGGAGGTCCAGCGGCGTACCCAGGATTCCGTGGGGGGGGGGGGGGGAGGGGGTGGGGTGGGAAGGTGGGGGCAGGCACCTAGAAGAAAATTTTGGTATGCTTTTTGAAATTTTCGCGGATCCATAACCCGAAATTAGAAGCAGGGGACGTGCATCAGCCACGCCTCCAAAAAAAATTTTTTTGCAAGGCTAAACTGGATTTCTAAAAAGTTTTAAAAAATGATTTAATTACCTGGTGTAAACAAGTTATTTGCGCATTTTTATAACTCATGTAAGTAACATTCAAAAATTTCGCGACCCATTCTCGAGAGCGGGGGGGGGGGGGTAGGAAGGGGGGACTCGGTACGCCCTGCCAAGGCGCTATAGTAAAACAAGCAGCTGAATGTCGTAAAAAAAATTCTTTTGGACTATTCTGGTTTTCCAAGGTTTCGCGCGTTCCCAACCAGAAGATATTTCTGCATTTGAAAATGTAAAGAATTGCAAAATGACAAATTAGATGTTCCAATATGCTAGAGCAGTAAAATACAAGAATAGCAGGTTACAGAACCTGAACTGTTTATAAGAGAGGCAATCAAACATCTACAAGAAAAAGTTTCCCATTGTGCAGCAGCAAACTTACATTTCCTCTAAATTAGCTCGAACTTTGTTGCCACAGCTTAAAAACAATACATTGTTAGAGAACGTAATTCAAGTAACCAAAATTCTCGTAATAAAAATTAATTGTCCTGTCATAAAATAGTGGTAATGCGGAATTACACGAAATTTTGAGTTCGAAAAGAGTTTAGCCGCAAAGGTATGTGATTTCCTGCCCTAACTATGTCTGGTTCTCTGGTATCTACTTCGGGAACTCGACCCTTTGATACTCAAATAAATAAAACAGGCTTAGAGTACAGAAATTCGTTTTGAGGTATTGGTTCAGCACTTGCATCCTATTTCGGACACCAAGGTGAATATGGTTACTGCAGGAAGTTGGTGGTAACAAAAGAGTATGACGTGAGCTAGCCTTAGCCTTATGCAGTATTAATGCGATTGTGAGATTTAAGATTAAAAAGAAAGAGATAAACTTAAGTGCGCTAATCTCTAAAAACGAGAATTTCCTTCTACATCTTCAAAACAATGCAGTAGCTAAAAACAGTGAGATACACCAATGCAGCAAAACATTACATTTACGACTGACTGCACGTCGAGAAGGCTGTTAGCGAAGATCATAAGCTCGTTCCAGATAAGGATCATGTGCATATGAAGTTTGAATGGAAGTAGAGACTAAAACGAATCGACGGAAGTGAAGTGGGATAAATAAAGAAAAATCTGCTTTTCAAAGAAAAAGGCCTAACGCAATACATATCATGCTAATGTAATAGGATGATAAAATGATGGTAAGTGTTGATAAACAAGATAAATTGATAGTAACTATGCAAATTCATAAGAACCTCTAATAATAATACTCATTATCAAATAAATAAAGATAATAATTATGAAAATAATTTTGGAGGAATTAGAAAAGTATTTTACATCTCATAAACCACAGGAACTTGAATATAGTTATACTGATAGCATAAAAGCTTCCAGAAGAATTGCTGTAATCACATGAGGAAATAATACATTTTTTAAATGATAGCTGGCCCTTTTGCTCCGAGAATTACTACGTACTTTTGGAGGTAATGACATAAACACCTATTCTACAAATAATGAGCCTCCAGGACCATCTATATCTCAATTTTAAAGGGCTTTCCGACATAGAGACAGAGGCCACTTCTTCTGTTTCCTCTCCTTGCATTTTTCCTTTTCCTCACTCTCTCCCTTTTTCATGTAATGAAGCTTTTATGCGTTCTTATAAATTACTTGACCGAAAACAGCAAAGTCCTTACAAGGGAAGGATACTAACTTAGATTAGCCTCTTGAGATGGGACACATATTTTTGGAATCAGCTTTAAACGCTGATTCCAAATATACTGCTCTCAGCTGCTTAGCGTTATTTTGAAGCGAGTTATGGTCTCTTTCCTATGCAGAGTTTGCGTGCTTCTCGACCAATTAATGCTACGCGGTCAACGTCTAGGTGGTTTCGCAATTGTAAAATGCTCCCTTTCAAGATCGACAGAATTAATCTGGTGCTAGTTAAACCTTCTAGCACTTTTTTGAGCATATTCTTATTTAGACGCCGTCTTACGACATTCAGAATTTTGTTAATTACTCACAACAGCAGGCCCACAACTCGCTTCGGAATGATGCTAAGCAGCTAGGAACAGCATAATTTGAATCAGCGTTTAAAGCTGATTCCATATATATGTGTCTCCTATCAAAAGGCGAATCTAAGTCGGTATCCTTTCCTTGTTAGTGACAATTCCCTTGCTAAGCTTCGTACTTTGATGTATTATTATTTACCTCCGACGATGACGTGAGTTATCGAAAATCACTAATATTTTTGTTTACCTTTTTGTTGGCATGATCACTGATGTAATCACTCTGAGAGTAACTACGGTACTAAAGCTTGTCAGTGGCAAGGTGTTTTTGGCAGATCATTGTCAGAAGACCTCTAAGAGACGCCACTACAGGTTTATGGGGACGCACAAATTCAATCAAGAAACATATCAAAATTTTTTTGGAAGGTCACGCACCTTCATTAAGCCTAAAGCCACGCCTCCTCAGTTGAGAAAAAAACCCTTGTCGAAAAAAACATTTCTCGGACCGTTACTAAATTACAGCATCAGTTATCAAGGAAGACTTTAGAAGTCCATACATGAACTGGTAAGCACCAATGTTTCTTTAACACATTCACGACAAGGCCGATCTTTCGATTACTGCCGTTACGGACCAGAGCCTTTTTCGCTTTATCAAACTTACGACCCACCCGTGGGTCGTATTGTCCGAAATGGTAGCCTTTTTGGAAAATAATAAAACATGTCGGAAAATTTCCCCACAAGGGTTAATAAGGTGCTTATTATCAGAATATCACTTCTTTCAATTTTTGGCATTATACAATAAGGTTACGGTAGTCATACTGTACGGACCCAATGGCAAAATTTTCATGAAAAACTGTGTTTTGTGGTTATTTCACGTGCTGATCACGATTACAGTGTCCATTTTGTTCACTACTTCCCCACAGTGGAATAACAGTAGCAGTACGGTAGAATTTTCGTAAAAATCAAGAAACTTACGTAAGAAGGCGGTATTAGAACTTGGGACTATCATTTTCGAAATCAGCACCTGGAAAACCTATATATGTAAGATTTGAGCTTTATGGGATGAAAAGTGCAAAAAATCAATAAAATCAATAAATTCGGTAATTTTTTGATGGACTAACATCCGTCTCGTGCCCTCCTGTATTGCTCGTGCATGTAAACTCGAATTATCAAAAAAGCGCCACTCTGCAAAAAATTTGAGCTAAACGTATTGTCGTGAATGTTTTAAAAACACTACTATTTGAAACTTAATCAAAAAAGACGAAGAGCCAAGCAAATTTCAGGAAGCTCTTTTCGTCAGCTCACGGTGGTGACATCACTAAACATGCATAGGGGTGTATTCATCTACTAAATTGCATCATGCAGGCTATCTAAAATCTCTTGAAGTATTCCTGTTCACAACTACTTACTTATTTTTGAGTATATAAATAACAAGCAACATCATGATAAAGATAAGCAACCACTCAAGAATGACGTAGAAGGAAGAACTAATGTGTTGGTGGCGCACATAAGTGTGACTGTCACAAGAATATGATATGTGATCAGAAGTGGAGATAGCCTGCCACACAGCAGAGGACTGTTGAAACGTATACAGATAGTGTGGAAACCCGTTCGTCGAGTGTAACGAAAGCCGTTGAACGGACTATATCAATGATGCACATTAACTGATAGCGAAACACCTTCGACAATTGCAAACCGCACGATTGTGCGAGAACGGGTAGAGAAACCGGCACTGATGCGAGACTTGCAGGTGGACGCGCACTTTGATGTGAGAGAAGAGAGGAACGAGTGATAGTCGCCTTGATGTCACTGTGTAGGTTTGATGTGTATTTCTAACCTAAGATCATTCAAAGCAGAAGCGAGCAGTGTAGTAGTAAGAGGTTGATGTGACATCAACTGTCGATGGTCCGTAGTAAAGCTCGGTCAGTTTAGGTGATCTGAACTGAGGACCTCTGATCGTAAGGTGATCTCAGAAGAAACCACTTTCTTTGTTATATGAATGCAACGTGCATGACAGGTGAGCGTCCCGTCGGGTGCCGCGCTGATTTCACCTTACATCTGTAGAAGCAGCGAAATGATCTTAAGGAAATGGGGCGCAGACGAACCTAGAGAAAAATGCCTGGGTTGATGTGAAGCTCACAGCACACGTGATTGACGTCGCTACAAAAACGCGCACAAGTGCACAATTTCTGAAGCCTATGGATAGGAAGGAATGATGAATTACTTTATATTGAACTGAGGCAAAGTGAGATCACCTTAGGCCGGCCTCAGATCACTTGAACTGACCAAGCGTTACTATGGGCCACAACTGAAATTGTATTCACTGAATTAACCCGATGTCCGGCACGTGTTGGTCTCAAGGTTCTTTGGCAAAGACATATTTTCTTTTCATATAGTCATTACGATGAGCCCTTTGAGGACGCTATGTCATCGACGCTCTACCCCGCACATCTATTACCAAGCTACAATGACCCTTTGATTCAACGGGATTAGAGGTTGGAAGGCAACTGCTTGCGCCCGCGACGCAGTCTGCGTCTCTCTTGCGGGAGTGCTCTCTGATCATTGCAAAACCTTGAGTAGGCCTCCGCCGCCTTCCCGCCGCCAATCAGGCTGAAACAAAGGGTAGAGGCGCATAATTTGTTGCAAATGTTCGCGTGAAATCTCTCGTTTTGGACGAAAATATTGCCCTCTACTCTTTGATGTACTACAAGCAGGTTTAGGCTGACAAGTGGGTCCCTTATGAAACGATTCACCTTCGCCACTCTTGTGATTTACCCTGCTTTAAATGCACAAAGCGTCAAGAAAAGACGCTTCATCCCTCGGGGCTACAATTGGTTGTTATCGTTGCAATCTCAGGTTTTGGTAAGAGGAGAGATAGATCTACGAATTCTTCTTCTATGGTAAACGCTAGGTGTAGAACAGACTCACGTACGAATTTTGAGAACATGCGTGGACAGGAAGTTATGCCAGCTACGTTCCATCCGTCACCTCCCATAGATGCCGTCTGATAACGGGAACTAACCCCGGCAAAAGACGAGGGCACCATCCTTTCAGGGGGCAGCTCATCGAGGTTATATGAATCGGTCGTTGTCACATACGGATTAGTGAAGTTTTTTAACGAGCTGCTAGGGCGTTTCCCGGAGGCAAGCGCTATGCGCGGACAGTGAGCTGGAGCTACGTGCCCAAGACAAGGCAGGCCAAAAGAAAGAGCCCAAGAAGTTCGACTAGCGACGATCAACATCGGGACGCTAACGAGCCGCATTAGAGTGTAATAGATCGAAGGAGAGACACACCGGCATGGATGGGATCACGGATGGATGTGTAAGAAACGAAATAGGAGGGGAGGCAGACTGACATCGGTGAGGATTATAGTCTTCACTATATCGGAGACGCCAGAAGTTAAAAGGAGTAGCGAACATCACCAGCGGTAATTACCGCAAGTTATTGACCGTTATAACGCATATTTCAGAGAGACTGATCAAGATGAATCAGAGGACGTCACAATGCCTCAATACACCAACGCTGTGAAGGCCACAAGGACTTTGAAATCTTACTACAAACACTCGATGCCGCAGACTATATCTTCAAGAGGCGGTCTTGAAGGACACAGTAGCGATGCACATGTTGACTTCAAGCGATGGAAAAGAGTACGGTGAAAGGATCGAGGAGGAAGATCCCTTTCTAAAGGCCGCCGAAGCTATTGCGAACACCTGCTTTAAAAAGCGAGAATTACGTTCGATCCATATGTAAGTTAAGGCCGCTTAATGAGATTGACTATTGAACCGATGCCATTTGCCTGTTGTAGTGAATACTAAACTCATACTTATTTCGACGCATTATTCGCCATAACATCGCTAGCTCGAGATCTTCGATGAAACATCCATTTGCATCTACGAGCAAGGTCGACGATGACAAAAAAGAACATTTGGCGCTTTGGAATTGTCGACTGATGATAGAGAATTGATTGGAGGTCAATGAAATCGGACTACTTCGCAGATATGATCGATGGACGAAGAAAATTTGGAGTCCATTTAGTTAGGGCGCCGGTTCGTCGACAAGCAGATTTAATGGTCCAAATCAGTCCAGATAATAATCAAGAAAAAAGAGTAAGAAGCTTACAGGAGTTGGCAACGCTGTCACGCAAACAATAACTTCCGTCGAATTGAGAACTGAGCCAGAGAGCGAAGCGGCAGTAATTGAGGCAAAAATGCACACTACAGGAAGCTTTACGATCAGGTGGAAATGACTCCTGGCGCTAACAAAAAATATCAAGCCGCTGCCCGACATCGAGCGAAGCAGGATACTAACATGTCATGCACATTCTAGACGCAGACGGTCTCTGAGGAAACTGAAGGTAATACTCAAGTGATGAAGCGATTTACGAAGGTTCATGCAATGAAATTCCCGCAACGGCCATCCCGTAAGAAACGCCAACACTTGAAGGTACATCGGATAGTGAAGCTAACTTGACCAGGCACTGAAGAAGGTGTCTAACGGCAGAGCTCAAGACCGGACGGTTAGTTTTACTTACTGAAGTATAGAAGATGATGGGACCAGTGGAACGACTCTCCTCACTTCGTTTAAATGGATTAGTATCGAAGGGGACCTAACTACAGATCTGATCAGCGAATGCCACGGTCGCTGTATGGGGGAACAAGGTTGACGTCAGTAATTGCTCAACACCTCCTTAATCTACGATGAAGATTGTAGGGCTTGTCATGTATATGCGCATTCAAAATAATGGACGCCACTAGAAAAAGCGCATTATTCATTTCGCATTTTTTGAATTGGAAAAATCATCTGGGGCTGTGTGCATCAATCGCCCTTCCGGGTAAGAATTCCCGTTCAGATGATATCTGCTTCTTAGCTCGGTGCTGTGAATATCTGTGTTCTTTACTGTTGGTCCATCTTTTGGAGGCCTACTGCCCTAATATTGTAGCATAATGAATAGCAGCATTTTGCTGTATAAACTGAGATATTCGGTATTTTATATGATCCCGAGCGGGATCCTCAGGGAAACACGGCTCATTTTTAAACTCACTTATCTTTGCAAAAATTTGTTGAAAACGCCGTAAAATTGTGTTGTCGGTCCATGATGATAGTGCTGAGCATTTTTGTGGAAGTAATAAGTGAAAATTCAAGTTGACGAAAACTTCGATGAACCTCTGCTCGCGAGCTGGGATTTTTCGAAGAACTTAAAAACTCCACATTTTTTCTGCGCTACTGGAAACATGCTCAGCACTGTCATAATAAGTCTTCAGCACAACTTGACATTTTCATTGAGTTTTTGCAAAGATACTTTGAAGATGAGCCGTTTCCTTGAAAATCCCGCTCGGGATCATATAAATTACCGAATCTCAGCTTATACAACAAAGCGCTGCTATTCATCATGCTACAATATCAGGGTAGTAAGGCCTCCAAAAGATGAACAAAAGGAAGAACACAGATTCCCACAGCACCGAGCTATGAAGCAAGTATTATCTAAACGGGAACCCTTACCCGGGCGGGCGATTGATGCATACCGCCCCTGATCGAACACAAAGTGATTTGATATGCACTGAGACAACGCGATGTTTCAGAAACGTCCGCTGGCTTACTTAGCCAAGCGAGCGGGGGGCATACGCTATAGCACTATTAATATCGCCTGCCTGATCTACTCAATCTGAGTAGACGAAGGTCAAAGATCGGCTTCGCCTCTGCTTTTTATATTGTGCATAGATACGGTGACATGGAGATTCGGGCGCGGTGGAAGCTGCTTTATGAGGCAGAAGCTCAAAAAGGCAACCATAAAATGAAAGAGCGTCCATCTGACAGTAGATAGCTTGCGACTGAGCTTCAAGAAGACTGAGCACCTAGACTGCGGGAAGCGAACCGACAAAACGATCAGTATTGATGACCAATCACCGAAGAAAGCCACCACTTTCGAATAGCAGTCTGTGATCCCCGAATTCCAGTGCACCTTAATTAAAAGTGTTGTAGAGTGAGATTAGACTGGTGGTAAATGAATCTCTATTGTATATATCTCTTGTGTTGTTTGCAACCATCTTAGAGGACTATGTAAGAGCTTCCTTTTGCGGTAACATTCATTCTTCATTCTTCCATTCCTCTACTCCTGGCTTCTGTCATTGTACAGTCGCCAATAAAGCATTGCTATTATTCGGGTCCCGGATCCACAGAAAGATAGAAGACCACAACAGTGAGCAGAGAGCCAGCCAGCGATCAAGAGTTACAGCGGATTTTGAGCACGACGGGGCACGGGTGACAAGATGGATACTCGGCCTCACGCGAAAAAGCTGTGTTACGAACACCAATGTGTGGCACACTTTTGGAGTTGTGTATTACAGACAAAATGCGTGGAAAAAGGTTACGATAATACGGTCACGTTTTATGAAGTGATAACTCAGTAGCAAAAGCGACACTTCGCTTACATCCACAGGGAGAAGACCGCGGGATTTCGAGGCAACGTTAGTTCGGCACGATTCGAAACGACCTGTACGTGACAAGCCTCATGTCGTTAGAAACAGCCCATCGAGTCAAATCCAATCGATGCAGCACCGCCAGTCTTTTGACGCGGAACTATGCCGAAGATAAAGAATAAGAATAAAGTTATGTCTGCATAGCGTGGCATCAAAATGGCAAATACCACCTTACTATGAAAAAAAGCTGAACTCGCTCTTTACCTCGCATAGGTTTCCCGTACAACTTTCATTGTTTTTATTCCATATTAGTTATACACAGTTTATTTAGAGTCGATCGTTGCCTACCAACAAGTCATTTTTTCATTTTTTTATTATTGAGAAAATCTGCCAAATATCCTCACAACTTTTCGGTCACATAACTTTCTCACAGCTTTTGATAGTTCGACCCTCCTAGTCATGTCACTTTATACATTGGATTTTTTGCCATGTCCGTAATACGCTGTTGTAAATAAGCAGTTTGACCGCTCACGTTAGTGCAAGGAGCGTCGTTGAAGATCTCGACTTGGGCAAGATTTCGTTTGAGCCCGTCAGTTGTGTAAAAACTTGTTCACTACAGAGTTGAGAAAGTGTAAGGGGCGTGATCAACGTAAACGCGTATTTAAGACCCTTTCGCATCTTGCCCCATATTTCGTGCTTGACATATGCCACACTTGCAGGGTCCTAACACTGCCGTCGCCTAAATTTTCCCAAAACGGAGCCGTCTTTGACAAAAATGTTTTTCACGTCTGTTTTGAGTGACAGTGCAGGAGTCACACTATCATTCACATAACTCAAAAAATGACTGAACACATCAAAGGAGAACATGCAAATCATGTACTGCAGTAGCTCCCTGGAGTTAGTCGTTGCAGTCGACTTCCTTCTTTCTCATTACAAGAAGAAAAGATCATCACCCACGTCGATTGAACAAACTTCAAAACCTCAGGAAACAGGTACAAAGTAGGGAATTGTAGAGTCATAGTGACAATTTTGAAATTGGTGTTCATCATGATTCTAGTATGTAATGAATGTTGATTCTTTATGGGAGATAGCAAGTTTAATGTAAATTCTGAAGAAGCAATTTTCTCAAAACAAAAGATACGCATAGATTTTTCAAAAAGTACTTGTTACTGCTGTTGCAAGTACTAGCCGAGTTCTATCGTCGAGTTTTCAATCAAAGTGTGTATCTCACACCATGCGCGCTACCTGACAACTTCTAAAGACAGTTCTTGCTTATTTCCATTGAGTTTCTCCTTTTATGCTCTCTTTGATGGGATTGATATGCAATAGTTAATAGTACCATTGCTACAGCTTCTTTAAAATAAGTGTAACTGAGGAGTTACTGGCAAGGATGTTGTCGACTGCCGCGCATAGTGGGCAGGTCAGCTCGGTACAAAATTTATTCACTAAAACGGTAAAATTTCAAAGCTCGATAGATTTCAGATATACTTTAATGATAAACAAGCTGATAAATACTTGCAGCACATCAATCAGATTATGTTCAGTGGTTACATAGAACTGGTCGATAACATATCTATCTGAAATATAGATTTGCATGATTCCTATAAATAGAGGAAAAAACGTTTTGCTCTTCTTTTTCGAAATCTTCATTTGCAGGACGTTTGTTCTTCATCACCTCACATATATAATAATTCACATACATTCAGCATAATTCTCCTTATTGGCCTGACTCGCTTCCTCATTTCTTTTCGCTTTTCTGCCGTTAGCCCAGGCAGACTCAAGTCACCAAGAGCAAGCTTACCGGCCTAATCATTACAGTGCTATAATACTAGAAAGATAGAGAAAAATGATATTATTAGGTTGTCAAGAAAATAATGTCCGTTTTTATTTGCTTGCTTTAACAAAGCGACCAGACTCAACTCAAGAAAGGGTAAAGGGTACTGTTCGATGGAGCAAAGCAAGCTTTACAAGATGGCACTCATGTTTTTGCGCCAGGCTCGATCCACGGAGAGTTCGAACTCAAAATCTAAAGATTTCCAAATGCCCAAAAAATCGAAAAAAATCAGATCTTCGTCCAAATAATTTCTACGGACCTCCCACTCTCTCACATCAATACTATCGATATCTGATATCCATATGTGCGATTCCGTATTTTTTCCTTGACTAGAAACTGAGAAAACGAAAATTTCCCTGATTTTCTCAAAGCAAAGCTGAGCCGTTTTTGCACATGTAATTCTATACCACAAGCCTAGGTAAGCATAACTGTAGGTTTTCTGCCTATTTCGAGCGGTACTTTTCGAGAAATGTCGATTTTAGCACTGAAACTGAAACGAAAAAATCCGAATTCGTTAGTTTTCGAAAACTACCGGTTGGAATGGGCTGAAAATCTACAGTTATACTTACCTAGGCTTGTAGTATAGAACTACATATGCAAAAACGGCTCAGCATTGTTTTGAGAAAATCAGGGAAATTTTCGTTTTCTCAGTTTCTAGTCAAGGAAAAAATACGGAATCGCACATATGGATATCAGATATCGATAGTATTGATGTGAGAGAGTGGGAGGTCCGTAGAAATTATTTGGACGAAGATCTGACTTTTTTCGATTTTTTGGGCATTTGGAAATCTTTAGATTTTGAGTTCGAACTCTCCGTGGATCGAGCATGGCGCAAAGTCATGAGTGCCGTCTTGTAGAGCTTGCTTTGCTCTATCGAACGGTACCCTTTACCCTTTGTTGGGTTGAGTGTAGTTGCTTTGTTAAAGCAAGCAAATAAAAACGGACATTATTTTCTTGACAGCCTAATAGTTATAATTAGCAATAACTATACAACCGTACACTTACCATCTCCTCCTTTCGGACTCTTATGCCCATGAGTTCCTGCAGCGAAGAACCATTCCATTCTGGCAATTTCCAGTTCAATCGACGTTTTTCAATGATTGGTTGAATACATATGTGAGTAACTTTTAATCTTATCGTATAACAAACCTAACTCCCTCAGACCGGAAACTCAGTATTACTTTTTCAAATGCGTACATTTGGTATCTTCTGTGCGCCCGATTATAACACTGTTGTATTTGTAATCTTACCATCAGACTGATATAAAATATAAATTCCAATTATTTCAATTGTAAAATTTGTAATTGATATATGTTTGTCTGGTAGTTTTTTTCTTGATACTACATTATGTTAGTGTTATGTTGGTTGTTGTAGCTTTTCAAATTTTCTATCCCAATTGTTGTAAGCCATTTCCAGAAGCAATAGGTACTTGTGACCTATAATTATTCTCATGGTATTATTTATAAGATAACTGTATACGAAACAGCTATAAAGTGCAATTCATAATTATACGAACACCCAAAATTTAGTAAGTTTTTGGACTTTTTGGGAGAAACTCAAAAAGCCGTTGGTACCACGCGATAGAACACAGCCGAAAACGGTATATGATTTATAAGAATGGAAATCGATACCAATTGTAGGAGTGTTTTTGCGCCTAATGCGAATTTTAGCGGTTCATAATTATACGAACACCTCAAACAAAGGTCCATTTTTCATTCAAGATTGCAATCGTTTAAGTCCAAATTTTTTGAAGAGTTACAGTAACAAAGTTTGACATATCTGCTACACACTGAACCCACTGCAGTTCGAAACGAGGACCGTTACTTTCTTCAGAAGGCTCTAAATGCTTTTGTAGTGATTGGGCTCCAGAAACATCCGTTCTTCTGTGGTTTACGCGCTCTAATAAGCTTCTACCAAAGCTATGAGATAAAATAAGCTCTTTCGATAGGTATTTTGTTTGACGCTTGGAAAACTTTTCGTTTTCGTGCCGTTTCTCAATGAAGTTCCAACCTTACCACAGAGTTAGCACGATTTCGAGCCTCAAAACTCAGCTTCTCTCTTGCGCAAACATTTGATATGAAGCAGCTGCATTGCTTGCATGGTGATATTTCTGTGCCAAAGTTTTTGGGTTTTTTCTAGAACTGATCTTGCGGCTGTGGATCTACCAACCAAATAAAGGTGTGATTGCAATAGTAAAAACTAGTAAGTAAGTAATAGTAAGTATTTCTAGTGAAATAACGTCTGCGTAACCAAAACAAACGCTCAACTCTGCTGATTTTTTCTATCCAACCATAAAGTCTTGTAAGCTTCTACATACTATATGCTTACTTCATTGTACTGCTTCAGAAGCTGAGTTTTGAGGCTCGAAATCGGCTAACTCTGTGGTAAGGTTGGAACTTCGTTGAGAAACGGCACGAAAACGCAAAGATTTTCCAAGCGTCAAACGAAACGCCTATCGAAAGAGCTTACTTTATCTCATAGCTTTGGTAGAAGCTTATTAGAGCGCGTAAACCATAGAAGAACGGATGTTTCTGGAGCCCATTCACTCCAAAAGCATTTAGAGCCTTCTGAAAAAAGTAACGATCCTCGTTTCGAACTGCACTGGGTTCAGTGTGTAGCGGATATGTCAAACTTTGTTACTGTAACTCTTCAAAAATTTGGACCTGAACGATTGCAATCTTGAATGAAAAATGGACCTTTGTTTGAGGTGTTCGTATAATTATGAACCACTAAAAATTGCATTAAGCGCAAAAACACTCCTACAATTGGTATCGATTTCCATTCTTATAAATCATATACCGTTTTCGGCTGTGTTCTATCGCGTGGTACCAACGGCTTTTTGAGTTTCTCCCAAAAAGTCCAAAACTTACTAAATTTTGGGTGTTCGTATAATTATGAACCGCAGTTTATTCTCAAGGATAATTAATCAGAGATAAAACAACATAAAAATAGCGACGGCAACCTGAAGATGCTACAGCAACATGAATAAGCAAAATAACAAAAACATACACGATACACTAGTAACAGGCAACAACATGCATAAACTACACGCATATCCACAATACATAGGCCCGTAGTAAAGCTTGATCAGTTGAGGTGAACTCAACTTATCCCATCAGTCAAGCTTAGGTGAGGTGAACTGATGACCGTCCACCTTCCCATGCTATAAGATGGTCAAGCCAACTGATAGTTGGCCATCTGTCCACTTGCTGCGGTCAACTGTTCCACATCCGTTCACGTTGAGTTGAACTGAACGTGAACGGATGTTAGAGGATTGCAAATAGCGTGTAAAAGAGGAGACGCAGACAAGAGTTGACTGCATCTAACATGAGTTGCTCCTGAGTAACTTACGATACACACAGCTTTGCCAAAAAATGCAGAAAAAATCGGCGCGAAACTGCACAACCGCGCCCGAAAAGGAGAGGATCGATGAACAGCTGATTTTGGCGAGGAAAACAAAAAAAACAAATTCTTCTTTTTTTTGTAAATCTTACTGATTTTTTTCTCACTGGCTGTACAAGACGAGAACTCATTTATTCATTTCATTGAATACACGCTACTATCATTTCGTTTTTTCATGTCACAAATTGTGTTTTTGTTCTATCCGTGTATTTGCTTGGCGAAGTCCTTGATAGCGATCATCATCGATTGCCATAGTGGCCGCTATCAAAGATTGCCCGGCGATGCATCAAAAAGCGAGTTGGTAGACGGAGTCGAACCACGGCCGCGCGAAAGTACACATTTGATTGCAATGCCTCGGCAGTGATTTGCATCCAAATCAATAGCTCGCCGTATGCTGGACTGAGGCGCGATGACCTCAACTCCGGTCCGCGTCGAGAGAGATGCCTTGATGGGGGGTTTACTACGGGCCATAGAGTCATGTACTCGGTAACCTTCACTGGCCATGATAGAACACAACCTTCATCTAAAAAAACAAAAAGCTACCCAGGGCGAAGCCCCGGATGCTTTAATTTTGACTATATGGAAATGAGTGTGATTGAAGGAAATATAAAAAATAATACCTTTAGATTATCTCAGCGAAACCGAGAATTTGCTTTTTCATAACTTTCTTACGCTGAATAGAAGGTTTCTGTAAACGTTTTTCCAGATTTCAGAACAACATCTCTCACTTAGCCTGTTATTTGACTAAAGTTGTGTTTTAGAAGTTTAGAGAAGTGTTGAAACTGAATAAAAACGCGAAACTCTGTTAAATCTTGCGCAAAGACTCACGCACGAAAATGTGGTCTCTCTCGTTAATGAGTGGATTTGAACGCTTGAGACATTGTCAGTGCTTCTCGTCGTGTCATGACGATCAGAATGATGTATAATGTTGCAGGGTTTCGTTGAGACCCCGCGGAGACCTACGACCAGAGCCAAATGCCCCGTCGGCTCTGGTCTGTCTCCGCTGCTCGTCTGCGTCTCCGCGCGCAGCGCGCTACCTCGCTACCCCAAACGCGGGGCACGGGGCATTTGGCTCTGGCACCCTTTTTTCCGTTGTTTTAGACCCAATTTTTTCAAACTCTATATCAAATTGAAGCTCTCGATCTCTGCTTTCACGCTGACAACGTTCCAAAACCATATTTTGTGATTTGAACGGGAAATCCGGCAAAAACCTTGTTTTCGAAAATCTCTTGTTCTTTCCCTAGTTTAGCCCTTTTCAAGCGGTTTTTCCGAGCGTTCTATAGACTTTGCTTTTGTTCATAATGCAGACAACGACCCAGTGCTTATCTCTTCGACTATGGCGGAATTTTTTGCGAAAAATCGTAAAAAGTGCGTTTTTCTTCACCTTAATTTACCTTACTCTGTTTCAGTGCTTTCACAGCGATTTTTTCCAACTTGGACAATTATTGCTCAAAATAATGAGCGCAACAAGTTAGAACGTCCCAGAAAACGGGAACCGCAATGCGGGGGTAAAAATTCAAAGCACGCGCCAGAAACTAGATTGGCTTTGACGCGCGTTTCGACTTGGTAAAAACAAAACTCTGCGTTTTCAAAAGTAATTCCCTTCCTGTTATCTTCTCTTGATAACTGTTACTTCTAAAACATGGTAGTTTTTGGAATAAATACAAAGAAAAAACTGGCTTTTCCTCGTTTTCCCCGTGTTGTGGATTACGTGGTCCTGAAGCGAAAGCCTGCAGTGCCGCCAAATGAAAGATTTCAAAATTATCGCAGCGTGTTTATCCGGTTTTCAAGAGTTTCTTTTGCTTTTACTGACTGTTTTGCATCTTTTTATCTTCTCTGGTTTTATATGAACAACCTTCACTTTTTAGGAAGGGCAGATAGTCAAACAACCTTCATTTTTGAGGCCCTGTCTCTAGACTATCGAAGGTATGACTACACGCAGCATGCAACATGCAATGGAACAATGCAAAGGAACATGCAACATGCTACTTGTAACCTACAACGCATGCAACATGCAGTATGTAAAGCAACATGCAACATGCAGATAACATGCAACATGAAAGATGCAACTCGTACTATGTCAACTCATGCAATAGCAACATGCGAATACATCAGCAAACGTAAACAAGATACACAAACATGCAAAATTCATAAAAAAAAATGCATGAATAATATGCAACAACATGCAATAATTACAAAAAATAAAAATATATGGACAGAAATTAGAATAACTGCATTATGCAGACTCACTTTTATTGCAAACGTAGCAGCTCCGAAACCACTTGGTTTGGGGCAGGACAACAAAGATTTATCGTCCGTTTTGCCGTATCTAAAAATACTCCAGAAACTTTTAATAAAAATTATGTATTTCATTGAGTACACTCCATCATGCGAATGACATCGTCTGAAAGAAAATCGAAGTTCTTCTTCCTGCAAAAAATATATTCACTATTTTTGATTTTCTCCAGGACGCGGGCACTTACCACTTCCTT
This sequence comes from Cylicocyclus nassatus, assembly GCA_958299035.1. Classification (NCBI taxonomy): domain Eukaryota; kingdom Metazoa; phylum Nematoda; class Chromadorea; order Rhabditida; family Strongylidae; genus Cylicocyclus; species Cylicocyclus nassatus. The sequence goes on from CATQJL010000316.1 coordinate 37,082,690, forward strand.
GAAAAGTTTTCTTCTTCTGGCTTTCCCAAACATATACTCGGTCAATATATAAACAAGGCAGCTGTAATATAAGTGGTATTCAAGAAAAGAACATTTTTAAGCTAAAGTGCGGTTCATAATTATACGAACACCCAAAATTTTGTAAGTTCTCGGACTTTTTGGGAGAAACTCAAAAAGCCGTTGGTACCACGCGAAAGAGCACAATTGAAAACTGTATACGGTCCATAAGAATGGAAATTGACGTCAATCTCAGGAGTGTTTTTGCGCCTAATGCGAATTTTTAGCGGTTCATAATTATACGAACACCTCAAACAAAGGTGCATTTTTCATTCAAGATTGCGATCATTTGAGTCCATTTTTTTTGTAGAGTTACAGTAACAAAGTCTGACATATCTGCTACACACTGAACCCAGTGCATTTCAAAAGAGGACCGTTACTTTTTTCAGAAGGCTCCTAGATGCTTTTGGAGTGATTGCGCTCCAAAAACATCCGTTCTTCTGTGGTTTACGCGCTCTAATTAGCTTCTACCAAAGCTCTATAAGATAAAATAAGCTCTTTCGATATATTTTGTTTGACGCTTGGAAAATCTTTGCGTTTTCGTGCCGTTTTGCAACCAAGTTCCATCCCAACCTTAGAGTTAGCACGATTTCGAGCCTCAAAACTCAGCTTTTGTCTTGCACAAACATTTAATATGAAGCAGCTGCATTGCTTGTATGATGATATTTCTGTACCAAAGTTTTTGGGTTTTTTGTAGAACTGATCTTGAGGCTATGGAGCTACAAACTAAATTGGGGTGTGATTGCAATAGTAAAAACAGTGTTTTTGGTGAAATGACGTCTGCGTGGCCAAAACAAACGCTCAACGCTGCTGGTTTTTTCTAGCCAAATATACAGTCTTGTGAACTTTTACATACTATATCCTTTCTTCATTGTACGGCTTCAGAAGCTTAGTTTTGAGGCTCGAAATCGTGCTAACTCTAGAGTTGGGATGGAGCTTGGTTGAAAAACGGCACGAAAACGCAAAGATTTTCCAAGCGTCAAACGAAATACCTACCGCAAGAGCTTATTTCATCTCATAGCTTTGGTAGAAGCTAATTAGAGCGCGTAAACCACAGAAGAACGGATGTTTTTGGAGCGCAATCACTCCAAAAGCATTTAAAGCCATCTGAAAAAAGCTAAGATCCTTTTTTTGAACTGCACTGAGTTTAGTGTGTAGCAGATATGTCAGACTTTGTTACTGTAACTTTGCAAAAAATTTGGACTCGAAAGATTGCAATCTTGAATGAAAAATGGACCTTTGTTTAAGGTGTTCGTATAATTATGAACCGCTAAAAATTCGCATTGGGCGCAAAAACACTCCCAAGATTGACATCAATTTCCATTCTTATGGATCGTATACCGTTTTCGGTTGTGCTCTTTCGCGTGGTACCAACAGCTTTTTGAGTTTCTCCCAAAAAGTCCGAGAACTTACAAAATTTTGGGTGTTCGTATAATTATGAAGCGCACTTTAATAGAGTACGAATGAAGTGGCCTAAAGAATGTCAGTTTTGTGGAATTTTGCTGCGTAACTTACCTGCGTATCTGCCCTTGTGTTATTCGTAGAGCACATTTTGTTATGAAGACCAAGAAACCAATAACAATTCAACCCCTGAGATTGTCACGAACTGGAATTTACTATAAATTCAATACGGTATAAACAATTATTCACATGCTGTCCAAAATATAATGTGCCGCTAGTATCAGGTCGTCCCATAACTTCCGTCCGTTTTGATTTTCAATCGCAATAAATCATGAACTTTTTATCTCTAGATAGGTTCCAAGGTATCGTCCGATAGAGCAAAGCAAGCTCTACAAGATGGCTCCCTTGCTTTTGCACCAGCTTTGATACTTATCGAGTTTGAAAGCAAAAACTAAAGAGATTCAACTGACCGAAAAAACGAGAAAAAATCATAACTCCCTTCAAAAAAAATCTCACAAAAATTCTGACCTGCTCGCGAAAACACTATCCATCTAACAATAAGACATTTATATACGCCGTTCCCGTATTTCTCGGCTAGAAATCAAGAAAACAAAGATTTTCATGCTTTTGCCAAAGTGATGTTGTGATGTCCGTACATAGATAGTTGTATACTATTAGCCTATAGAAGTACAAATGTAAATTTTCAGCTCTCCTACAAGCTTTGGTTCTCGGGAAATATCGAATACAGCTTGCCTTAGTTGGGTGCCTTACGCTAAAATCCATATTTTTCGAAAACCAGTGTCTATAGAGAGTTGAAAAATTCTATTTGTACTTGTACAGGCTAGTAGTACACAACTATCTATGTAGGGACATCACAGCATCACTTTGGCAAAAGCATGAAAGTCTTTGTTTTCTTGATTTCTAGCCGAGGAAAAAATACGACAATGGCGTATATAAATGTCTTAGATGGATAGTGTTTACGCGAGTAAGTTAGAATTTTTGTGGGATTTCTTAGACGGAGTTGATTTTTCTCGATTTTTGGGCAGTTAAATCTTTTTGGTTTTCGCCTTGAAACTGGAAATGGATCACAGCTGGTGTAAAAGCTAGACAGCCATCTTGTAGAGCTTGTTTTGCTCTATTGAACGGTACCTTGGAACCTATCTAGAAACAAAAAGTTCATGACTCATTGCGATTGAAAATCAAAACGGACGGAACTTATGGGACAACCTGAAAATATTAGGTCATGCAGAAAGTTTTTTCGTTTGCGCACCTTTGAATTTGAACGAGCACAACTTTCTCCAGATCTAACTTTTTTCCACCAAATAAATTTTCACTGTATGCAGCAAATTTCTGGTAGCACACTCTCGTAGTGCTCTTCTTTTTTCTTGCGAAATAATCTCACAAGAATCAATTAGGCTTAAAAAGGCGTTTTTGACTACTATTTTTTATTGGGTCCAATATTTTTTAATAGGCACTGAGGAATTAGAAAATTTGGTGATTGGTAAAGGAAGGTCTAAATAGTTCGAAAATAAACAGGAACCTCGGTGCGCAGTCAGCCCCTTTTGTGAGAGCCACCTTTCTTGCATGTAGTTTGGCAGCGTCATGGGCTGGGATGGCACCTCTCATGGATTGCACGTTAAGTCTGCTCAGCTTCAAAATTTTCATAAACGGTTTTTAGAGCGCAATATCATACTACTCTGCTCTTACAGTACAATCACATCTTAGCAAGTTTATAGCGTCATGGGCTGGGATGGAAGATAAACAGGATTGCATTAATTTAAGTACTTCAACCTTTTGAAATGACTGACTGTTTATGGCCATGCTTGCAATGCTTGTTCAAAATTATTTACTACATTGTTGATTGCAACGGAAGCAGAGTCACGCGCCCTCTATCTGCGAGTGCGACAATTTGTGAGGGGTATGCCACTGATATTTTTCGGTATTGCAGCTTTAGCGATGGTGGCTTCTAATGGGGCTATATGACACTTTGAGGCCTGCTCATAATTTTATGCAGCTATATTTGCGATTTGCTTCAAGGGACCTTTTGAGATGCTCGTTTATATGGCAGGAACACCCACCTTCCAAAACACTGCAAAACATTAGCTTTCACTTCTCTAGATCTGGACTTTTTGAAGCAGACTTTAACCAGTGTCAAAAAAGATGTGGCCTTAGCAAATGCATTGCGCACAATGATGGCTTCCTTGACTACCTTACACTCAAGACTGACAAGGGTATGGTCAGAAGTCGAAGTGGCCAATCCATACAAGCTGAATACTATTCAATGCAGCATAAAATGCTGATTTCAAATCTGTTTTCCATATCTGCAGAGCGCCTTTGTAGGCGAAGTTATGAGCAGCTTTACTGCGAAAAAGCCGTATACGAAAATTGCAAAATCAGGCACATTATTGCTCTTTCAACTCAACTCTACGTACGGTCATATGAAGTGACCTAGTGGCATGTTTTGGTCCAACACTGAGCCAAGAATGGCTTTGTACCCAAGTTTGAGCTTTACACTCACAATTTCTTAGCAAAATAATGGCCTTCAACGGCGTATAATTTCGTCCACAAAATCGCTCTGCAGATAAGAAAGACAAATTTAGAGTCAGCATTTTATGCTGCATCTACTGGTATGCAGCTTGTATGGATTGGCCACTTCGACTTCTGACCATTCCCTTGTGAGCTTAGAGAATGCAATTATATGTCGCGTTTATATGTCGAACTAGCTTGCTTACCCGGCTCCGCCCGGCTCTGTGAAAACACTGTAATGAAGTTCCCATCCCTATCCCTGTACAGCCTTTCCTTGTGCCCACTTCTACACTTCATTTCCCGTTCCCTGTGTTGTTTTCGAAATCAGCATGCCCACTTACCGCTCCTGTGCCAACTCCCAGCCCTGTGGCTCAAACTTTGCAAAAAATCGATGAAAATTGATAAAAGTAATGGACGACTTCAAAAACTAATATTGTTTTCGTAATCAGCATGCTCGATTACCCCCCTATGCAAACTCCGAACCCCGCATGTCAAAATTTACAAAAAAATCTATGAAATCAATAAAAGTAATCGATAATCTTGAAAACTAATATTGTATTCGGAATCCCCATGCTCGATTACCCCCCTGTGCAAACTCCCAGCCCCGCAGGTCAAACTTTACAAAAAAATCGATAAAAATCGATAAAATCGATATCGATCGATGACGAAATGTAGCCTATGACACCCGCCGGGACCCGAAGTGTATGTGTGCCAAGTTTGGTCCAGATCGGTTCAGAAATGGAATTTTCTATTCGGAACATACGTACACACAGACAGACAGACAGACAGACAGATAGACAGACATACAGACATACACAAACAGACATTCAGCTTTATATATAAGATTTATAGCCACTTAAACTTCCCTACAAAGCGTTTTCTGCATCTCCGGTGGGATTTTCAAAACTAGAGGGCTTTCTTTACAAATCCATATATAGCAATTCATTTCAGCCCTCTGGCACTCTCTTAGAATATGGCACTAACATCTTAGGCGCAAAAGGCGAAAAAAAACTTTCCGAATTACGTAATAATCAAACTACGCATAAACATAACAGCTTGGCTAACTACCTTTTATCACTTCTGCTCAATATGATCATATTGAAGGATATTGCGAATACAGATAGGTAGACAGCGTGAAATCAGTTATCTGAAGTTTCAGTACACAAAGCTTTCTTTTAAGCTGCGATTACCTCCCCGGCGGGAGACTAACATGCGGCCCAGTAAACCCATACCTATAATTCAACAAGCCAAACACATAAATGATCAGGATGTATTTTCCTTACACTAAGGTTAATTTGACTTTTATTCTTTTCGTATCTCTCCAATAAAACTACCGACAGGCTTCACACAAGCAGCTGCTGGCGTGAGAGCCCGTGTAGTATTTTTCAAGAAGCGCCACACCTTGAAAGCAGCCTTTCTAAAGTATAGAATGATCTTTCCCCTGGTATGGGATTATGCCGTTCTTTCTTTAGAATTTTTGGCCTAAGAAATAACACTATGCATGCTGGTTACACTTCATTTTCTTCAATACGTTCTTCAAAAGAAGTAAGTAAAGGCGAGTACAACCTGCTGCATTCTGGCAGTAGCAATTTAGGCACTACTTGTATTTTTTCACGTGACATCTACAAATATATTATGTTGTCCGGAAAATAATGTCGCATGGCATCCTACCGCGACAGAATGACCACAAAAAACATCGAATGGGGTATCATTCGATAGAGCAAAGCAAGCTCTATAAGCTAGTTCACGAATCTCCGCGCAGATGTTGCTCCATCTGAAGTTCGAATCCAAAATATAAAAAATTTCAGACGCCCAAAAAATCGTATCTCCGTTCACAGACGTCTTAGGGATCTCCAATTTGCACAGGCATGTACTCTCCACACTAGACATTCACCTGTATAGTTTTTGGTATTTTTCCATGGCTACAGTACGAGAAATAAAAAGGGTCAAAAGTGCGAATATGTCGTGTTTTTCGGGTTTTTTTGCAAACAATTTGATTTTTCTCGAAAACTAGCGCTTGTCTAAAGCTGAAAATTCATGGTTATACTCCTAAAGGTTCATGCTACAGAATCACCCATGTGAGAGAAGCTCAGGATTGCTTTGGCAGAAATATGGCAAATTTGGTTTTCTCAATTTTCAGCCATGGAAAAACCGCGAAAATGCGCGTACGAGTGTCTCGTATAGTGAGTCCGTGCGTGAGCAAGTTAGGGGTTCTCAGGACTTCTCTGAATGGAGATACGGTTTTTTTCGTTTTTTTTCGGATCTTGAGTGCCTTGTGAAATTTGGCTTCAAACTTCATGCAAATCAAACTTGGCGCGAAGGTTCGAGCTTCATTTTGTAGAGCTTGCTCTGATCTATCGGTTGATACCCTATTCACATACTTTCGTGCGCACCCTGCTGCGATATTGCATGATAAAACAAAAAGCGACATTATTTTCCGGACAACCTAATACTAACTCCTGATAACTACATCAAATCTAACACACTATTCTGAATACCAGAGCATATAGAACTTCAAATGCAAGCTGCAAATCGACTCATTTATTGGGATGGTCCAAAAGTAATGAGAATTTTTCTAAACCTGGATTTAGGACAACTTTTTTCAAACTTTTCTCTTTGAGACAGGTTTAGCAAACTGTTGAAAAAAACTTTCCATACTTTATTCAACGATGGTTAACGTGGGTATATAGCCTCATATGTTAGAAATCTACAAAGCTTCACATAACCGCATTCAAAATTGGAATTTCATTGCATTTACTTTCCTGGTCATTTTGTGGCCTAGGGATTTCTTTTAAAGAAAGCAATCGCTAAACTTCGCTCATTTCTGTAAGCGTAAGGGTATGGCCTCCTGCTGACAGTTTTGTGCAAAGACGTTTAACTGTTCAGTAAGCAGAAAATATAAAACTCCTAATTTGGGAGCTGAAGGCTATGAAAAAAGAGAAAAGATGCCAATTTTGGTTTTGGAATTTTTTCTTTTCTCAAGTCCCCTTTGTCCGAGCCCTCCTCATCTTCTTTTGTACTAATCTCGGCTACAAGATAGTTTACTTAACATCTATACTAACAGACACTGAAGGGAGTTATGATTTGCCATAAATGAGATTCCTAAGAAACCTTTTTTGTTTTTCAATCCATATTCTCTGCACATTTGTGATGTGAGTATAGATGGATGTGCACTATATTGCGAAAGAACTGCTGCTTTTTATAATCTTTATCGCTTCAAAAAATGTGAATTTCCTTGAGGGTTATAGCACCTCAAAACTCAATAGTATACTACCTTATGCTCTAACATTTTGATACATTAAATTTCCAGCAAATTTAGCATTGATCCATCTCCAATACTCACTTCACTCACGTCTCAGGCAAACATTGAATTTAACATAAGAAGATCTTGACAGGGCATCGCAAAATCCATCAAGAAAACCGCGAATGTCTGTCTTCAATTTTTTCAAATTTGTTCCATCTGTTTGTGCTCCATGGAGTGGTATAATTGGTAGTTCAAGAAGTACCCTCACTGTCTCAAAGACTGTAAATTTCTAAAAGGCTTGCAACTCTATAGATGGATTTTTACCAACCACAGAAAAGTGAGTTCTTGCAAAATTATTTGAAACTCGCAATTATTCAAGAAATATGGCTGTCATGGCATGTATATAATTCAAAATTTGGTCTCTTTAATGGCCAAAGAACTCGCCAATTATGCGATAGAGTCTTCTCCAAAAATAGTCTTGCACTATGAAAAAATGAGGCTCTGGATAATTTGGTGAGTGATTTCTGTAGTTTCCTTTCCAAGAAAACCGACGAATTTTGTGGGGGAAACATAGGTATTTCTGTATAAACTACTCGAAGACACAAATATTACCTCATGCGCCGATGGCACGACCTAAGAATATTCAAGCTGTTTCGAGGAATTTATGCGTAAATAGCCTGATCGATAAGCGGCTTTTCCTAGGGTATCGATTGTGCACGAGGCAAAGCACCCTCCATAAGTATCTTGCTCATGGCTTATCTCATCTGTCGCATGTAATTCTGTTTACGCAAAAATTTTTTGTATAAATCTGAGCTCAGCTATACTCCAAATATTTCCAGCTTCCTATATGTGCAGTCGCTGACAATTATAGGATGCTTTTCTTTTTGAAACTTCGCGTCAGAAGATTTGTTTTGTTATTATCTTTCCTTCCTCGCCATATTTTGTTTCTTTCCATTCTCAATGGTTTTCATTGTTGAATTTATGCATCACTCGGAAAAGTTCTAATGGACCGTAACCCAAATGTATGCGCTTTCAAGACTTGGCTCCAAGTATTGAGCATGATGAAAAACTAAAGCAAGCAGAAACAAAAGCATATTGATTAAACTACTATTGGATTAAAATGGACCAGCTCATTGTTAATAAACAGGCTTGAGCGCTTTTGAGACGTAATGTAGAATTACTGAGTATTACATGGAGCTTTTAACAATGCAAAATCTGACTCCGTACCTAATCCCGTGAATATTGTGGAAAGAATATTCTACAAAGAAATTTTATATTCATTTTTCTTGCAATGTAGAAAGAATTTTCTATTTCCTTTGACCGCACTTCTCAAATTTGTTCTACATCCTAACTATACAAATGTCGAGGTTTATACACAGGAGACAATGGAGTGATTCATTTTACCTTGTTATCCTGCCTGACCCTACTTTTCTTCATCTTGCACGCTCTATGAAGCTGAATAGATACTTCTAACCTAAGAACAGTATCAATATTGTGCTTACAAGTGCACTGTACTTACACAAAAGAATCTCTGAGGTGTTAAAAATTTTGCGAATAGCTGCAAAGCTTCTCTTTGCAAATGTGCTTCCTCCCTCTCTTCTACTCCTGACCAGATTCCGGCACAGATCGTTAAGCAGGCTAGATTTCGTTTTCGGGCGAAAAAACAGAAAAAACACAATGGGTTAGGTATTATATTTTTCCGACGTTTCGCGAAAGCGTCAAAGTGGACTTCGTAGAATTCTGTGAAAGTCAGAGTGAACTTCGTATTGAGAAAGCCTAGAAACGGGTTCACGTCGGGCCCTGCTCCTGACCTCTGGCAAATTCTTCCGAACAAAGCGAGTGTCAAACAGTGTTGTCTCCTGACCGCATTAACATCATAAATGCCCTTTTACTCAATTGTGCAGTCCATCTTTTTCTCTCAAAAACAAGGAGTAAGGAGAAACAGGCACAGACTCTCCGCTAAGCACTAGGTGAAAATTATAAGTTCAGGGGCAGTGCAATTTTGTGAACGGCGATTATTTAATATAGAAGAATTTTTTAGTGTCGTTTGACAATCCGGAAACGGAGTGACTCGAACAGCTGATTCATCTGTCTTTCGAAAACGAGGGCAAAAATCTGTTTTATGACGTCATCTTCTACCGCAGAATTCCTTCGTTTGAGCACTTCATATGCGAAAAGAAATAATACATCCTAGTTTGGCTTTCTACTGATGGCATGCCTGAAAATTCATTAGGTGTATGACGATGTCCGGAAGAAGAAACCAAGAAAGAGACGCTAGAATGAATTAACCCGACAAAAATGCATTTTCCGCACAGTGCAACAATGTTCAGGCTCTTGCGCTCAAATTGGAGAAAGTGTGCATCTGCAAATATTGACCAAAAATGACTGCATTGGGACTATGCAATGTAGAATTGTAAAATACAGGCCAAAATTCTTTTGCTTAAATTTATTAACAAGTATCAATACATTTCCTCATTTTCACTGTGATTTTGCGATCGAACTATCATGGTCTAGAATCTCGCGCCATAGAAAAGACTCTTTGAAAAATGTCACCATGTCATCAACCCCCCCCCCCCGCTCTCCTGAACATCAGATTTTTTAGGTCAAACTTGCAATTTGAGTCCTTTTTTGACCGTTGGCTTTTCGGCCCACATTTGCATTGTGCTTCCATATAAAATCCATTGCAGTCTAGAGCAAATTGCCGAAAATCACATTTTGGTGCTATTGCGCGCGATGTGGAGCAAAATGCCACCAAATATTATTCCTTTGATTCATGTAAAAATTTTGCACAGTTTGCTGCTGATTTGGAATGAAATTTTGTAGAAAAAAAAACCTCAAAGAAGGTAGGCACTTCAGATATTTGGTGTGAAATTTCACATATCTTATTTCTGCGCATTGCTTTTAAAGTGTGAAATCGCAAGACAGACACAATTTTTTGCATCTACCTTTAGGCGACGTCCTCACAAAACTCGTATCATCTGAGCCATTTATCTAATGCGATTATTTGATAATGTTATTTTTCTAACAATTTTCTGTTTCTCTGTGAGGATCCTAGCTTTACTCACAAAACGTTCCATGCCTTTTCAGATCCACATTATTTATTGTCATACCTCATAGATTCGCACTAAAATGCATCCATAACCATTGGCTGGAAGACACATTGGCGACATGACATCCATTTATTGTCATCTTCCATTTCTCAAATCCTCAAAGCCAAAGCTGGACGAGCGCGACAAACAATCGATCCTCGGCAGGGCGAGATTACGCGAAATTTGCATTTCCCTTCGGAGAGCGCTTGTTGCCCGGGCCCCCATAGAGCTCCATTTACGTACATTTTATCCTCGCCAGACAGGCCTTCACTCTTTAGCATCGATTTGAGGTGCTGCTGCTGGTGGTTGTGGGTGGTGGAGGTGGCCCCAAGCCGGACACAATCTTGTCAGATCTACTTACGTATTCTTTGAGCTTGCATCGTGACGGATTGGTTAGATTGTCATAGATTAGAGCGTTATTTGTGGTTTTATGGCATTGGCTCGACTGCTTTGAGAGAGAGAATCGATTCTAGCCTTGTGTCTGCATAATTCTAGTCGAAGCTCATTGCGAAACGCCTTGTTTTTGTTGCTCAGAACTTCGCTCAGCGCCCACGTCATCTGAGTCCGAGATGAGCTGAAGGCATGGTCTATTCAGAAGCTTTTCATTTGTTTCTTTATTGATTTGCTGGAAATTTCGCCTCGGATTATCAACTTACATCAAATTAATTATTAATTTTTCCAGAGTCTCTTTACCTTGTATAACCAAAAATGCAAAATCTCACAATCTGAGGAGTCTTACAAGTTTCATTTGAGATCTGCTCGCAGTTAATGTTATTTTAGGATATGAATACTTTTGCATAAGAGTGCCATTTTCTTGGAGTTAGTGTAGGAAACGGTAGAAGGAGGAATCTCAGGTAAAACGGGGGATAGAGGGCGGGGAGGGGGAGGGGATTTTTGAATCGCTTTACATAATACTTACTTTTGCAAGAAGGGCTCAGATTTTAGGAAGTTCATCTCGTCTTTGCAAAAAAAGATTTCGTTTGGGGACTTGGCTAAATCCGGCCTGCAATTTGAGAAAAGAATTTATTGCAACTACCTACCCCTCAAAGAAATGTCTTTCAACGTAGACTACTGAAAATTATGCGATCCGCCTTTGAAGATGGGGGAGGGGAAAGCTCAACTGAAGCGTTCGTTTGCCAGTACCTCAAAAAATTTAATTTTGAATAGTTTCGCCTACACAAGTCTGTATGTATCTTTTCTATGGACACACAGTCATCTGATTTATACTCTCCTCTCTAAATCTATGCGTCGAGATTTTCCTGACCACGCATTCGAATTTTTCCTCCAAATCTAATAAGCGCATTCCCTTGGAAATTCGGAACAGCGGACGCGCTGAGTGTTGCGTCATCGGGGATGCAACGGGGAAGCGGCTGATGGAACGGCCTTAAATGGATGCCATCTGCGTCTTTTCATTAGGCTTCCTCTGTGATCATTAACGTTTTGTTGGTTGAAATGCCGAATGAAATTATGGTTAGGCGATGGCGTGGATGCTGGCTGTAATGGCCATGCATTCGTTATTCCTTTTCCAAGTTCCTGACACATGATGGGCAAACCTAACTCTTCTCCTCCATACTTATTCCCCCCCCAAGCTTGTCAGGAAATTTTTTTGAAGTTACTTTTAGGAGTCATAGAGCTATACAAGACTTAGTTTTCTAGTTGTGAGGGATTGAAATAAATATTTAAATCTGAAAAAACTTTGTATGAGGGGTTTTCAGCACCTTGAAAATTTTAAAAAATAAAGCTACCACGTCGCTTTCTGCAAAGTTTTTGGCGCTGTCAGCCTGTCAACGATTCGGAAACGTTCCAATAAATTTTTCTGCATTTTTTCTTGGCTACAGCTTCACGCTCTTTCATGCAAAAAAAATCCCGATCCCCCTCCCTACTCTCCCTCTACCCATCAAAATTCCTCGGATCGTCATGAACAGATATCTTGTTCTTATCGTTTGACCGCCTTAATAGTAGCAGAAAAAACTAGAGGTGGAGAAAAGCTCAAAAATTATCTTAAAAAAATGCGGTATAAGCCAAACTTCTAACCCAAACGTTTGAATCTCTGCCCCGCCCTTTTTTGTTTGCCACGCTCCTTTTTGGTTCATTCATCCTTGTTTTGCTTGCGAACTTTCGGAAAACTACCGCGCTCACCACAAAACCTTTCTTATGTGAATTATTTTAGAACACTTCTAGGCAAAGAAAAAAAGCTCTCAACAAACCTTACTAAGTTTTTTTTGACATGTCCGTTGTTGCTTGGATACCTCTTTCGACACGAACCTTATACTCTAATGATGTCATTGTGGTTTTCATGCATGAGCTATGGGATAATTTATGATTCCCGTGAACGGCTTTGTCCAGTTTCTGGGTTTGGACACTATTAAGTTCTGAGTTTTATAGTCATGTCTTTTACGATTGCAAAAGGACCCTGTGCTCATTTCCCTCATTTGTTTGGAAGTTGGTTACTTCAAGCGATTTGGCTGTAAAGCTCGTAGCATGGGAGAACCACATTCTGATTTATTATTTTGACAATTGTGCGTCTTTCTTTTGTACGCTCAGTTGATACCCCTAGTGTTTTGAGCTCAGAATTACCTTAGTTTTCAACATAAACAGAGGCAAAATGTCAATCATGAATTTCTAAAGGAGAAGGAATAGTTGCACTAATAAATGTGCAGTAGATCACATCGCATAATCGTGATTCTCCCAAATATCGACCATGTTTGTGTTTTCAAAAAAGTCGAATGTTGTGTTGTCACGGAATCGAATGCTGTTGTTTTCTACTCTTCTCTCCTCTCTTGGTAATACAATTTGCTTTCGAAGCATCTTAACAAAGTTTTGTCAACCACGCGCCTTTGCAACTTACATGGTGTTATGTTTTTGCGAGCTTCGCCAAGCTTGTAGTCTATGAATATTCATTGCACCGTTTATAAATTCAAAGTGGGGGAAGATGATAGCTTTGCCAAACATAGCATACTTTATAGGTTTACATGTAGGCCTTCGCAGATCGTCTGATAAACTTTTGAAGCACAGCTTATCGAGTCATATTATTGATATATTCTCTGTAGTATTCTTTGGTGAGAAGAGGTGAAAAAGAAAAGTCGTTGGTGTTTTTCCTTAAATAAGTCCATATTTCGGAAAGCGTGCACATTGATAGAGTGCAGATAAGCTGAAAACGCTGTGGGTTTCCGCAATCAGATAATGTACTTATTTTTATACTTTTTTGTAAAATACCGTGCTTTTTGTACAGTTACATACATACCTTTTGGAGTATAATTTTGATTATCCAAAACATTTGTTGCTTACAGACCGTTCGCGGAATAAATCACCACAAACTCCCACAAAAGCACGTGCTCAGGTTTTGACATAGTAATTTGCGCGAAAAATAAAATGTGAAATAGCGATCTATAAACACCAGTAAAGGATGCCCTTCTTCCCTTTTTTCGGTTTGTCATAAGAGTGTCAATCAGTGAGAGACCGCATACTAGGTGCAAGACTCCACGTGAACTGATAGCTCGCACAGATTCTAATTGTAAAAATGCGCGTTTTGTGTCAGATGTCCATGCAAGTGGAAACTTATAAGTAGGATAGTAATATTTACTACCGCTTTTAGTATGTCGCAACTGTCGTTTAATTTGAAGTTTTTCCGAATAGTTAGTGGTAGTCCTGGTCCCCACTTCCAAGCGGTACAAACGTAGCAGTAAATACACTTTTGCGCTTGCAGACCTAATACGACAATTGTTCTTTTAGCACTATTCCGCCCATCTCAAGGGGGCCTTCTTTAACGCGATTGTAAGCTGGCAAACATCCAAACTTCGCGCGTATGCGCGCGCAGGCAACGCAGCGCGGAGCATGCAGACATTACAGTATGTAATTGTGCAAGAAACAACTGTCTGCACAAGGAAGCATAATGAATTTATTGACATCATTCCTCTCAATAAAATTACGTAACACTGTCTCTGACGTTGAGGTTTTTTTTATACGCTGCCATCTATTCGTGACGTTCTTCCTCAGTCATTTCCGGGAATAAAATGTGATAGTTGCCTATAATGTGAACTACATTTTTAGCATGCAAACTGCTAGCGAGGAGAAAAGAGGAGATTTTCTTGCAAAAGTGCTGATTTCTCTTGAGATGATACATTACCGCTCACATTTTTTGAAAAATAGACGCGAATGTATGGACATGTATGGACAGGTACGGACATGTCCATACATGTATGGACATGTCCGTACATGTCCATACATTTCTATTTTTCAAAAAATGTGAGCGGTGTATGAACAATGCTTGGCTCTTATCTCCCTGCTAAAACTGCGCAGCAAATAGAGTTCAAATGTATGTTCTCTTCAGTATAGCGGATTACTAAGTAGCATTACTATGACGTGCTCGTCAGTCATTCATGAATCAGGTAATCAACACTAGAAAGGCAGAGCGAAAAGAGAAATATCAGAAAGTACGTTTAAAATATGTCACCTTTTTGTGAATCAGTGTCACTTTGTTTCTTTCTTAGGCAGTTTCCCGACTTTCTAGTAGTTGCTTTCAAATATTCGCTGCGCAATAACGCAATTACCACCATCTTTGTGAGGATAACTCCATATTCTTTCAGAGCAGGTCTCTCTTTGCCCGAGACGGCCGCCTGTCCTTTTGAATAGCCCGGGCGAATCATTCATATTCTAGTACGGGGTCACAACAATAAGGTTTCCGCTGCTGGCTCAGTCTTAGACGCCTTCAGATTGCATTAAAAAAACCTGGAGCAAGCATATGGTGAAGTATCTCAGCTCACTCTCACTAAAAATTTGCTCTTCAATGTGTAAAGATTAATGGCTGTACCAATGTCTGGTAACGACGCACAAAAATTCTACCCTTGAGCTTCTAATCGAAATCGAAAACTAGATTCAACACCGATTGTGGAAAAAGGGTTTTCCTATAAGTTATGCTTTTCTGTGACTCATCTCCCCTAGCCATGTTCGTGATGAGCTTCAATTAATCTTCATATCTAACTGACGAGGTCGTACTGGATGGATGTAGAACTCATGAAGCATTATGAGCACTTTTTGATCTTTTGATCTAGCAGTTAGCTAAACTCTTATTGAAATCTTCGAACGTCGCCCAGTTTTTTGGAGTATCGTTTTTAAAGCTATAAGGAGTAAATCTGGGGATCCCTGCAACAATTTATCATCAAGTCCAATGTGTGTCTGCTTTGTAACACCATACCGCTGCATAGTTTATCTACATGTTGGTTACGTGAGGGTAAGAATGAGGAAAGGAGGGGGGAGGGAGAATGAAGGAAGAGAATGTTATTAAGGGAAGTGTGGCTTCGATATGAAGATTGCCTGTTTTGAGAAATTTAGAACATAATTGCCGGGAATTTCCGCAGTCCAATTTGTCTGAGCGTTTGTTGCTTCAAAAAGAAGAAACAATAAAGTATAAGTATATAAAGCAGCGGGGTATTAGGTGTTTGGATGCACCACACTAATGCTGAATAGCAAAATTACGGTATACAACATAATCTCAGCTGCAGGATTTCCGGGGAGTTCCGCGGGCGTCGAAGGAAATTGGTGGCTGCAGAAAGGCATGCGTTCTTAAAAATGAGCATTCACTGCGGAAGTTCCGCAGGAGTTTTTAAGGGTTTAAAAGCGTTTTCGGCTGTAAAAAATATGCATATCTACATTTCCCTTTAGCATTCCTGTCATTTAATTCAGGCGAGAGGTTCCGCAGGATTTCTATTAGATTTCAAAAAAAATTGTTGCAAGTATTATGCCTACGTTTCCTAAGCAATGGCCCGTAGTAAACCCCCCATCAGTGCATCTTTCTCGACGCGGACCGGCGTTGATCTCATCACGCCTCAGTCTAGCATCCGGCGAGCCATTGATCTGGATGCGGATCGCTTCCGAGGCATCACAATCAAGTGCCTTCTTGAAAAGGGAACCACTCGAGCTGGTTTGGTCGAGCAGGTAAGGGACTGAAATTGAACGCGCGCGGCCATGGTTCGACACCGGCTAGCGCCACGTTTTTGCTGTATTGCAGGGCGTCTTTGATAGCGACCACCATCGGAAAATCGATGATGACCGCTATCAAGGATTTCGCCTAGAAAAAACATGGATGACACAAAAACGCATTTTTTGACGAAAATTTTATGGAAAATTGAAATAACTGCAACATAAATCCAACGAAATAAATCTACAAATTCTTGCCTTGAGCAGTTTGTCAAAGAAAAAAGTCAGTAAAATCTACAAAAAAGAAAAAGAGGTTTTTTCTTTTCCTCGCCAAAATCAGCTGTTCATCGATCCTCTCCTTTTCGGGCGCGGTTGTGCAGTTTCGCGCCGGTTTTTTCTGCATTTTTTGGCAAGGCTGTGTGTATCGTAAGTTACTCAGGAGCAACTTATGTTAGATGCAGTCACCTCTTGTCTGCGTCTCCTCTTCTACACACTATTTGGATCACTCTAACATCCGTTCACGTTGAGGTGACTTGAACGTGAACTGATGTGGAAGAGTTGACTGCAGCAGGTGGACAGATCGTCAACTATCAGTTGACTTGACCATCTTATAGCACGGTAGGGTGGGCGGTCATCAGTTCACCTCACGTGCGGTGAACTGATGGGTTAAGTTGAGTTCACCTCAACTGATCGAGCTTTACTACGGGCCAATTTCTCTTCATAGAAATCGATGAATGCTCTCAAAGCTCGTCAAGCGCCTTTCTAGCTGACATTCAGTAAAATTAATGTCAGATCGCATCCTTGCTTGTCGCCGCTCTATTCGCTAGCGCTCATTTCGCTTCGCTCAGCTGTCTGCAGCAGAGCCATCGATGATGTCATTCTGATGAGACAAACTGAGCCCCTCCGGCTACAGAATTGATGCTGTAGCCAATAAAAAGGGGAGAAAATTCGAGAAACAAGCATTTCTATGGGTTTCTTGCGTTGCAATGACGTTATAGCACAAATTCTGGCTAGTCTTGGGGATGGGAAACATTGGACACAAAATTCTCAGTTTTTCCCAGGTTTTTTTGGGACTGGTAGTCAACTATAATTCCCCTTTTTCTAGTATGCATTCTACCTGACCAAATGTGGAAAGAAAGGAAGAAAAGAACAGAACGGTTGAACTTTTTTACAGCTGCATACCCTCGCTTTGTATTTTTTAGGGAAGGCGGAGGATTTTTGATTTTTCTCTTCATCTTGGAGATAAGCAGTCAACCACAACTTTTTTCTGCTTTAGTGAGTATAAAGGGGAAAAGGAAAGGATGAAACCAGCTGAAACCTCTTCATAACAGCAAAATTATAGCGTAGTTTTTTTTCTGAAGCAGAGAGAGGTTTCTAGTTTTTTCTTCAATTTTTATATCTTGGACCAGTGTCCTTTATGACTTTGTGAGGAGAAAGGCGACAAAAATTTTTGCATAAAAGGCCACGCCCCCTGGCAATTTTTTGAAATGCCATTGAGGCATTTCGCGAGCCTGCTGTTAACTTTCGCTAAAGGGGGCCTGGCGGAAGAACAAAAATTTTCAAACATTTTTTGAAAACTTTTGAAAAAGCGTTATAATTATTTACAAAGTGAAGCAAGTCCCCTGCATGATTTTATAACTATAATCTACACTCTCTAAATTACGTGATGTATATTTTGAGGGTGAGGCGATTTACGGGGGGGGGGGGGGGGGGGAGGAATTTTATGCCATATTCATAGCTCAGCTTTTATACGTAGTTAAACGCAATCAACCCACACCCACGCAACATTAAAGAGCGTCTTCATTTCCTTCATTTCCTCCTCAATTGTTTCGAAATACATTTACTGCCTATTTCCTGCCTCCCCCCCCCCCCACCTCCCTAAAAACCCTTTCTAATTGAAGTCGAGCCAGCTCCACTACCCTAAGAGGAGAAGACTAAGCCGAGAGCGGGGCATTCAGGGCGGTCTTCACCGCCGTCGATGTCGCCGCCAGCAGCACTCACAGCCAGAGAGTGACGTCGGCTATCGATTCAGGTCACACTCATCCTGCCCGACTTTTCCGCTAATTTTCTGCATGTCCACGTTTTCTGGGAAATTTCCAGCATTTTCGGCACTAGTGGGAATTTTTAAGGTAGCTGTGGTCAGGCGTGAGAACGTTTGCGTTGCACTTTGCTTAGGACGAAGTGGGTGCGAGTGGGAGTGTGAATCATCTTTTTTTCTGGGTGTCCTCTTTTCTTACTTGGTGTTTTTTTGGGGGGGGGGGGGGGGGAGGGAGTTACTAATTGAACGAAAAATCAATAATATAACTGTATCGATTTTTCCCTGTAATAATCTGTACTTTTTTTTCTAATCGCTTCAGCCCATTGACGACAATGTGGACACATCGTCCCTGGTAGCAATTTTTGCTACCAGGGACGATGTGGACCACCGGTGGCTCACACCTCTTGCAGAGTCATATAATTTGTAGGTCTAGTATTTTCCAGACAATAACATTTTTTTTCCAAGTTTTTGTACTCTTGGGTCCTTAGGTTCGTCGCTCAAAAATGTTTACTGTTGCTTACAGAACAACCTTGCATCGTAAATAACCACAAAACATTCCCGCACCGAAAGTGTTTGTGCAAAATCGCGTCATTCCACAGCGCTGCCACGCAAATTTAAGCGTGTCAATGGGCTTAATCAGTTTTTCAGCGTCTTATCTAAAATAATCATAATAAAAAAATGTTGGCGTTTACTGGTGTCCATTCTTCAAATGGATATTAAGAATGTAGTTCTGATCACTGGACGATTAATATGGTGTTACTGCGGTGGTGACAACACTTCCGCGTAATGATTAGCCATAGCGAGCATAGCACCGCTCTTTACGCGCAAATGTTGTCAGCAACGCAAAAAACACTATGTTAACTCTCAGCTTCAGTATTCTATACATATATGCGATCTTAACTTTGCAAAAAAAACTTTCTTGGTTTTTCATTGCGCATTCCAATAACTACAAAATTTCTCACTCTTGGGAAACTTCGTATACTTAGCTATTCAACCATTCACACCATATATGTGTAGTTCTTAGACGCAAAATCGATTATGCTTTCGTCTAATTCTGTCTATAGGTGCAATTGCACTATAGCCTAGGTTTCTGGATCCGCACTAAAGGTTGCTTGCCTCAAATCTTTGGCTCTTACCCGATTAGCCGATTGCATCATTCGTTTGGACTTTTCCTTTCTCCTTCGAAAGTTTTGATTTGTGGTGATCGAAACTTTACTGAAGTAGCGACTTTAATGCTCCTTAGTTTAGGTTTGCCTCTCTATATATTTTCATTGAATTGTTAGATTGATATTTCTTTATTCTTTGCCTGAATTTATTACTTCGTAAACTTCTAATATTCCTTGAAAATACATAACTCAGGTTTTGCGATAATTGTTTGCATATCTGGTGAGTTGCAGTACCTCCACAAATTCTTACCCCCCCCCCCCCTCCCTATTCCCACCTTTTTTCTTTGTCTATCTATTTTTCGTTTCACATGCATTAATCTTGCTTGCTGCTTTGCTAAATGTCCTCATCTCCGCCTATGTCCCGTCCAATAATGTCATGTCCCCATGTTCTCGCGCTAGCTGATTACTTCAAAGAGCATTCAATTCTGGGCTGTAGGTTTGTCCGCGAGACGCAAGCGACAATGTTTTTACCTATTTATCTATTGTTCAATATAATCCAGCTCTCTAAACTATGCCACAAAGCTGAAATAGAAAAATAAGGAAATTATCGTAATTTTTAAGTGTATGGTCGATGGAGTTGAGACACTGAATAAACTGCTTTTTCTTCTCGGGCAGCGGGTTGAATATCAGAAATAAAGCAAAAATTACACCCGATAGGTATCGCATATCTCGTCAATATTCTGTAGCATGAAAAAATCATTCACTATCTAAGGTTTTTCTATTTCACACTTTTTTCTATTTTGTTTCAAACCATGGTGGCAATATTGAATTTTCTGCTTATTTCTCAATCTATCAAACAAATACATTTCATTGCAGCAAACCCTATCGCCCACGCTTGTGGATGTTTCGTTAGAAAAGTGCGACGTAGAGACTGTGTCTGTGAAATTCAATTTATCCGGGGTACGTCAAAGGGAGTGTCTGTTAAAAAAAACGGCGAAAATTGTTGAACGCAGAAACAAAAGCTGTTTGAAAGAGGTTCTATCTCGAAGCAAAAAAAGTGTCATGTTTGTTGAGTTATTGCCTTAAAAATTTTTTCTTCAAAAAATCGCTGACTTTTTAAAAATTTTCCTATTTGTCTCCTTCTTCAAAAAGGGGTGGCATGCCGAAATGGCGTTTGGTTATTGGAAGTGCAAGAAATTCAGCACAGCTTTGTACATATCTTCCAATTATGTTATTGATATTTTGTGTAATTCTATTTTTTCTCCTTTTTACGAATATTTTGGTATTAAGTGCTATCCTTGGTTAAGGATGTTTGAATTTAAGGATTTTTGGCTCACTGCTTCTTTTTGTTTACTCTCTGTTGAGTTACACCTCGCAGTCAGACGAATTTAACGAAGGAGGTAAAGGAGGGGAAGGAGAGGGGTGAGGGGGGGGGGGGGGGGGATAGGGCTCGGCGCAACTGGCCTATAAGCAAAGTGAATATCGTTTTTGGGACAAAAAGCAAAGGTGGTACCATTTTTGAGGCCGAAAACACAAAAAATGTGATGTTTTTTGGTCGAAGTTTTGTTTTTTGAGGGTTTTTTACGTTTAGGGTGTAGGGTCAAAGGGGACCCTTTTTTTTTGCATGTTCCAAAAGCCACCTCGTGCCGAGCCCTAGGCGGGGGGGGGGGGGTGGTTGAAGTGAGCTAAGCATGATTTATTGAAGCGATTAGTATTTGAACTTTGGTACATATGCACTATGGCATCACTGGCTGGAATATCTCCAGGAAGGAATCCTGTGCTCGCGCTTTCAAATTTTTAGGATTTCAAGAAATTTTTTAAAATTCAAAATACTTGGTAAGTCGTGAATTTTTCTCGCAAACTTTTTGTTCAATATCTTCCATAATTTTTTCACTTCAGTTTTTTATAATTTTTCACATAAAGAATTTCATTTGGATGTTATCTCTTCTTGATTCCTATAATCGCCCTGTTCATCTCTTTTTCCGTTCTACTTTCTCCCCTTCCGTTTTCTTTTTTCTATTTAATTGTCGCTAACCCCCCATCAGTGCATCTTTCTCGACGCGGACCGGCGTTGATCTCATCACGCCTCAGTCTAGCATCCGGCGAGCCATTGATCTGGATGCGGATCGCTTCCGAGGCATCACAATCAAGTGCCTTCTTGAAAAGGGAACCACTCGAGCTGGTTTGGTCGAGCAGGTAAGGGACTGAAATTGAACGCGCGCGGCCATGGTTCGACACCGGCTAGCGCCACGTTTTTGCTGTATTGCAGGGCGTCTTTGATAGCGACCACCATCGGAAAATCGATGATGACCGCTATCAAGGATTTCGCCTAGAAAAAACATGGATGACACAAAAAACGCATTTTTTGACGAAAATTTTATGGAAAATTGAAATAACTGCAACATAAATCCAACGAAATAAATCTACAAATTCTTGCCTTGAGCAGTTTGTCAAAGAAAAAAGTCAGTAAAATCTACAAAAAAGAAAAAGAGGTTTTTTCTTTTCCTCGCCAAAATCAGCTGTTCATCGATCCTCTCCTTTTCGGGCGCGGTTGTGCAGTTTCGCGCCGGTTTTTTTCTGCATTTTTTGGCAAGGCTGTGTGTATCGTAAGTTACTCAGGAGCAACTTATGTTAGATGCAGTCACCTCTTGTCTGCGTCTCCTCTTCTACACACTATTTGGATCACTCTAACATCCGTTCACGTTGAGGTGACTTGAACGTGAACTGATGTGGAAGAGTTGACTGCAGCAGGTGGACAGATCGTCAACTATCAGTTGACTTGACCATCTTATAGCACGGTAGGGTGGGCGGTCATCAGTTCACCTCACGTGCGGTGAACTGATGGGTTAAGTTGAGTTCACCTCAACTGATCGAGCTTTACTACGGGCCAATTTCTCTTCATAGAAATCGATGAATGCTCTCAAAGCTCGTCAAGCGCCTTTCTAGCTGACATTCAGTAAAATTAATGTCAGATCGCATCCTTGCTTGTCGCCGCTCTATTCGCTAGCGCTCATTTCGCTTCGCTCAGCTGTCTGCAGCAGAGCCATCGATGATGTCATTCTGATGAGACAAACTGAGCCCCTCCGGCTACAGAATTGATGCTGTAGCCAATAAAAAGGGGAGAAAATTCGAAGAAAGAAGAAGAAAGCATTTCTATGGGTTTCTTGCGTTGCAATGACGTTATAGCACAAATTCTGGCTAGTCTTGGGGATGGGAAACATTGGACACAAAATTCTCAGTTTTTCCCAGGTTTTTTTTGGGACTGGTAGTCAACTATAATTCCCCTTTTTCTAGTATGCATTCTACCTGACCAAATGTGGAAAGAAAGGAAGAAAAGAACAGAACGGTTGAACTTTTTTACAGCTGCATACCCTCGCTTTGTATTTTTTAGGGAAGGCGGAGGATTTTTGATTTTTCTCTTCATCTTGGAGATAAGCAGGTCAACCACAACTTTTTTCTGCTTTAGTGAGTATAAAGGGGAAAAGGAAAGGGATGAAACCAGCTGAAACCTCTTCATAACAGCAAAATTATAGCGTAGTTTTTTTTCTGAAGCAGAGAGAGGTTTCTAGTTTTTTCTTCAATTTTTATATCTTGGACCAGTGTCCTTTATGACTTTGTGAGGAGAAAGGCGACAAAAATTTTTGCATAAAAGGCCACGCCCCCTGGCAATTTTTGAAATGCCATTGAGGCATTTCGCGAGCCTGCTGTTAACTTTCGCTAAAGGGGGCCTGGCGGAAGAACAAAAATTTTCAAACATTTTTTGAAAACTTTTGAAAAAGCGTTATAATTATTTACAAAGTGAAGCAAGTCCCCTGCATGATTTTATAACTATAATCTACACTCTCTAAATTACGTGATGTATATTTTGAGGGTGAGGCGATTTACGGGGGGGGGGGGGGGGGAGGAATTTTTATGCCATATTCATAGCTCAGCTTTTATACGTAGTTAAACGCAATCAACCCACACCCACGCAACATTAAAGAGCGTCTTCATTTCCTTCATTTCCTCCTCAATTGTTTCGAAATACATTTACTGCCTATTTCCTGCCTCCCCCCCCCCCCCACCTCCCTAAGTACTCTGCGTTGATACCACTGCT